>JARFIY010000059.1:620000-1125039 GCA_036346155.1 Sinelater perroti | reverse complement strand
CTGTAGTCAGCATATTTAGGATAGTGCTATTTTGCTGAATTAGCTGGTAGAATAAATTTTTGAACTAATTTAGGAAATTTAGGAAAATTAATTCATTTGATGTTTGTGTATGATTTGGGTTGGATTTAAGGACTTGACTATACTGCTTGCTAACGGGAGAATTATATGAAGGAATTTGATCAGAGAGCGATAGGAATTGACTTGGATTTAAGGTTGGAGCTACAGTTTTTCTGATGTGGTGGAAATCTTACAGGTTGGTATTTCTTTTGCAGTTCTCTATAGACGGTGCATCCTTTGTAATTTGCGGTATGCGGACCTTCACATAGGACACACTTTGCTGAGTTGTACAAGTGGCGGTATTCATGCATTATAAGGTTTATTACAGTAGATTTTCGTGTAATTGTATGCCTGACAACGTGAGCACTGAACTAATTCTGTTTTTCTCCTTGGAGGTTTTACGATAATACTTGTATGGTGTAGGTATTTGAGTTTATAAATGTCTTTATTATTTTCTTTCGGCTCAAGTCCACAAAAAATGGGGAAAATGGATCTTTAGTGCTTCTACTCCTGATATTGTAGATGTTCCTAACGTTAAAACCTTTTTCAGTTAGTTCTGTCTTTACATTCTCAATGGGAACTGAGTGATGAAGATTACGTATGACGACTCTATACACTCGATTTTCTTTTAACTGATAGGTGTGATAGACTATATTTTTTGTTTCTAGGTGTTTTATTAGTGTGCGTTATAAGTCAGTTGTTTTAACGTTTACTTTAATAGAATTATCTACCATCGCTTTGCAGACATATTCTGTTTCCGAAATGACAAGGTTGAGCATATCCGGAAATTTTTAACGCCGTGGATAAAGACAGGAGGTGATTTTGGAGTATTTTCTTTTTGACTTTTATTTCTGTCTGCTTCATTTTGTACCATTTCCACACCATCTTCGTGTGAAGCTAGTCGTGCATTTCTACCTGTAATATGAACGTCAGCCTTTTGTTACAATATGATTTTCTTTGGGTTTCTTTTGTGATATCTTTCTTTTCTTATTTTTTCTTACTTCTTGCCAAGAAATTTGATTTACGGATGTTTCAGATTCCGAATCTGATTGCAGTTCAGTAAATACGGAAGGTGAAGGGGTGTGGGTGGGAGCTGAGAAATGTTGCATTTGTGTTTGATGTGGATTCATAATCTGAGGATTTGTATTTTGCACAAATGTGGGGGAACCTGACAACGTGTTTCCATTATTTAAAACGCAATTCGGTTGTGTAAAGGTATTGGGTACTTGCAATACTTGTTGCTGTTGATACTGATTTCCGTAATGGAGATAATTTGGTATGAGATTAGGATTTAATATTATGTTTGAATTTAAATTTGTTGCCATAGCTCCATCATGAGGGCCGGAGGGCTGCATGGCGTGACTTGATTCCATCCTTAACCATCCAGCAATTTGAGCTTAGTTAGTAGCCACGAACAGCAACAACCTACAAATAAAATTTGTGTAGATCCGTATATCTATTTGTTCTTATCTGCACAAAAGGCCAATTTTTAATCGCAGTTCGAACGTTCACAGCGTGATAACGCAGCGCACATCCCAAACGCACGCACTCTTTAAACGCTCGAACCGAACTCAGGAAATATTTGTGGGAAAGTATTTATTAGATTTTAAATTAAAGGCCCCTGTGACAAATCTTATCAAATGCTTGAATAATATCGAGAAATAATGCAGAACAATATTTATTTCTATAAAAGTTATTGTATGGCTTATTGGGTGGTGAGTTACTACGCATATATTCTTAAATTTTGTGATCATCACATTTTTACCTTATATTAACTAGTAGTGTTAATTTGTCTTTTCATAATACGTATCCGTTGGCGTCTTGATCTGTAAAATAGGGGTCTACGGTTGCGATAATCTCTTCGTTTGATAAAAATCTCTGTCCTCCGAGCCAAATTTTGAGCTAAGGAAACAGGAAAATTAGTCGCTGAGGGCCAGATCTGGTGAATATGCTGGGTGGTCAATCAATTTAAACTGCAATTTGAATGAATTTGTGGTTCAAAGTGAGCAAGCATTGGACCCAACCCGCGGACAGCTTTCTCATGCCAAATTCTTCAGTCAATGTATGACAGGCGCGTTATTTCGATATGCCCATAGCCTCTGCTATCTCTTTAACCTTGATTCAACGGTCGTCTAGTACTATTTGGTAAACTTTTTCGATGTTATCGATGGAACTCGCAGTTGTTGGCCGTCCCGAACGCTCATCATCAGCCATGCTAGTACGACCACGTTTAAATTCAGCTGCCTATTTTTTTACAGTGGCTAATGATGGGGCGCAGTACGCATAAACGGCGTCTAACTCGGCTTTAATTTGCGTAGGCGTATTGCCTTTCAAATGCTAGTACTTAATTACTGAACTGTATTCGATTTTTCCATTTTTGCAAAAATGTAATTTTTACAAGTATTTTTCAAAGCATGTACGATTGCAATAGCAGAATAGCTTCGACGAGTAAGGCCATCTTCATGTTGACTGTTTACGTAGTTACCTAGCAAAGTATTTTAAAAGGATTGTTACATTTTTATCTATGCATATACAGTCATTATAAATCCAATTCGCATACCTAGAGAATGCTCTTTCTAAGTAGTGCATTACAGAATTTTTAGAACAAAACAATTAATTTAATAAATTAAAATAAATTATTTTTTTCACATAAATCTACAAAAAATTCAAGCAAAGAATTTATAATGTGTAAGCATTTTTAGCGGTACGAGGAGAGATTCGAAAGACACATTGAGTTGGTTGCACCTGCAAGATCCTCGTTGAGACAACGGTGGACTAGGTGGTCGGACAAAATCACGTGAGTCTTCAGTCCATGCGGTAGTTGGTTGCACGTGGGCGACGGACCATTTAGACATTCGAGCCCTTCGCTGTGCTTGGCTGCTTAAGAATGAAAACGTGTAGATTCTCTAGCTGTTTCGGTAGCCAAACGGGGTCATGAGTGGGGGGGGGGGCTTCGGTTCCGACAAATCTTGGTTGTACATGCCCGAGGGCCCGTCTGGTTTTGAGAATGAATAATTTAGCGTCATTTTGAGGTATCGAGAAAATGTTGTTTGGAACAGGAAATACCTTTAGTCTTGGCGCGACAGTGTGCACCTCGGCCTAGAGCCCGAAATAATATATTAGACGCAGAAGTTAATCAGGAACAACCATCAAGTAATGCACACTATTTAAGAAAAATTGAATTATTACGTTGAGAAAAGGATTTAGCGAGAAGAGAAACAACTATATTATTGAAGGAATTCCGGATCTGGGTCTGTAAAACTAAGCTCGCAATTTTCAACTACGGAAGAATTGTCACAAGCATTTGAAAAAGTATATCTGAAAAAAAACGTAACATTAACTGAACAATTGTTTTGGACGAACAATAAAGCGTGGATAGTAATCAACAGGGCTATAAAGCAACCCAAGGCGGCAGTGACGATCAGCTTGATTCACCCGAACAAGAACTTCTAGAAAGTGGTAAAAACGAATCTCGTATAGTCTACTCTCAACCCAACCGTATTTAGTATCGTTTAGTTATAGTAGTATTGATAAAAATAATGAAGCTTGTCAACACACTTTAAGCGCAATAATAGAATCCGGTTCTCCCATTACTATTATTAAAGCTCATTTTGTTCTAAGTAAATCAAAACAGCCTTTGATAGAAAAAGTTGAGTTTTGGGGAAATGAATTTATCGTATTTTGAGTTTCCTTACTTGTTCTATAATCGCGTAATTATCGAAGGATTTAATATTGATGTGAATTTTTATATTGCAATATGGCGCTCCAATGGCGGTTAAGGTTAAAGTTGAATTGGAAGATGGTGCAATGACAGCAAAGAGAAATACATCCAGTTTCGATTCAGTATTAAATCAAATTATGAGTATTGAATATAATTGTAAGATTAAAAATTTATCAGAAAAGTTAAATATAAATTCATCGTAAATTTTACAAATTCAAAACTAAGATTTAGACGTCATTATTACAAATGCTTCAGTTGAATAAAATATTTGTGACTATACATCCTTTAATAAAAACTCATATGATAAATTATAAATTTCAATTTGATGCTTTTTTTAATAAACAAAATAAAATAATGTATGTTAACTCTTTATATGTGAATGAAATTAAATTAATTTTGGCGTATAGATTCGAAGAATTTACCTTCCTGTTGTTGAATCAGTGTTTCACGAAGGCACTTTTACATTTTAATTATGTTTTATTTTAAGGTGAAATGACTAATATTTCTTATTGTATTTTCTATTTTCTGTATATTGTTTCTATTTCACAATTTGTTAGTTTATGTTTCTAAATGTTAATAAGTAAAACAAGACTAAGTAACTACAAATTGAGTAGACAAAATTGCTTAGCCACTGTCCTTTGGTTGGACAATTGGATTGATGGTTTTAATGAAAATAAGTCCAGTCCAAACGTTAAGTTATAACAAATAATGTATTGGATCTTAGATATTCCCTTATATATGTTTCTTTCTTCCTTTCTTTCTCCATCATCGTTTTATCTTCAAGGGAGTCGGATCTTTCATATGTCAAAGTATTATATAACAACACGAATAGTTTTTTGATCTGAAAATTTGTTACAGTTCTAAATTTAAAATTTTTGTTGTACATATTTATCAATTTTGGTCAATTACTAATATAATTTGCTACAACTAATGGACAATTATGCAAAAAAATAAAACTAAATAATCCAGGGAATTATATTACCTATATAAGAGAGAAAATATTATAAATAAACGTACAATGATAATCTAAGAATGGCTCATAAACAGAATCCACATAAAACAATACAACTAAGAGACATTATTTAATACGATAATTTAGACAACACAAAAGGTAACGGAGCTAAATTAGAACCAAAAAATAAAAAACATGAGGCCGGCGAAGAGATTGCTCTGTAAGCAATCCCATAACGAACCTTTCGATTTCGATTTCGAATTTCGGGAAAATTCAAAATCGAATATCTCGAAAATTATTCGACATAAAATTTTTTCGACTTCATTTTCGAATTCAGCGTAAAATTTCCTATAAGAATCCATTTTCAAATTTTAGAAAATCTCAAATTTTGTGACGGACCGACAGGCCGACAGACATAGAATTCAGTAACGAACTTTTTAAGTTCGTTGACTAGATGTTTTGAGAATGGAATGGCTCTAAATATTCCCTTACGTTTCCCGATATTAGAATTTATTGATTTGGGGACATGTTAAACCCGCTGGATTTACTAAAATTATGCCTAATTTTTTTGCTATATTTCTTATTAATTAGCCTACTGACGGGTTTCAGGTGATGGATTACATCATTAAATGCTTTATCCTTCTCTCTTACTACAGTAGCTTGCTTAGTAATTACCTATTTTACTTGTATGTTGTATTAAATTACATTTTAATATAAAGTTATATATTAAAAGTAATACATGTCCAATGAAGTTAGTGAATATTTATCATTTCTTTAACTTCATCAACAAATCTGAAGTTTTAAGTTTTTTTTTCAATAAATCAAATTTGATATTTTAAATAACACATTAGTGTTGTTAGTTCATTTAATATTTCTTACCGGACAGCGTATCTTCAATGGATAATTTTGATATTGCTTCAGATGTGTTTACAGTTTCCACAGATTCTTTAACAGCTGATGTCTGTGGTTTGTCATTTTTAGGTACTCAAGTACATACTGCTAGCCCCTTTGATGTTATCTTTGTTGTTAAAGAAGACAATAAATTATGTTTATTATTTCCTAGTTCACCTAAATTTGGACCATAAGGTTACAAATTGATAAATTAGTTATCTTTTTGTATATACCATTGCCACTTATATGAAGAATTAAATGTAAGAGTTTCTTCACTTTTGATAATATTATATATATATATATATATATATATATATATATATATATATATATATATATATATATATATTATATTTAAATATTATTATGTTAAAATTATATATGTATATTTAAACAATTTAGTTCAAGGGATGAACCGCGTTTATTTTTAGAAAATTCTCGACGTTTCGGCATCGGCTTTCATGCCATTTTCAAGAGGTTAGCTCTTCACTGGGGGTCTCAATCTGCCTACTCCCCAAGGAGAGCTAGGAGTCTTTGAATAAGACTGACCTTTCGTGTGACCTGCTTGATCTTTTATAGGGCTAAAAGTGAAAGTTTGTTTGGCGGAAAATGCATTGGGTCGGGGAAAGTTTGTAGGATGAAGGGTGTTGCGTAATTGGCGGTGCGGAGCAATAAGGGACTTCCACGTGACAGGCAAACGCTGGCTGTCATCTCTTGTGTTGAGGCACTGTGGGCGTTTTTCTATTTCAATTGCCTCACGTACTATTCTGCTGGTAAAATGGGAAATGGGGGCAATGGTTTTAGCCCCATAGAAATTAATTTTGTGTCCTGTTTCTTTGCTGTGTTTGGCAAGTGCCGAACCATTATCGCCTTTCCGTACGGCCAGAGAATGCCCGTATATTCGGCTAGATATTTGCCGATTTGTTTGACCTATGTAGGTCCTTTGGCAGTCTCCACAAGGTATTTCATCATCCTACGTCCGAAACTCATCAAAACTACGCATCATAACTATTGATGAGACATGAATCTATAAGTTTGACGTGCAAATAATTCAATAGGCTCTCCTTGGTGTCCGTTTTGATTAGATCGAGTCCATAAAACAACATTCGTGTAAGAAGCTGAAGGGTATACCGAAAAAACACTGGCATATGTGTGTTGCATCAAATTAAACCTACTTTGAAAGCTACAAAATAAATATTGATGATGAAAAGAAAATTGTGTGTTTTATTTAATAATTTCCGCTACTTTTTGACAGAGTGAATATACTACAAAATGTAATTATTAAAATGTCAGTGCGTCTAAGATAAGAAACGATAGTGGTCATAAAAGTAAACAAATGTTTATGTTGGTAAAATATAAACAATTTTATTTAGAACGAGTCGTATTTTATGGTTAGCATTTAATATTTTCCCTTAATTTCAGTAATCGCAAGATTATGCCTAGATTATATTTAACCGATACTCTTGTGGACTACTGAACACAAAATGGTAAATTCATCAGAATTTCATAATGATGTTTTACGCCTTCCTGAAAAATTAAGTTGGGGACGTCAGTAAGTTTTCAATAATAATGCGTACCATAGCTATGTATCTAAACTGCATATTTGTTAATAAATAAAGAAGTTGTCAAAATATTGTTATCATTGTTTCGATTTTTTAAATAAATTATCAATTTACTGGAAACATATGTAACATTAATTGTCACTACTCTTTATTAATCTGTAATAATATACAGCAGCTAGCAACTAGTAAAATCTTACCTGTTAGTAGATCGCTTTTAGAATTAGTTCTTTCAGATGTTGTAAATAGTTTTTTGCTACTAACTGAAGTTATTTTAAATAAAATTCAAATACAAGCGTTTCACAAAATCTGTAATTTCAAATATAATTGCAAAATTTTGAATACAAAACTTTACTCAACTCACCAGAAAAGGTAGTTTTTTTAAAGGCTCCATAGTTTGATTAAGAAGAAACATTCGTTAAATTAACTTTATTACTATGTACAATGCAAATTTTTAAATTAATTTTTTTTCTTCACAATGCAAATTTATTTTAGAAACGTTTTCTGGGTGTAATTTTATTTTTGAAGGCAAGGGACAACATTCGCTTATTGCTACTTGCCAAAGAAAGAGCGAGCCTACAAGGTCGTCATGAAACATGTACACCACACAGTTAATATTAACATCAAAGACGAACTAACTAATAAAGGACAAATTGTATAAAATAAACAAACTAAAACAAAGAAACCATTAAATTTATTTTTTGTAGACGTAGAACCTTAAAATAATAAAGACGTATAATTTAAATAGAACAACTAAAGCCAGAGAAAGCAACCAAAAGCTTGATGTAGTATATGATACGCCAATAGTATCAAAATACAAAATTATATTGTGCTAAACCATTTGTTTGCGTAAGAGACACTCCTGCAAAGTTTGCATGTAGTAAACTACAATGGATGTGAATTTTGCAATCATCTCAAGTAGCACACAATTAAGTCCTAACCAGACATTCAGCCTTTAACTCAAAAATAACAGAAAATGTATAGCAAAATATCAAACATGCTGTAATGCTAAGGGATGTACAACATTATCCACAAATTTAAGATTATTCTTTTCCCATGATGTTAAACATATTTTTAGCAGAGTTTTAGTCAATGTTTAATCACCTTATTCGGCAAAACGGTAAGGTTTCAAACATGCCATCAGTGCTAACAAAATAAGCTACACAATGACTGTTTCTAAGAATTACAACATAGGATGACAATAGCGTCAACAACAAAGAGACACAATGGAACCCTTTTTTAATAATAATTCGATTGGTATTTTTCCAATTAACAAAATGCATTTCAATAATGGATTATGTTAGCACAACACAATATAAAACGTATTACTCCGACCTAGTGCGATTTACATTAAACATTGTAATTACCACTACAATCTCCACAATAGAGTGAAAAATATTTACAAAGAACATTAATTTGAAATGTGGTTCCGTATAACTTAATGATGATATCAGTGTCCTGTCCACTTCGACACAATATTGAGAAAAAAATTAAGAATTTTTTCAGATACTAAGACCTCTACTGATTATACAGAGAAGCAGGAAACTGCATAAATTGATACAAGAAGAGCATTATTTATATTTATTAATAGGGATACTAACTTATCAGCCCACACCCTGACAAGATTCCAAATCTTCTGAACTTCCTTGTCATTAAGAGAATCTTGGCATCACACTTGCATGTAATTCCAAGTTTTGAATTTTCATTTGATTACGCAGCACAACTGTCATTATGTTTGCCATAAAAAGCTCTCTTACTGATAAATTAAATGATAGTAGAATCAATTGTGTAAAATTACATTCACAATGCAGAACAAGCAATAAATCTAAACATGTCTCAAAATACCGAAATAAATATATAAAGCTCTTACAAACCGCATCTTAAACATCCATAGAGTTGACGCATTTATAGCCGAAAAAAACTATGGCGAAATGTTAGCTAACCCACGCAACAGCAGACAAAATATAATTTCGTAAAACTAGTAATAAATTGAAAGCAAAAATCAAAGAATTAAAGAATAATTCATTTCAAGAGCAATTTATCGAAGGGGGCCATCTAATTATGTAGTCCGGCACCGGGTCTGGCACCCTGGTAAGGCCCTCTGATATCCAACTTTGTTTGTTTAAATAGGAATCCCTATTTTTTATTGCAGAATCTGATTCTATGGGAAAAAATACATCCGAACATGTTTTAAAAATTTTTTTTAGAAATCCGGGCCTTATCCGAGCCCCATTTGAATGTTTTTTTCCTAATATCTCATTAGGGGACAACTAATTGATAAGTGATCTTTACAAAAGATGTCAGGTCGAAAAGTGCCATCTAATTATGTAGTCCGGGACCGGTTTCGGCACCCCGATAAGGCCTTAAGGCGTCCAATTTGATGCTATTGATCGAAAAACCTTAATTTTCAGTACATTGTCTGTTTCTACAAAGACAGAGATATTACAATACAGCACAATTAAATACCCATGTTCACGTAAGCAATGCACTAAATTGGAAAGAACATGTATATAAAACATGGAAATAGCTGGATATAAAACTAAAGTATGCACTGGTTGATGGGAAAGAGCTCCCACCTCTTATCAGAAAGCAAATCATTATTATTATTAATATATAAAATTGATGTCATACTTAATATGATTTTATGGAGCTAAGCTTTATAGATGTGCTAGCAAATCCAATATAACAATAATCTAAAAATCGAAATTAAACAAATATTGTAAAGAGAAATGTATCAAACGTATTATTTAAATTAAGAGAGATCCAAAACTAAAACGTGCACCTCCGGAAAGAAGTAATAAGCATTTACAAAGAAAAACAAAAAATAGATAAGCATAACAACGAAATATTTTTCAAAGTGAAATTATATAAAGAAATATAGCAATTTATAAATAAAACAAAAAATTTGAAGAATTTAAGTCTCAAAAGGCTATAAAATATTACCTCATAGAGAAACTTCATTATAACCAGTTAGTAGTACGAGATAAAAATATGATTTTCGCGAGAAAGCAATTAACGATACTTCATATTAAAAAAAATTATTAAAGAAAACTAAAAAATGATAAAGAAAATTTAGTTTGGGAAGAAAGAAGAAGAATAAACAAGGAAATCATTAAAAATAATTAAAAAAAAATTATTACACATTTTGAGAAGACTAAAAACTTTTAAATAACCGAATATTCTTCTTCCTATTTTTATGCTGCGTAAAATGTAGGAGGAATTATTGTCCAATACTGTTGCAGTATAAACTATGTTTTTCTTACCGTTGCAAAGTGGGCCAGAATCCGCAAAGAGTAGACAAAAATAATTTTTTTTCAAATTGGGCATATGGTTTCTATATTTTCTGAATAGTTAAAAAGAAAGGTCACTCTATCTTTCCCTGGAATATCAAGCTCATTAGGTGAAATCTCTACCTGCTAGAGGATCGCAAACACGACCCTTCCGCCTAGCAGCGATCGGCCGGGTTTACAGCTCATTTTGTCACTAACTTTTAAAGAGAGGCTGTGAATTGAAAACGTGTTAATTGTTTCTAGAAGCTTATTTGAGGTATATACTTTATTTTAATATATGTTATGAAAAAGAATTTGGATTGAAATGTTGAAATAAAGTATTATATTTATGGGGTGTTTTTACAAGTCAATCTAGTTTTCTGTAGAGAAACAAAAAAAGTCTTACTTAGTCATGCCTTGAAAAAATAATTAAAAAATACCTTAAGCCTTCCTTTATAAGATACTAAAAAAACTGTAACCGCTTTCAACCGCCTTTTCGATATTTATTTATTTCTTTAAAATGCGACATTCATTCATAGTTAGAATCGGCAGACCCCACGCGGAGCGCACAAGCGCTCGATTGCCGCATGCACAATCAAATGTTCATGCTTATTAATTTTTACAATACTCTTATGATTATTATTTGTTATCAATTGTTTATCAAATATGTGTTTATTGTTTATTTGGGAAGTTTTTACTCATGATTATAATTTATAACAAAATGATTTATTAGTTCAGGTAATTAACTGCTTATTTTGTTTTAGTTATCATTCAAATTGCAACTATAAGTACAATGTTGACAAGAAAACAGGTCTTCAAAATGTTATACGTGAAGAAGGGGGTAGGGCGTTCTATTCGAACGAAAAGTCTTTATAACCACCTGATCAAACACTTCGGGATACAAAATGATGAAAATATGATGGCACGACTGAAGACGTTTAATTAGAAATTCTGCCATGCAGTTTATTCAAAGATTGATAAGTGCAACCAAAAAATTCAACGCTTTTTGGAACAAAATGAAAGTTGGCTCAAGCAGCCCTTTAATTTTAAGGTCGAAGGCGAAAAGACTGAAGAAAATAGTGATCATGAACAACCAAGTACATCGTCGGGTAGTGGCGGCGCACATACACGTGGTCGCCCTGAAGTAAGCTTCTCTGAGGGTAGTTCGAGGACTAAGAGGAGAAGAGCTAATAAGCTTTTGGACAAGTTCGCAGTTGAGGAAATTACCTTAGCCGCTAAGAAAGGTCTGAGACAAGAGAGAAAGGGTCAAGCTTCAAAGTTGATTTCGGAGGCGGTTTTTACTACCCCCACTAGAGCTTCCGGAATACAACAAGTTTGGCGCTCAAGTCAGAAAGTACAAAGTGTTGTGCCACTTACACCTGACCATGCTTTGCCAATGATTGTGGAGGCGAAAGACAGCAAGCATTCTTATTTAATTCATAGACTGACAGCAAAAAAGCAATTCGCAGATATTTATCCCTCTTATCACAAGATTAGGGCAACCAAATCGCGTTGCTATCTAAGAAAGGAAGCCTAAATTATCACTGAAACTTCAGCGGAAATTCGCCTGCAGGATCTTCTTGATCACACTACACACCGAATACTAGAATTGCAAGAGCCAGTTATACAAAACCTAACGCACGATGAATTAAGCAATCTAATTTTATTGGTAAAATAGGGTTGTGATGGAAGTACAGGCCATTCCAAATATAAACAAGCATTTTCGGAATTTGGACTTGGTGATGGCCATATATTCTTAAGTTCGCTAGTTCCCTTATTATATGTTGAAAAGCCGGGTAGAGATAAAATAATAATTTGGCAAAATCCAAGACCGTCTTCTACTAGATTTTGGAGACCGATAAGGTTCCAGCTTAAGAAGGAAACGACGGAATTAACAATGCAAGAATCGACTTTCGTGGAAGAGCAAATCAACAACCTTATTCCAACAAAATATAATACAGAGCAGAACCGAGAAATAAAG
Organism: Sinelater perroti; assembly: GCA_036346155.1. Lineage (NCBI taxonomy): Eukaryota > Metazoa > Arthropoda > Insecta > Coleoptera > Elateridae > Sinelater > Sinelater perroti. The sequence goes on along the minus strand of JARFIY010000059.1, from coordinate 1,112,609 downwards.
ACCTGAAGCACCTTAGAGAATTTCATTCCCGTAAAAAGTCTAGAATATGCACCAATCAGGATTTATTAAATAGGCTACTTATTACATCAGATCCGCGTATTTCTTCATTCCGGCAACTACCTCCCAGAAAAAGTTCTACAATTGGTAATGAAGTTTTATCTTTATTGGAAAAAATTTTTATTCCTAAAATTATAGATCTTTTAGTAATTTATTTAAGTTTCACCCCCTTAAATTCACCCCATTCAAAGATTGTATTTATTTAAATATTTTTCCAATGAATGTCCATCTCGTGTAAGTATCATTATGATCCAAACGTACGATTTCATCAGTACTTCGCCTACGTACATAAAGGGGCTTTTGACATTTTTGAATCTAAAGAAAGAGGCAAAGCACTGAGAAATGGACGTACATTTGGATCACCGATATATTTTCAAAGTTTCAGATTTTTGTCCACTTTTTGCGGATTCTGGCCCACTGTGCGTTGCGCCAAATAACTGATACTATATTTGAATCGCGGATACGGAAGAATTTTGTTCACGCATTAAATGCGTTAGGTGCCAAGAAATTAAGAACATTTTAAACACTGCTTTATACTGAATTTGTTTGTTTCCAAATGTCAATCAGTACTGACATACTGATGACGGAATAAGACAAGCTATAATTAAAACTTCGATTGAAAAATGTTTTGATTGTGCGTAAATTTGTTTAATATCAATAAAGTGCTAGTGTACCGCACATATAAATCTCATATAGAGACTGGAGAAAAAACTAGATATCCACGCACCGTAAGAACCCCTGCGTTAATTAAAAAAGTTCACGAATCTCTCCGAAGAAACTGTCCGATGTTGCAGAAAATTAGCAAAAGTCTATGGAATTTCTCGTCGAGTTATTTAAACTGACATTAAAAGAAGATTTCGGGGTATATCCTTAGAAAGAATAAACGATTTATGGCATTATCGAGGCACACAAAAAAAAAACGTTTTGACTGATTGAAAGAACTTCAACGCCGCCACGGTATCAAAGATGTGAAAAACATATTTAACCCCCAAAACGACCATTTGTACGCTTCCAAGATCGGATATTCCATTAACATAAAGATTGTTGCTCGGTTTCAAAACAGGACAGTGATTGTTTGGGGAACAACCAGCCTTAATGGTATCTTTCCGCTTGTTTTTGTTGATAAAGACGTAAAAATTAATGGAAAATATTACGCGGGGGAAATATTATTTAAAAATCTTTGGTCCGAAACCAATAAAACGGGGTATATTGAGCTAAATATCAAATCCCATCACCACCCTGCCCAAATTCATTCGGTTTCAAAATCCCTCATCATCAGATCAATCAGACTTTCCGTCATGAAAACCAGCCAAACAGAAATTAAAACCATTACCACCATCCTACTGCAAAATGGGTATTCTAACAAATCCCTATCCAATATAATAAAAAATATAAATAAAACATTAACACCCAATCCCAAAATCCTTCTGGCCAACAAAAAGCATTCTTACCTTATATCAGAGGCATCATCAATAAAATAAGCCGCAAAACATACATACGGTCTTTACGACCATTAACCAAATATTTGGACCTATTCTCTCGGTAAAGGATCACTGCCCCAATTAATCCCAAGGAGTTTATGAAATACCTTGTGAAGACTACCAACGGACCTACATAGATCAAACAACCCGTTAAATATGCAGCCGAATATATGAGCACTCCCTGGTCGTACGGAAAGGCGATAATAGCTCGGCAATTGCCAAACATAACAGAGAAACAGGCCACAAAATTAATTTCCCCATTCAAAAAACATTGCTTCTATTTCCCATCTCACCAGCTTAGTATTCAGTTATATATGGAAGGCTTTACCAGGTTGTAATTTAAAACATTATCGAATCACAAAAAATAAAAAGCTTTCGTCTGTAAAAATAAATGTCGGATTTTGGAACTATTTTTTAAGAAAATAAGGTTTATTTTTACCATTTCCGAATGTTCAGCAAAACTAAAAATATGGAATTTTATTATTCGTCCATATTGTTACCGATATAAAAGGTGTTTTTTAAGCCCGATAGAACGTACGAAAGGGTTAACTGTCAAACGAACTGTCATACTGCGCTCACTTTTTGACATTTATGATCAGTATACTCTGGCAAATCATCATGAATAGATTGACGCTTGAACAACGCTACCAAATTATCCAGATTTACTTGAAAATCGTCTATCTGAGCAAGCCATCCGTCGAACATATACTCTCTAAGTGATGCAATAACACCAACACGTCGAAGGAATGTACGTACTAAAGAGAATATCGCCGTTGTAAACGAAAGTGTGGAAGAAGATCCAAATTTATCGATTCGTCGTTGGTCGCAGGAATTGAGGCTCTGTCCGTCCACTACGTGGAAAATTTTGCGCAAAGATCTTGGCCTACACCCGTATAAGATCCAGCTGGTGCAGGAATTAAAGCCACGAGACTATCATACGCGTCGTTCTTTCGTCGCTTGGGCTCTAGAGCAGTTGGAAACAGACCCGATGTTTTATCGCAAAATTGTGTTCAGCGACGAGGCTCATTTTTGGCTTAACGGGTTTGTTAATAAACAAAATTGCCGCATAAAACCAATCCACAACAAACCCTACAGACTCCATTACATCCAGAAAAATGCACCGTTTATACGCTGGTGGCATCATCGGACCTTATTTCTTCAAAAATGAAGCCAGAGCGTTATGGTCAATGGAGATCGTTACCGCACCATGATCAATGATTTTTTGTTTGAACATAAAAAAAAAACATTTATTGAAATCAAAATTTGGCGATAAGTTGATTTCGAGAAATGAACCTGTCAATTGGCCTCCAAGGTCGTGCGATTTGACACCTCTCGATTATTTCTTGTGGGGCCACGTGAAGTCACTGGTTTATGCTGATAAACCAGCAACAATTAACGCCTTGGAGGCCAACATTGTTCGTGTTATTCGTGACAATGTTCGAAAAAGTAGCCCAAAATTGAACGTCCAGACTGTGCTTCGTCAAGAACAGCCGCGGTGGCCATATGCCCGAAATCATTTTCAAATGTTAATGTCATGTATTGATCTTTCGAATAAAAAAATTTTTTTAATTAAAATTTAATTTTTTGTTATTTTTTACAATTTCAAGTTTTATCGGGCTTAAAAAAACAACCTTTACAAGAGCAGTTTATCATTTAATATTCCTACCACGGAAAAAGGTGAATGAAAAATTTGGCCTTTTTCTTCTAAAAGATTTAAATATCTTAAGTTTCTAGGAACAATTATTTAAATCTCATTGGAAAATGTTATACGTCTTGTTAATCGAATTATATTATTTTAAAAGAGCGCGTTCTTTTAGTTTAGAAAAAAGTGCAATTCGTAAAAGAACTGAGGGGGCATTTAAAAATGTTGCAATCCGCTTTTGTGTTAACCAAAAACACGTGTTTTGCAAATGATCTATTTTTTAAACTTCCAAATAGAATATGATGTGTTAAAGGAACAAAGTTGTTTTGCTACTGTATCAAAAATATTAATGTTTCTGATAGCTAACTTTGCCAGATCGTTAGGTCATTCAACTAACCAACAGTTTACAATACCATAAAAATAGTAATAAACTACAGAGTAGTAGGTATTACAAATTATATTATACATATATACATACATATATATATACATAAATACTTAATTAAATCTTGTTTTATTTCTAGCCGATGAGGAATATCGCTTTTAAGATTGCTCTTCACAAATTGTTTTCACTGCTTGCTATTCTTGGTTATTTCCTTTGGACTTGTCCAGATTACTTCCCTTCTTGCAAAAATCTTTTCCATTTTGTTATTCTATATACTTCTTGAGTAGGAGAAGCTATAAAGAAGCTTAAGAGAGGCAAAGCACCAGGCCATGATAATATAACAACAGAAATGTTAAAGCTACTAGGGCCCAACGGTCTAGAGGTATTGACAACACTGTTTAACAAAATTGCAGAAGTAAACAAAATACCGATGGAATGGGAAATTGGTATAATATTACCACTATACAAGTCCGGAAATAAGAAAGACTGCAATAACTATAGAGGGATAACACTACTCAGCAATGCATATAAAGTGTACGAGAGACTACTAGACGACAAATTGAAAGCCAAAACAGAAGACCAAATGGAAGAATCGCAAAGTGGTTTTAGAAGAGGGAGATGAATACAGGACCACATATTCACAATAAAACAGCTGATAGAGAAGTTCCACAGCAATGACATATATGTGGCGTTTATCGATATTAAAAAAGCCTTCGACAGCATACCAAGAAGAGTTATATGGAATAGCCTTAAGAAAAGAGGAATTGGAAACAGACTGAGAAGCAATATAGCTAGTTTATACAATAAAACGCGAAATCAGGTCAGAACAAATAATATGGAGTCAGACGAATTTGTAACAAAAGAAGGCGTGAGACAAGGGGGAGTATTAAGCCCAACACTCTTTAATATTGTATTAGATGAAGTAATAAAAGAAGTTAAACATAAAGTTAAGAAACTGTTAGTGGGCTATAGATATTTGGAACCGGTATATATAACAGAATGTGCATTCGCAGATGATCTGATGATCTGATGATCTGTGCAAAAAACCAGGAAGAATTGCAAAGAAACTTAGAACTGTGGAACACAGCACTACAAAAACGAAATCTAATGATAAATACTAATAAGACCAAAGTGATGATACTAGGAAGAAACAATAGACAAATAAGAATACAACTTAATAATAAAGAGATCGAACAAGTAGACAGTTTTAAGTATCTGGGAATACCAATACAGAAAGATGGGAAAAACGAAACGGAAATAAATAGCAGAATTGAAAGTGCTAATAAAGTGTATTACGCCCTAAACAATGCTTTAATTAGGAAAAAAGAGATAAGCAATAAAACAAAGCTAACAGTATACAACACGATATTCAAGCCGATATTGATGTTTGGTTGCGAAAGCTGGACGCTCACGAAAAGACAAGAAAATAAGATACAAGCATGTGAGATGAAATTCCTGAGAGGAATCATGGGTGTAACTAAAAGAGATAGACTAAGAAATGAAGAAATACGAACGGCGCTAAAAGTTGAACCAATAAAGAAGGACATAGAACGACAACAGATGAGATGGTTTGGACACTTGATCAGAATGGGGAATAACAGACAAACAAAAATAATTTGGCAAACCAAAACAATAAGAAAAAGAACAAGAGGAAGACCAAGAAGGAGATGGGATGAGACAATAGCGGGAGTCCTAAAGAGCAAGAATCGAAACTGGCAAGAGGCCAAAACATTGGCACAGAACAAAAAGGAATGGGCAAGGTTCGTACGTACATAACAAATACACAATAAAAAGAGAGAGTAATCAATGTAGCGAAGCGTGTGAGTGAACTATAGGTTGGTGTGGTTAAGAATGACTGAAGATTCGTCATACGAAACATGGTGTAGTGTAATGCAAGTGAAGTAAATAGAATACCAGATAGACAAGAACAACTTGCATAGGAACTGTAAGATAAAATGTATTGTAAATTTAATTTAATTTGGTTTATTTGAAATTAATTTAAAAAACGGTATTGACAATAATTATTAGAATGTAAATTGTTTTCACGGAAATGTAAATGTATGTAAGCTTACAAACACCCTACACCGTAAGGTAAATGGGTTAAGATTATATATATATATATATATACTTCTTGATAAAAGATATAGGGGAAATCTTTTATTACCTGTATACATCTTATATATTTCTTTATGATTCTGGTTTCCTTTATTTTGACCAGATGGCCAAATTAGCGCATATGAGCTTTCCCTATATAGGTAATTCAAATTTTCAATATTCTTCTTATATCTATTATATCTTCCAATCACAGTCTTTTCTTGCCGCTACCGCGATCGGGGACTAACGATTTGCTGAGGACTGGGACCGTTTATTTTTCGATATTTATATTTCATTGTTAAACGGATTTTAACAATTAGGTGATAGGGATCTTGAGAACATTTTACCTGTTCCAAATGAAATGCTTATATCGCCGTGACTCAATCACCGAAGTCTCATGGGTTATCTAAGGGTGTGCACGATAAGCAGAAGAAGTTGGCAGTTTGACTGGTTTTGGTTGGTTTGATGAACAAGACAACTGGTGTAACTCTTACCGATTTGAATGAAACTCTGCACATACATTATTTTGGGTGAATATCTCGGCCAAGTTCATTAATGGGCCAAGTCGGTCAAAGGGTGGGAAATACAACCTTTAAATATTTTTGGAATTTCTACAGTTCTCGTCAGATTTAGATCAAATTTGGTATATATGTTCTATAGCTATATACCTAAATAATTAATGTTTTTTATACGCGTATCCACCATGACAAACTATTCGTTTTAAATAATGCATACACCCATGGGTTAAGCGAGACTCGAACTTGTCTGCGCCGGTTAAACCAGTACTGGTGGCAAAGCGGTACCCTTTACTTGAGTAGTTAATATTTTAGTTTAATAATTTATAACAAACAAAAATGAAGGCGATTGTTAAAACTATATCCACATAATAGGTTATTATTTTTAAACCATCGAAGCTTTCGGCATGAGTAACAGTGTTTTACCTAAATTAATCGACATAGACATTCAGTTTGTATGGCTGGTGCTTTAAAATTTGTTTATAAAAATGCTTTTATAGCTATTTTAATTAGATAAACCTAACACGTGTTTATAGCTTAAGGTGAATAAGGTTTCTGTTAGTGTTTCAAATTACTGAATATAAACAACGGTTATCGGAAATTCTTTTGCTACAATATGACTAATGATGTCCAAGTTCGATGAATACGATATTTAACAATGTTTCATTCTCCTTCCCCTCCTATCAACTTTGTCATGCCACATGATCGGTTTAGAATGTTTTAGAATTTGCCGTTGTTCATTATCAGCTACGGCAGCGGACGGTTTGATTTCGATTGTACGCTTGTGTTAGGTTTAAACAACAAAAAAGAAAATGTCGAATTTAATGAAAAACATATTTGTGGCCACCAACGTGTTGTTTTCAGTAGTGGTTATAAGCATCTGCATAGCATCATGGTAAATATTTTATCTTTTGATGTACACAAATTTAATAATTAAGCGTTTTAGGGCGGGAGCATTCAAACCGGCCTACCGTGATTTGAAAGGGCACTGTGGAAAGTTACGAGCGGCAGCAGTACCGAACGTGTCCTACGGTAAAGATATCGGCATGGGCATTGCTGCATTCATTGTATTTTGTGTAATCTCTTTTATTCGAAACAAAGTCAAACCAGAACGTCGCAACTTCTTTCGGACTGTTTTATGGGAATCATGTAAGTTATATCTAAATTAAACTGAAATACCAAAGTAACACTGAGCAACATTTTAGGGATTGTGTTGCTTAACTTTAATTTGCTGTATCTGCTTATCGAATTTATCAAGTGCACAGTGGGAAAGCCAGTCCTGTATTTCATGAATGGAGAGGCAACAAATATGAACCTCCGTAAATCATTCCCTTCGTTCCGCTGTGCCATTTGGAGCTACTGCTCTACAGTTATATGTTTGTATTTCGCCCATTGGGACATTCGAGGCACCTTTTGTTTTCCCCGACAAATATTTTTGTTTTGCATGGCTTTTGCGAGTTTTTCTATATATAATGACATGTATAATAATATGGAGCATTACCTTTCTGACATATGGGTAGGAGCTTTACTTGGCAGTGCTCAAGCAGCAGTAACTGTAAGTGAATTTTTCTGAAATATATAGTCAGCAATATAATTATAACATCATTGATGCAGATTCGGGACATATTTGGGACTTTTTTTCATTCTCCATCCCTTCCAAAGAACAACACGCGACGTGCTTTGAACTCTATACCTTTACAAGAGATGAATCGAAGACCCGAACCAAATGTGGAAGAACCAGCTCCTTCTGCTTCATCCATGCCCTTATATTATCGCATTGCATAAAATTGCTACATGTTAAGTATGTTAAGATTATTTTTAAAAAATTTCATATACGTATCCCTTAAAATTTAAGTCAGATTTTAATTTTTACAATAAACCGTATAAGTATATTTAATAAAATAAACTAAATATATGCGTCCACATCCACTATAATGCTTACTGTCTAAAATAACAAACAGATATATTGAGAGAACTTTGAGCCTTTACATATTATTGCCTTAATAAAATGACAATGAAAAAAGTTATTAGGGATGTTCTCATACAAAAATTTCGTTCAATTAAAAAGGTTATCAAACTTTAGTATAACTCGTTGTTTCAAATAGTTACGATTTTCGATATATACATATATCTATATTATTATAACTTCTCTAATTTCTTGTATTTCAAAAATTCTGTTTGCCATTATTATTTTTTAAAGATTATAATAGTTCTGTATTAATATGCTATAATTTTGTGCCTTAAGTATAATATACTGTTATGTACTTGAAAAACTAATAAATATTAAAATTTGTTTCTTTTTTAATATTTGTAATTTAGCGAATGAATGAATGAATTAGAAATCTAAATGTATTTAAAGTAAACCGTCTACTATATGGATCTGTAGGTAATTGATGACCCACTTCTATTTATAATTGGTTGTGGTTCGACGAGTGACATTACAGATATTTTTCAGTCGATATTGGTAGCGAAATTAGAACCCGGGCAGCTCGACATCGGCACTTAGATGTTCGTCAAGTCTTGCCTAGAGCTCTTTCCAATCCCGCTTCCAGGTGAATGCCCCACTTTTTCTCAACAGCAACCAGCACCAGCTAACCTTCCGTCGCAGTCACCGGCGTAAGCAGAAAGTGAATCTTCCCCGAGAAGCCCGGTATCCTAGGGGAGCAACATAGAGACGGAGTAGCCGCCGACCTCCCCAGACGGTTGTAGAAGCATCGCAAAGTCTCAGGTCCAACGCGAAGGATGGCTTAAGTAAGCAATAGTGACTCCTCTGGCACCGAGGAAAACTACATGGTCGTGCACGGACGGAAAAAGAATTGCTACCCCCAGCGCAGGACAAACCGTCAGCAAAAATTACTATCGCTAACCGCTATTTCGTCATTGCGAAGCGAAATAAAGAGCTTCAGCAGCAGAAGATCCATCCCCCCAGTGGTACTCCGAGGGAAATGCTACTGACCGGAAATATTGGGGAAGTTCAAAATGCACCGCCCGAACATCTCCAAAACTAAAAAATCTGGTGTGAACATCACACGACTTTCTTTATCCTATTATTATATATTATACCGGGTGCATCGTCTCGGCCCTGCGCTGCTCTCGTCCCGGAACTTGTTATTTTAAAAAAGGACGAGACAGTACAAGACAATAATTGACTCGTACTTAAAATTTTGCTACGTCACTGAAGGTAACCGTGCGAGCTCAGTCGCACGGCCTTCCCCATTATCGCTTGCGTGCTCCCTCCTAGCGGCCAAGCGCTCCCCCCGGTCCTCCCGCAGTTGGCCCGGTAGCTCTCCGAGCGCGCTGTGATTGGTCCGTTTAATTAATTTTTAATCGGCTATAACTTATTTATTTGACCTCGGATCAAAAAATTTCATTGTAATTTTTTGTTTGTCTCGGTCTGATCTATCCGGTAATATAAATTTCTCGAAACATTTTATGAACACCCGGTATATTAAAAATCCTGAGCTTCAATTTTTTTTCGAGATCTTATTTTACTAACTTTTATTTTAAATTCATGTTTATCTCATGATAACAAATCATTTTTATTGTTATAAATTTTTTGTATCTTCAACCGTTTAGATTCGCGACCGATTTTGCGACCTTGTGACCAAACGACTCGGCCGATTTTTACCAAAAGCTTCGCACTGCGTCCCCTATCTACAAGTAACTTGCATACCAAATTTCAAGTCTCTAGCTCTTACGGTTCTCGAGATATCCTGTTTACTGACAGACCGACAGACACACACACACGAAACAATGGCTCAAACTAACTTTTTTGGTGTCCTGGGACTATATTTCGTCCAGAAATGTGAAAAACTGGGTAGGTCAAATTTCCGCCGGTTACATTACTTTCCTTATTATAGGATAAGGAAAGTAAAAATGATGGAAGGCAGCGGTATCCGTTTTATACATGCCAACTGGCTTCCGATAAACCTTTCCGAGGAGATGGTAAAGGAGGCTCCAGTGCGGGCGGTGGACGGCATTTGAAGACAGAGGATTGCCTTCGTGAAGGCTGAGCAATCCGGGAAAGAGGTACTCAACTTTCAACACGTGATATAGATGGTTGTTCGGACGGAACAATCCTACAAGAAGGGGCCCGTTGGGCAGTGTCACCGCTGGTAGAATTTAGGACACGCCAGCGAAATTCCTTTGCCGCCTTGCGCTACTCCAAGTGTGTAAACTCACAACGTAGCAGATAGATTGTGCGGAAAGAGCCGCGAAACGCCAAAAGTGTGCGCTGCTTCTAAACCAAGGTTTCTCTGGTATCTGCACACATCTCATGTCCTATATTAAATGTTTTCTCTTGATCTTGTCAAAAGCCTGAAGTAAGTGAACAATATCTATACGATTTAATTGAATTTATAACATTTCTGTATTATTATCTTCTTCAACATGTGAATTGCATCGATAGTTGATATTCTTTTATATTTTTTGTTACTGACTTTCTGCTTTAATCTTGCCGCTACCAAGTAGTTGTCCGTATCAGAATTTCTCTTCTTGAAAACCTCCACGTTTCTATATGCTTTAACTTTGAACTGCTAATCACTAGGTTATTGTAGCTGCAAAATTACATAATTATCTTGGATTATCATTAGTTCTACTATGTAGCATATATTTTCCGACAACTTTTGAACGATATTCTTCTTTCCAGATTTATATGTTAAATACACCTAGTTTTATTAGAATGTCAGTGCTTCGCTGACTCTCTCTAATTACCTATAATATTGTTTTTTGTTTTTAGATGGCTCTTCCGCAGGCATATACACATTATTATTATTATTAGAGAGCGAATTTTATGCAAAATGCATAATTTTGCATATTTTGCATATTTAGCCAAATAGTGCATGTTTTATGCTAATGGGAATACTTTGTTATTTTCTGCATAATTTAACATATTTTTTGTTTTCAACAGTTTCATTTCGGAATTTCCTAAACTAAATAATTTTATTGCAGTTTCCTAAGAAGGCGGACAAACGACTTATTAAAACCCCTACTAATTATCTAAGGTTGGAATTATATACATTGTTTTTAGTAAGAATATTCGTGAGACGTAATATATCTGTGAATTTCCAAATTAAATTGTTTCATTTTGGTTCCTCAAGAACTTTAGCACATTAAATAATAGAATTTAAAACTCCCACTAATTATTTTCCTTTAGTACGTATATTTATGACAGTATTATTAAACAGATAAAAAACATTTGCTTGTAAAGAGAACGTGAATATATTAAACGTAAAAGATGCCGAAAGTGAAAAGTAACTTAACACCCACTTGGATAAAAAATGTACCCGAATTTCGTATAGATGGCGGTTAAAGTGATAGGGTATTTTGCAAAGTCTGCGAAAAAATGGTAAGTGGAATGTTTGATTATTTAGTTTTGTCAAAAAAAATACACGTGTAAAATTATTTTTTTACTCGTCGTAATTGTTAAATTCGGCAAGTCTTACATAGATCGCAACATTTAAAATCATGGATAAATGCAATATCATGCAATGATACATGCAATGAAACAAAAAGTAGTAATACTGAATAACTGGCGAAACTTGAAAATAAGATAATAAATAGCAAAACATGTGCATCGATGTGCTCATGTATTGAGTTAGTAATTAATGATTTCGTTTCAAATATACCCGAAATCGGAAAACTCTCCAACAGCATACAGAAGCCATACGCATTCTTTAAATCAACATTCCTAGAACAGACTCTAGAGATTTGTCCAACTCAAAGGTCTAACAGAAACTAAGCATTCGATGCACTTTATTTAAGACATTTTCATGTTCACAAGACATTAATGTAGTGGTAATATTGCCCATAGTTCCTTTGCAGAATATAGGAAAATTATATATTCTTTCCATATTTCCTTATCTGCCACCAGCGGTCCAAGTTGCGCCAGGTTTTGTTTGTTTCCCGTTCCAACGTCTTTTTCTATGTTTCTTTTGGATAAGCACTTTTTCGTCTCCTTTGCCGATTTCATTGCTCTCCTACACACTTCCACCTTTTCTGTTCTTAAGATATGACCTAACCAGCTGTACTTCCTTCTTCTAATTTCCTGGCTCACATTATCGTGTCCCGTTCTTTCCCAAAACTTATCGTTTATTTTCGTCTCGGGCTATATAAGTTTTCAACTTGTGTTTTATTATCTTCGTGACCAATCACGATTCGGAATCGTATAACAATACTATTTTAACAGTAGCATTGAACGCCTTTTTTTTAGTTTCAATTGAAATCTTAGTTGCCTTCCAATATAAGCAGCTGTATAAATACACTCCTTGCTCTATTTATTCTAACCGCTACATCTTTTAACCTCCCGGTTTTCGCGACCACGACAATTTTCAGCAACGTAAATTAATTACGACTTTTTATTATTTTATTTTTTAAATTTAGTCGTCTTGATGCTGTTACATTTATGCACGTTGTTTTGTTCTTCTTTGTGTTTATATTTAGGCACACGTTCTCTGCCTGTTTTTGTACCGCACTAATTTTCTCTTGCTCGTGTCTTGGGCATTATGTCAAGATATTCCATGGATTCCTTTCTTATATTTTGCAATAGCTTTATGTAGGACATCGTCTAGCACTAGAAGTAACAATAAAGGCGATAATATACAATCTTGGCGTACTCTCATGTTTGACTAAAGACTTTGTGATCACGACCCGTCAAAAATTACTTTGCACGAATAACCATTGTATCCCTCCTTAATATGGTTAGTTATTTTTTTCGCGCAACCCTACTTTTTTAAGGTTACTCCATACATACTTTCTTATCAATGAATCAAAGACTCTTTCTAAATCCATAAAAATCAGGTACAATAGCAAGTGGAATTCTACAATTTGCATATCCTTTGCAGTCCTTCTTTCTAGTCTTGTGGGAATCTGTTCTCTTTCCATTCTTCATCTATAAGCGAAAATTTCTGCTACCATCTCAACATCTAATTTGAACATATCCACTGTTAAGGATGCTTTCCCTCTCTTTGCTTGTTTGATGGCTTTTATTATATTTTCTTTTGATGGCGGGTCAAGATTTACTTAAATTATAGATCCTTTACTCGTTTTTTTTTCTCTTTCATTTATTCTGCTTCTTTCCCGGTTCTATCGTCTTTGTTCATGGTTTCTATAAAATATTCTGTCTATATATCTGTTATTTTGTTGTACATAGTATTTGTCTATTCTTATTCATTTATTGGCTGAATTTTGTGCCATTTACGCTATATCATTCACGTATTTCTGTTTATCTTTTTTGCGTGCTTTCTTAACTCCTTTGCTGTTTTCCCGAATTCTTCTTGTATAAGTTTATTCTGCTTATTATTCTAAAAATTTAGTTTCTTTATTTCATTAGTTTCCAAGTTTTCTCTTTCCCCATTTTTCTTTATACCTGCTTTGTGCTTTGAAATCTACAGGTATGCGTTAGCGAAGGCGGTTCTACAATTTTTCCATATAGCTTTTATTTCTCGATTTGAATTTCCGGGTGAATACATCAACATCTTGAGTTGCTTCTATGTTATAGTTCACCTAGTATTCCTTTTATAATTGTTTGTTTTTATTTCAATTCCTACCATCATTTTAGCGATTAATAAGGAGTGGTCCGTGTCCGTATCAGCACCCTTTCTGTTTGAAGTGTCTGTCAGTTTATAACTTGGTGTTTCATATGCATATGTAACCGATTTGATTTTGCACCTCTTTATTAGGTAAAATCCGTGTAACTTCGTGGGTATGGTTGTGCTTAAATAATGTACTAGTATTTTTAACTCGTGCGTATCACAAAATTCTATGAGTAGATTACAATTTTCGTATTCTTTTTCACATGTCGTGTTTCTACTTTACTATTTAGACCACTCATCACAATCCTAGTTTAAACTTTTTGTATTGAGATGACGGTTTTGCTTAATTAGTTATAGAAGTTTTTTCTCGTCTCAAGTATTGCTACTTCAGTGGGCACATCGCATTGCACTACAGCAAGGTGTTGATTACTTAGGTTAAATTTCACCATAACTATTCCTTCTGAGATTGAAATCCATGCTATTAACATGTTTCTACTATCTGCATTAATTAATATACTCATTCCTTATATGTGTTCTGCATACTATTTCAGCTCAGAATAAATTAAACTACACCCTTCAGTTGATATTTCACCACTACCGTTTCACCTGCACGTGCTCACTCTTAGTATATGTGGGGCATTTTACGCCAGGTGCCCCAGAGCAGCGCGCGAGCGCCAAAGCACTTTTTAGCTCACGATTGCCGCCTCATAACGTACTGGGGAAAAATAATTAAAATACACAATCGACGTGTTTTTCCTCAGCTTTTCTATGGAGTGATCACTTTTCTGAAAAAAGGCAACTTAACCTTATAAAAACACAAAACGTGTTATATTTCAAATGGGTATTTTAAATATTTTTTAACACTTTCAATCAAAAGAACAGGATTTTTTCCGTGAAAAATGACTTTTTTCTTAGTGTTGTACAGCATTAGTTTACGAGAAATTAAACGATGAACAAGCAGTGCGCGTCGTAGAACAGCGCGGCAGCGTTCGTTTTTTTTTAAATTAAAGAACTTATTTGGATTGTTTTAATAAAAAACAAAGATTATAACAATTCTTTTACTAAAATAAATTATAAATTCTAAACTTTTTTGTTTATATATACGTGTTATATATGTTTATTATTGTTCCTATTGTTTGTTTAATCTTCATTTTCTTTTTCGTATTTTTTTCTCTGGTGATTTTAAAGTAAATGATTGTTTTCTCTTAAAAGTACCCCTTACTTTCCGGTCGCCCGCTTTCTAAACTATTACAAACTAAATTCAAAACAAAGCCAAAAGAGCCAGTCAAGGACCAGGCAGCCGAGAACATAGCATAGGCGAAGCAAACGCAGCTCGCGACCCGCGACCCGCGGCCTATATATCAGCGCTCCGTGTGATCGTTCAAATTCGCTGCCGATATCTCAAATCCAAAATATACAAGAGGGAACCAAAATGCGGCCGACCCTAATTTAAAAATTAAAAATAAAAGTAACTGAAGGTTGGCGCGAACACTATAATGACAATTTACAAGAAATAAAAAAAAAACAGTTGTGCTAATTAAGCAGCAAATTGTAATATTATGGCCTGTTTCAAGACTAGCTGCAGCGCCTACTAGCGCAAGTACTTGTGGATTTCTTTGAACAGTGGTCAGCCCACTTTCATCTACGTTGAATATTCTTGCAGGATCAATCTTATACTTCCCCATGAGTTTTTTTTATATTTTATTTATTAACAATCAGAATTAATATTCTACGGGCTAATGTGATAACATAGGACCTTAAAATTAAACAGTCTATGGCGGGATGGGAACTCTTCCAGCGAGGAGTTCACCTACTTCTCATTTGAGATCAATAGGCCAACATCTTTTTAATCTTCTGGCATCGTGTTGTAGTAGGAGTGGATTGACGTGAGATCCTAGTCGGATATGATGATTTGCGCTACGCTCTTGTATAACAGTTTGGACGAACAGAATATTGAGGTCATCGTGTAACGTTTTGTTGGTTACGTACCATGGTGCGTCAGTCATCGCCCTAAGGATCTTGGATTGTGAGCGTTGGAAAATATCTGTGTTTGACTTACTGGCGCATCCCCATAACTCAATGCCGTAAGTCGAGATAGGTCTGATTATTACCTTATAAATCAAGATTTTATTTTCTAGCGACAAACGGGATTTCCTTCCAATCAGCCAATTTAGGTCCTTAGGTCTAAGTCAATTTGTTTCTTTTTCTTTAGGATATGCTCCTTCCAAGTAAGTTTTTGATCGAGTTGTATTCCTAAATAACGTACTGAAGGTGATGCAGGTATAGGCATGTTATTGATGCTAACTGGTGGACAATGGACCTTTTTAGCGTAAATGTTACTTGAGTTGATTTACTCACATTGATTTTTATGTGCAATCTGTTTATCCAATCTTGTACAAAATTTAGTTGTGATTGTGCATATGAGGATGCCATTATTGGTTTGCAAGGATGATTGTATCGTCCGCGAAGGTTGCGATTGTAGTATTAGATGTAGTAGGTATATCTGATGTTTACAGAAGGTAAAGCACGAGACCCAACACACTGCCCTGTGGAACCCCAGCCTTGATTGGAAAATTATTTGAGAATTCTCCATTTACTTTAGTTCGGAATTGACGATCAGTTAAGTAGGATTTAAGGAGTTCATAATAAGATGGAAGGGCTTACTTAATTTTGTAAAGTAGACCATCATGCCACACCTTATCAAAAGCCATGCTTGTATCAAGAAGTACGGATGTGCAATAATGTTTGTCTTCCATGGATTAGTTTATTGTTTGTACAACCCGATGGCACTGCTGGATTTTGGAATGGGAATGACGAAACCCGGACTGGTGGTTTGGAATAACATCAAGGAGGGGACTGATTCTGGGGAGTAGAAGTTTTTCTGGAAGTTTGGAAATAGTAGATAAGAGACTTATAGGTCTGCATGAAGAAACATTGTGTGGATTTATATCAGGTTTGGATATTAATATTACTTCGGCCACTTTTAGCTGAGTAGGCCAGTAGTGTAAACGAAGTATTCCATTAAATATGTAAGTAAGGAGTACAATAGCTTTTCTAGGGAGTTCTTTTAGCATTTTTGGAGTTATTTGATCAGGTCCAGGTGATTTTTTAAATTTCTTTGGGGGTAATTAGTTTTAAATTCCCAATACTTTCCACATAATTTTGCATATCTGCTAACATCTCTTGTGAAGGTACAGCATTTTGAAAGCAAACACGTCGGCCTTTTCTTTGTTGCTTCTAGCCCAATTCCCAGGTGTTGGAATATCAATGCGAATTGGGGGATTAGCTTGTGTTGGTTTTGCAGAAGCCTTTATTGGTTTCCAAATAGAATTGCCATAACGATTGAGATTAGTAACGTAATTCTGAAATGACTTGTCTTGCGTTTCTTTAATCTTAGTTTTGAGTTTGTTGCTTAGTTGATTGTAAATAGTTTTGTCACCTGGTGAATGAGACCGATGCCATTTTGCTCTGGCTTTTTTTTTCTCTTTGATCAGTTTTTAATTTCAAGTGAGATGTTGAAAAATCTTCCTTGGGCTTTCAATTTCGGTGTTGCACGGCTTGCTGCTTGTTGTAGGAGTGAAATTAGTGTATTATGGCTTCCTTTAATTTAACAGTATTCTTAAGGGATACTTTTAGATCTACAGTTTCATTGAGTATGGCTTTATAGGCTTCCCAGTCAGTCCTTGAGTTGTGTAATCTGGGTATATTTTTAACATTTACTACTGATGTGGCAATTGTTGCAATTATAGGTGTGTGATCCGAAGACAGGTCATAGTTCGGTTCTATATCCATATAGGAGCGAGCAGTTCCATTTGTTACAAAGAAATCCAGCAAATCTGGTCTTTTGTTTAAATCGGTCGGCCAATAAGTCGGGGTGTCCGTGGATAGGAATCTATAATCACCTCCGGATATAAATTTGCTCTTTCCGTTTTTTTTATAATTCCGTGGTATCTGTAAAAAACTAAAAAAAAGAATAATTAATTGACAAGGGGTAATAATACGCGTCCGCGTCTCATTACCTTACTTTAATCCGTTTTGGAAAACTAAAAATTTTAACCAACCACAAAATTTAATGCAATGCGAAAACATGATTAGATAGATGCCTGAATACCTGGTAAAAACAATTATTAAATTTATTTAAAAAATACATTACTTACCTTCTACTTTTTGCAAGAAAATGTTTAAAACTCTTCCTACAAAATTATAAATAATGCATGTGCTTACTAGACGAATTCGGGAATACAACTGAAATGACCACAGGCGATGTTTCCACACTAATATCGACATCGTATTTCACAGAAACCATCACAAATGGAGCGGTGTGTCAGATAATGGGGAATTGAAACTCACAAATAGGCAACAATAAAGACGTAGGTTTTGAAACAATAGCACAGTGTGGTATAGGACGTGAAATGAACAACAAACAATGAATCATAGATTTCTGTATTACAGACTAGCTTCTAATTGGAAATGCAAATATATACATAAAATACTTTTGAAGCAGGAACTTTAGGTCACAAAAAAGTGATAGATTATATTATCATTATAATAAGAAATAAATATGAACAAAAAATTTCTAGAAAATTAAATGTATTAAAAAATAAAGAAAACCAACAAGAAACAAGGCAAGGACTCAATAAAAAATTAACAAAATATTAAAAAATTCTATTTGAAATGTCTCTAGAAACACGCGACACTAAAATAGTAAAATAAAGTGAGAAATAAAGAACAAAATCGGAGAGGAAAAAATAGTACGAAACAAGTCTAGAAGTACTAATACGAAAGAGGATAGACTGTATCATATCCAAAAAGGGAATAAAGCTAAACAAACTGTGAAACTGGCCAAGCGGTCTACATGGAAAAAATTCGACAGATATATAGAAGAAATTACTTAAATGACCAAAAATATTCTAGAATATGATAAAGAAATTAAAAGAAAATTCTGCAAAATCTATGCATAAAATTCTAAATCAGAAAGAGAACTTGAAACAATAACAGATGTGGTTCTGAAGACTTGGTAAAGCCACTACGAAAAACAAGTTCAAAAACCAAAATAAAGACACAAGGGAATTTTCCTCGAAACATGAATTTCAAATATAGATATCTTAAAGGTAAACACAAACGACGGAAGTTGGTTGAATGCATCATTGAAGTCTGAGAATTTGGATTATTTATTCATTGTCATGCTATATTTTTTCAAACAGACTACATTACAAGAATATTAAATAAGTTAAATGCAAAGAATTAAATTAACAGTCATTTAAGCAGGAAAAAGAGTTACCAGTAATTTAATAAGATAATCGAACAAAATTTGTAAATTTTGTAATTTTTAATAATTCAGTATTTGAACGTAGTAGCAGAGACGTCCAAGGACAAAATATTCCATACGCCTGGAAACTGATTATTGGAAGCGGATTTTTCATGGTAAATTACTATAAATAATTTTGCTTTAATCATTTCCTACTTTTTCGTTACGTTATTCAAATATTAAATATATAAATGTTTACGAATTAAGAATAATGGCGCGATATTTAAACGTAGAAACAGACATGCGTACAAAGACACCCAGGGTCAAAAAATTCTATACGCCTGGAAAGATTGCCTTAAATAGTAACTAATCTAACAGGGTGCATTGATGGTGTTAACGGCGACAAAATTTAAGGGGTCAAATGACCACTGGTGGAAAAGACAGAAGAAAAGTTGTGCATACGATCACAGGAACTATATTTTTATCATCACATTAAGTTTGCAAGTAAACATACAATCACTCGGAGATGACCAGAGATTATTGCCGGATCGGAAGAAACGGTTATTGCCACGTTAAAGAGGGGATTTTTTCATGTATATCCCTCAAAGAATTAGCTGCAGAGCTCTGAACCCCTCGGTGCTACGGTATCTTAAAATAAGTGTAAGGAACGCACAGGAAAGTCGACCCGTATTCTATTCTTGATTTCTCCTCATGCCAAAGGTTCTATGCATGCTCGACTGACGTTTGCGCAAGTCAGCGAATAGCTCAGCCGGTTAGGCGTCGTGCTTCTAATCCGGTGGTCGAGGGTTCGATTCCTATCTAGTGCAATTTTTTTTCGGAGCTCGGCGGCTAATTCTTTGAGGGATATACATAAAAAATCCCCTTTAACGTGGCAATAACCGTTTCTTCCGATCCGGCAATAATCTCTGGTTGTCTCCGAGTTAGAATGCCTTAGCTTAACTTATAATTCTAACCTAATCTGGCTACAACGCTAAATTAATTGTATTAACCCTAATCACTACTTTCACACAACCATTTCCTACTGAGCTACTCAAGAAATCCCAACTACTCGTATGTTCATTATCCTTGTAACTTAAATACGATTTTAAAGCAACGTTATTCCAGAATGTCTGATTACTTAGTGTGGTCTGCGGTTGACTACAGATGAGATATGACCATGCCTACGGACACCCGCTTTAGGTGCCGCAGGTGGCAACTGAAAGTAAACAATCATGGGTTCAAGGAATTGGAACTTTAACTTCCTGAGAAGTCTACGATGCATATTATATTTGCTATGTTGGAGACGGTAGACAACGATGAGCAGAATGTTTAGAGGAGGTTATGTGAGACCTGGATGTTGACGTCACAGGATTGCTGATCGGTGGAAGAGCAAAGCTTTAGTCCAAGGAGGTAAGGTAGGTCCTCTTATGTTAAAATACAGGGTAGTATATTCATATGCAATGGTAATTGTTTCGTACTCATACGACGCCTGTAAAAATTTTTTGTAGTAAATTTTTTTAATGGAAATTGTGAATATCGCTTATAAAAGCATAGATGCACCTGCGGAAAAGTGTCGCAGTTGGAAAAACGAGGAAAATTTTCGACTTATTTGTTTCAGAACTTACAAAAAAGGCCCCCAGTGTTCCAAAACGCTAAGGCAGCCTTGGAGAGGCAGTCTGTTTGCGACGCACACAAAATATTGGGGCTACAATAGCAAAAAAAATGCATAAACAATTCGGATAAAAGTGAGGTTACCACCACGACACCATCGACTCAAGGCCGCCCATCGTCGCTACAACCGACGCAGTCCTGTACGGGGAAGCGGCGAGCGTCGTTTTGCCCGCTTCCAGCGGATAACATTAGAAGGGGGGTAGCTGTAGCGAAACGAGTTGGGCGCCGCAAGCAGCTGCTGATCCCGCAGACAGAGACGGTTGACGCGTAAACGCCAATTTCCGGCGGCCATCTTAGGCCACTTCCGCTTCGCTGCAACCATCACTCAAGTAGTTGGCGGTGTGCGCCGCAAACGGACTGCTTCTCCCAGACTGCCTTAGCATTTTGGAACACTTGGAGGCCTTTTTTGTAAGTTCTGAAACAAATAATAAGTCGTCGAACATTTTCTTTAATTTTCCCCTTTTTCTGACTGCGACACTTTTCCGCAGGTGCATCTGTGCTTTTATAAGCATTTTCATTAAAAAAATTTACTACAAAAGTGTTTACAGGCGTGGTAAGAGTACAAAACATTTACCGCAATTTTAGTTTAACTTTAGACAAAGACCAACAAGAGAAATTATAATTAACCTTACCAAAGCAGAAGAGTTCCACAGCACAGAAATTATTAAAAACCTCTGTTAGATGATGGCAAACATCACGTAAGTATTTATTAAAAAGCAGGTGACCACTGCAGTCTTCCTGGATGTTGTCAAGGCCTCGGACAAGATGCAAAACAACAAGGCTCATGTTTAGAATATTTTTGATGTGCGTCCTGCTGCCAATGGTTAACAAATCTGGGTTTTTTGGTGTAGTTGAAAGTTTATGGTAAAATTAGGCAAAATTATCATGTTTATATTGGATGTGTGATAACTATAGCCTGTATGAGGATGGATGGCCTGGATGAGGATTGCGATTTTGTCAAGATTTTTGTGACTGGTAGTATAGTGCATTCATGAATAGTTAAGCCAACTAAAAAGAATGTTCGGACAGGTAAGCAATAGGAATTAATGATGAGAAAAGCACTGAAGTCCTATTACTCACAAAAAAAGGTTTGTTAATGTAACGATCTGCAAAAATTTAGTTTTCGACCTAGAGATGCTAGAGATTAGCATCCTGGTTTCAAGATGAGTCTTTTCTACAAATTATGAATTGAAAGTCATTGAAGTATCCATGTTACTATCGTAGGTGTAGAACCGCATGATATAACATCTGCTGGCCACTATAACAATGGATCACTGTGTTCCTAGTAACTATGTCTACCCAGGTTGAGAATAATATGAAAATGAGTATGCGGAGGCATGTTTGAATTTATTTTGTATATCTATAATTTTTTAGTTTTATTTGTGCTAGTTTGCAGGTTACATAATGTAAAATAATTTAAAATTGTTTATCGATGAGCTGCAGATGATTTGTCTATGACAGTTTAATGTGTTTTTGGTCTGTTTTTCGGATTTTTTAGCGGTGCATTTAATCCTATAATTTGCGATTTTATTTTAATGATTCTAACAGATATAAAGTTTTTTGTCTGTTTTTTTCAATTCTATCTTGTAAAAAGTTATGTTTGACCATTGGTTTATAGAATCTTTTGTCTTGGAAGTCTGCTTTTGCTAATTTGGTCAACGTGTTTTGTTTATTTTATCTGTAGCTTTTTATTGATAGATGGTAGATGTTTGATTTTGTTTCAGATGTCTTCATTACATACTCTGTTTCATCTTGTGCAACTGAATCCTCATCTTAAAAATGTTATTTCAAATAATTGGATATTTTATTTGTTTTATTTAGTAGAAATCCAGTTTTCATAACTGTACATTACATTCGGGTAATCATTATTTAATATAATCTTATTTTTAGCTTCTTATATATTTTGTTTTCTAATGTTTTGTGTGATGTGCCTCCTATGCATCCAATTTTCTGGAGTTTTATTTTTCTATTAAGCAATAGTTGTAATTAGACTAAGTTTATCTATCAGCTTGTATTTAGTAATGATTCAAAGAAATGTTACGGATGTGCTTCTTGTGGAGCATTGCATTCCATGTTCTGCTTTTTGTTTTGTATTATTCACTTAATCTAGTTGAAACTGTTTCACTCTGCTCTACTTTTATACTTGTTGGCTGTTAAGAGGTTATAGAATCTTGATGTAAAGGTGATGACACTGTTGTGTTTGTTTTTGCGAATTACTGGATATCTTCAGCAATTTGAGCAATATTTAAGTTTTTGTGGGTGTATTAATTTTAAATATATCATAGTGCATTTATAAGATATTGTTACACTTTGTTTTGGAAATCGTGCACTATTACTACATTGCTATTTTTGGTATGTCTCCATACTCCAAATGTCCATACTGATTTTAGCACTTGTTTGGAAAGTAACACTTTATTATCCAATGATAGCTTAAAATGTTTCCTAATTAACCAATAGACTCCTCTAAACTTCAAATTGAGTTTTTCTTGTTTTTGACGTACTGTTTGTTGAGTCAATGTCGGCTACTTCTCATTCAGCTTGTAAACATGGTCCAGCTACTGACAGTGGAACTTGGCACTGATAATACAGTCGTTTGGCATGAGTTCAAATGAAATAAGCTTTCAAAATTCTATCAAATGCATATGACTTTGTTGAAAGGCTTTTAGTGCAGAACTGATGGCAGATATTGCCCTAACTGATTCCACTTCTTCTATCCATTGTGATTAACCAGGTAAACCTTCTTTTCGTTTGATATTGCAGTTCATTTTCAAAAACCATCGTTCAACGAATTATTGAGCAACTGATGCTTATTGGCCTGTGCTTAAGTCAGCTTATGTGGATCTTGTTGGGGATTTTTGGAGACAAAGGCAAACTGCTGAAGATGACTTTCTACTGTTTTTTTTGTAAACAGGGAGCTCTTCAGTCAAGTCTGGAGTACTCAAAGACGGTTCATCATTCAAAACGACTTGCAAGTCTCAGTGGTCGAAAACAGATGGTCGGCTAGAACATAGCTGATCTTCAAGACCGAGGTCCCCAAAATCAAACGTTTTGTACCATCTGCTGTGGTTCTGTAACTCTCTTCCTTTACCTTCAGCATCACAATTTTTTTAGCCTTTTTAGAGGAATATTGTTTATGCCAATAATGGCGAATTTTTTGCAAGTGTGACAGAACTTTTTTTTCAACGTAATAATGTATGTAGTCATCTTTTGTTTTCTGATGTTCTTGTTTGTTACCATCATTTGCTGGGTCTTTTTTCTCTGCGATCATATCTATTATCTTTTTCAAACAGTTTATATGTATTTTCATTTTCTTTGGTGTGGAAATATTGTTCCATACTGTTTGGTGTAAATCAACAACCAGTTGTTTTGTTTTGTTGTCAAACTGGTTATCATCTTTAGTGGCGTTTTTAGTTTGATTATATACTCAAGTTCTTTCCAATCTGTTCATTTTTTAATTAGTGTTGATGGTTGTTCTTTAATGGTAATTATTTTGCTAGTCGTAAAGGAATCTTATTAGATCAAATATTTTGTTATTTGTAGATCAATGCAATGGTTTACTGTGTGTTCACTTCAAATAAATGTTTTTCTTTGGTTACGATAATCTTTGATTCTTAGGAGGCGTGCTTTGCATTGAAATTATCTTCAATTATGAAGTGATCTAATATTTGTAAGAATCTGCGATAACCATTCTTTTTTAAAAGATACCTTAGTGGGCAGTGTATTGCAGTTATTGTGAAGTTTTTAGTTTGTGAGAAGGTTCAAAGCTATTGTTTTTATCTCAGGGGTTCTGTAATTAGTTTCCTTAAAACATTTAATGTTTTCCTTAGTTATCACCGCTCCTGGCTGTATTATTAGGATTAATTTAATTGCGGAGTTTGTAATTTTTTGTTTTGATGAGATTTTTCTTGACCTTCGGCGGTCACCTCGGGTCATTTCGACCCCAAAATTTTTTATGTTCAATATGAACAAGTATATATATATATTTCAATTTCGCGCCAGCCTGCCGTATACGTGTATTTGACGATGCCCTCTGTAGGATAGAACAGCGAAAATTCAGCTGCGTGAGCCTTCTCGCAGCATTTGAGTGAAGTGAACGCTAATTTTTTCTAAAGTCATTCTGACCCCATATGACCAAGTCGTTAGTTTGAAAAGTATTTTATTAATTTTGTTTTTTTTTTTTTACTTTCCTTATCCTATAAGGAAAGTAATGTAATCGGCGGAAATTTGACCTACCCAGTTTTTCACATTTCTGGACGAATTATCGCCTCAGGACACCAAAAAAGTTGGTTTGGGCGATTGGTTCGTGTGTGCGTGTGTCTGTCGGTCTGTCAGTAAACAGGATATCTCGAGAACCGTAAGAGCTAGAGATTTGAAATTTGGCATGCAAGTTACTTGTAGGTAGGGGACGCAGTGCGAAGCTTTTGGTAAAAATCAGCCGAGTCGTTTGGTCGCAAGGTCGCAAAATCGATCGCAAAGCGGTCGCGAATCTAAACGGTTGAAGATACAAAAAATTTATGAGAATAAAAATGATTTGTTATCATGAGATAAACATGAATTTAAAATAAAAGTTTCTAAATATACTGGGTGTTCATAAAATGTTTCGGGAAATTTATATTACCGGATAGATCAGACCGAGACGAACAAAAAATTACAACGAAAGTTTTTAATCCGATGTCAAATAAATATGTTATAGCCGATTAAAAATTAATTAAATGGACCAATCACAACGCGCTCGGAGAGCTACCGGCCCGACTGCGGGAGGATGGAGGGGGGGGGGTAGCGCTTGGCCGCTAGGAGGGAGCACGCAGGCGATAATGGGGAAGGCTGTGCGGCCGAGCTCGCACGGCTACCTTCAGTAACGTAATAAAATTTTAAGTACGAGTCAATTATTGTCTTGTACTGTTTATTTTAATCAGCTTTCAAGTGTTGGACTGGCGCCTCGTCGTTTTTTAAAATAAATTTTTAGACGAGAGTAGCGCAGGGCCGAGACGATGGACCCGGTATAATATATAATAATAGGATAAGGAAAGTCGTGCGATGTTCACACCAGATTTTTGTTGTTAATGGTTTAAATTGTGTAACTAAAGGTATGTATATATTTCCTCAAACACTTTTTTTTTAACAAGTGCAAAAGATATAATACCATTATTATTAAAGATTGCATACAATCTACGACCGCGTGGCATTTGAGAAGCATTGCTTTCCAAAAATAACAAAATAGTAATTTTCGGAGGCGAATCTGATGTCAAGGAAGACCATGAATCGTACCTAGCAAGCACAGACACGGATGACGATGAGGATGATGCTCACGGTATCCCTTATTTAGGGAAAACCTCTGTGCCAGGTGGAAAGCTAAAATCGGAGGTCTTTTTCCGTGAAGTTATGACCCCGATTCATGGAACTGATCGAATTGTTACGTGTGACAATTAATTCACCTCCATTTCGTTATTAGAAAATATGCTAAAGCCACCATTATAATAGAACGATTACTGGCACGAATCGTAAAAACAAAAGAGAATTACCGGCTGACATGTTCGTTGCATCTAAAAAACCTTCAGACACGAAGTTTTGCTTTACGCGTGATATAACACTCTTATCGCACCTTCCAAAAAAACATAAGATTGTTCTCATCGTATCGTCCTATCTAAAAACAACGGAGGTGACTGATGGCAAGCCTAACATCATGTTACATTACAATGCAACAAAAGGCGGAACTGACACCTTCGGTGAATGCGGTATTTCTTTGCCATGCTGGATCAAGCTGCTGGCAACGCAAGAATTTTGCTTAAATGCAGAAATGTCTGTTGGAAATAATGAGAAAGTCGCAGCAAGACAATGTTTTCAATCACTTGTTGATTATCTCATTATACCGACTTTGCAAGAACGAGTACAGATACCAACACTGCCTATTGTCATTAAAAAAAGCATTGAATCTATTCTGAAGAAAGATAATGAGGAAAGGAATTTAGAGAGAGTTTTTTTATTGACAATGTTAATTTACAATCTACTTAACAAAAGTATTCAGTAAATGTGATGCTAGGGGAGGCAGTGAAAGGAGAAGTCATCCATTGATGACACTCCCTAGGAGCACCATTTACTGGAGGTTGGTGAGGTCTTCAGGCCATGTTTTCTTCAGTCTTCGTATTGGTGGATGATAAGTGGAAAGCTGGTGAATTAGTGGATTGCTGTGTCAGTCTAATTTCTGGTCGTAATTCATCGCATATCTTTTGATTTCATTGACAACGAATGGGACGTCTAGGTCTTGGTGGATTGTTTGGTTGGTTACAAACCAGGGCGCATCAACAATTGCGCGGAGGGTTTTTGACTGAAATTGTTGCAGTGTTTTTATTCTGATCGGTTTAGCACATCCCCAAAGTTGTATACCAAATATCCAAATTGGTTTCCGCATCGTTTTGTAGAGTAGCAGCTTATTTCGGATCGATAGCTTTGAATGTCTACCAAGGACCCAGTACATTTCACGGTATTTGAGGTTTAATTGTTTGCGCTTATTTTGTATGTGTTTGTTCCACGTGAGCCGTTGATCAAGATGTAGTCCCAAGTATTTTACGTCGATTTTTACCGGTACTGGAGCACTGTTAATGCTGACAGGCGGGCAAATATTGGTTTTCATAGTAAATGTTATTTGGGCTAACTTTGATTGATTAACTTTTATGCGCCACTTATCTAACCATGTGCTGATTATATTGAGGTGTTGTTGGAGGTTGGAAGTTGCACTATCCGCATTTTCATGGGTGGAAAGTATTGCCGTGTCGTCAGCGAAGGTAGCAGTCACAGTGCTGTCAGTTTCTGGCACGTCAGCAGTATAGACAAGGTAAAGGAGGGGACCCAGGACGCTTCTCTGCGGGACACAGTTCGTTATAGCAATTGACAGAGTAATAGCGGTCTGTTAGGTATGACTTAAGGAGCAAGTAATAGTAGCTCGGTAATGACTCTTTTAATTTATATAGCAGCCTTGTGTGACAAACCTTGTCGAAGGCCTGGGACACGTCCAGGAACACAGCGACGCAATACTTCTTTTCTTCTAGAGAGGATGAAATTTTATTTACTATTCTGTGCGTTTGATGTGTGGTTGAATGACCCTCTCGAAAACCGAACTGATGTTGTGGTAGATGTTGAAATATGTGTGTATCTTGTCGAAGTCGTTTAAGAAACAGTTTTTCAAATAGTTTACTCATTATAGGCAAAAGTCTTATTGGCCAATACGAAGTCACACTTTCTGGTTCCTTGCCGGGTTTGGGTATCATTAATATATGTGCGTACTTCCAGGTGATTGGGTAATATGAGAGACTTAACATCCGGTTGAAAATCGTAGTTAGGAGTACGACAGTTTCCTGGGGCAGCATTTTTAGAATTTTTCCAGTTATTAAATCATGACCTGGCGCTTTAAATTGGTTCAGTTTTTGAATTTCATATATAACTTCAGCGGGAATAAACGGGTTTATTGGGAATGACATTTGACACGGGATGTCTAGAGATGCTTCGATTACGTTGCCTCCAGGGGCTGCCATTGCTTCAAAGGGAGTGAAGACCTCGGATAAATGCCCTGCAAAAGTGGTTGCTTTATCTATAGGAGATCTTGCCCATTTTCCATCTGCTCTCCTGATAGGTCTTTTGGGTACTCGAGGCCTCTTAAGGTTCTTTGTGGCTCTCCAGATTGAGTGATCCTCTTGTTTCAAATTCGTTAAATACTCAGTGAAGTTATCATTTTGTATCTCGCTTAATAGTTTATGAAGTTTACCCGTTAAACGATTGTAGATAGTTTTATCAGCAGGATTATGTGTCCTCTGCCACGTTCCTCTGGCTCTCCTCTTTTCTGCGATCAGTTCTTTAACCGTTAGAGGTATGGAAGCAGTACGTGTTTCATGATCAGTTTCGATAGGGGTTGACTCCCTGGCAGCCTTATGGATTACATTAGTGAGATGATTAGTCGCTTCGTCTAGTTTGTTGGGGGTTTTTATTCGTAGTTTAAGATTTGTTCAAGTATTGTTGAAAAAGTTACCAGTTTGTTTGTGTAGACACTAGTTTATGGTCGAGTGATTTTTTGATAGTAGAGGTACATATGACTGGCGAGTGATCTGACGACAGGTCATTACTTGCTTCTACCATTACGTAATTGGTAGCTATACCATGGGAGATATAGAAATCCAATAAGTCGGGAACTTTATTGTAGTCTGACGGCCAGTAAAGTGGGCACTCCGGAGGAGTGGCAAGTGAAGTGGTTTTGTGTGATTGATTGTAAGAGATTACGACCTTTTGTTAGTATAATTCTAGAACCCCAGTGAGTGTGTTTAGCATTCCAATCGCCACCCCCAATAAATTTACTGCCCAGAGCAGAGAAGAAGCTATTATATTGGTGAGTAGAGATGTTATGTCTGGGGGGACTGTAGATAGCTGAGACAACGAAAGACCAACAAAAGGAGTTGATTTCAACATTTGTAGCCTGTATGAATTCTTGTTGATAGTTTTCCACTTTAAAAATGTGATATGGAATTTTTAACAATAACCGCAGATCCTGCATGGGCAGTACCGTCTGGATGCGTTGTATGGTAGATAGAATAATTGGGTATTCGAAACATGGTTCTTACAATAAAATGGGTTTCACTCACTAACATAATGTCAATTTTATTCATTTGTAAGAAAGCTATTAATTCTTGTTTATGGTTTATTAACCCGTTTGCGTTCCACGTCCCAATTTTTAGTATATTGGCCATTAAGGAGTTATTTTGTTTATGACAGTTATTAACAAATTGAGCATTGTATTATTTTGATGCATTAATTGAGCAAATATATTTTTAAATTCGGCTAGAAAGGTGGTTAGTTGTTCTCCTAGGTTGACTTGCTCGTCTGAGAGACATATTTAAAAACAAAAGCTGTATGTCCGTCTTGCCACTGTTCTATGTGCGATAATCACCGCGTTTTTGTGCCACGACTGTGGAGAACAAGAGTAGGACATTTTTTCAAAAAATGTAATTTTTATTAATTATTGTTCATAATAATTTGATAGTAAACAACTTCTTTTTTCAAAAAACCTCTCTTATTTTTTACAAATTTTGCACCTCAAAATAAATAACTTTTTTTGAAATTGCACTATTGCACTATTTTTTTTCTAAAAATAGTACATTTAAGGGATATCCACACAAATTTTCATCAAAAAATATTTAAAATTAAAAAAGTTATTTTTTAATAAAAAAAAGCATTTTTTCGTAGTTTTTCTAAATTTCAATTTTTTAAACTATATTAATTGTTAAATTATTTAATTTTGACCATAGAAAATTGTTTTTAGATATTAGAAGTATACTCCGATTTTTTTTGGAAAGGTTTTATAAATTACACGTAGAGTTACACTTATTCAAACATTCTAGAGTCAAATTGACCCCATATGACCAGCGTGTGATAATTACGAAGTGTGACCACCGAGGGTTAATAAACCTGACAGTTTCAGGTCTCCCGGCAGGGGAATAAAGGCTCTATTGAGGTGTTGTGCAAAGACTTCAGTTTGTTCAGCATCGTTTTTGTCCAGGTTTCGTCTTCTCTTCGGATAGGTGTTAGTGGTTTCTGTAGTTGTTTGAAACGTTTGGTGGCCTTCCACAGTAGATATTCAGTCCTTTGGATATCCATTAAACCTTCGAGGTACTCCTGAAAGCAATTGTCTTTGTATTATCTAATTAAATGTTTAACTTCCCTTGCCGCTCTGTTCTATGCTAATTTTTCTGCTGGATACCGCTTGTATTGTCATAGTTTTCATAATCTCATTTTTTCGTTTATTTTGTCCATGATGTTTCGTGGGTATCGTAGTTTCTGGTGCAGGGCTTCGTTGTCGATGTAACATTCTCCGCGTATTGTTGTATGGTGATTGTGGGGTTTTCAACTGCCTTTTCTATATCTTCTTGACTTTTTAGAAGAATATTTAGTGAAAGTCATTGTTCTATTTGTTTCCTGAATAAGTCCCAGTCTGTATGCTTGTTGTGGAGTTGTGGTTTTTTGCTTTTGGTGATAAGGGTTATGCTTATGGTTAAGACTATCGCAAAGTGGTTTGAGAATAAGCCTAATGCCTTTCGTAAGGAAGAAATCCAAGAAGTCTGGAATTTTTGCAGGTCGAAGGGCCAATATATCGGTGTGCCTGTGGAGAAATAGTTTAGGTTCTTTTCTGTAATATCTTGTCTCGGAGCTCTGCCTTGAGGTGAGTAAGTTTTTGAGGAATCTTCCTCAGTGATTGGAAATATTCACGGAGTCCCTTCTTACTGGTTCGATAGTTGGGTGGACAATATGCAGCAGATACAGCTATAGGACCATTCCAGTCTTTTATCATTATTGTAGTGGCCTGTAAGTACTTCCGATTGAATTTAGGGAGTTCGTGGTGTCTTATATTGTTTTATAGTAGTTTTTCATTGGTTTCTATGAAATCAAATTTGAAAAACATTTGAAAACATTTTGTTCCCGATGGAATTTGAACAGCCATCTAATTCCTTGGTTAATTACATTATATTGACTCTTTGCTAATGTTGGACACTCGCAAATTATACCTTGCACGACTTGCTAGAGAATATGACATACGACTGATGCCTATTCTTTTGAAGTATTGGAGAAAGTTTGGTTGAGGCCTGAATTAGCCAAACAAGGAATTGTTAAATTTATTTGACATGTTCACCGCCAACTATGAGAAAACCGTAGCCAGAAACTGGAATCAGCTGACAACTACAAGTTTGTAAATACAAATCTTACATATTTTAATATCTATGACTCAACTTATAATTGCATTAAATACCAGAGTTATTGATGTGTGGGAAAGGAACACGGAATTGAGTTGGAATAAATAAAAGAAATTTTATTTTTAAAGTCCATATAATGGTGAAAAATTAAAAACTTTTAAAATATGTATCTGAAGTGAAACAACTTGACATATATTTATTTTTATGATTCTTTCTTTTTCTTTCCATTATATTGAAAAATTGCACATAGAACAGATCAGCAATAACTGTCCTCTATTCTACACGATACTTTTAAACATCTAGATACACATCTTTTTAAAAGTAATTCTTTTCTAGAACGAGGCTCTCTGGAATAAGTGTTAGTCTGTAGAGACTTTTGATATATTGTCCGCATAATAGATTATAGTATATTTAACATTCTAGATACATATATTTGACTCATTTTATTTTCAATAACTTAAAGCAATAATTGGTCTTGAATTTCAGAATCCGAAAATAGAACAACTGCTGTAGTTTATAGATGTATCTCTTTGGAGCTCCAAGAACGTCCAAATATTTTAAGATTACGAGAATATAACTCTCATAAGGCTAATATAATTAACCTTAGTCTAGTTTAATAAAAAAGTGGAATCAAATAGCAGTATAATGAATAGACCTGCCAAAAAGTTCAAAGGAGACCCAAATTGTAAGTTTACAGATTAAGATCATAAAGAAAATAAACGATCGCTAATTGTTGAATTATGTCTAATTAAATAGTGTTTATTTAAAGTATATAAAGATATGTGCCTATTTTTTTCAGTAAAATAAATTGCACAAGTTCTCATGTAATATTTCTACTAATGTTGCAATGTTTTATATAGTGTTATGTTCAATTAGTTGATAAAAAAGTAATGCTTTATTAGATTTACATACAGGCGCTCGTGCATGTGTATGTATATATTTTTGAGTTTTTTATTTTAATTTTTGATGTGCAGCTATAGAGCCCTTGTTATTGCCGTTTGAATCATGCCCAATTCTCAAGTGTGGAAATATTAGTACTAGGGAAGTACTTGCAGAAGAAAATGCTACTAGTAATCAGTGGCACAGCATAGTGAAGAATTGTATGGATACCAAGAAGTTGTTCATAGATGAAACTTTTCCACGATCTCTTTCAAGCTTGTACTATGATCCACGCCAAAAAAGCAATAATAAAAAAGTCAAGTGGGTCAGAATATGTGATGTTTTACAAAAAAAGGATGAGAACCTGCACTGGGCTCTATTTAGAGATGATTTAACAGCGTGTGATGTTAATCAAGGCATGAGCTGTTTATCGTATACATATATTAATTAATAATAAAAGAATTGCAGGTAGTCTAGGAGACTGTTGGGTAATTAGTGCTTTGGCTGTTTTGGCTGAAAGAAAGGATTTGCTCCAAAAAGTTGTCATTACTAAGCAAATATGTCCACAAGGGGTATATCACTTGCGGCTTTGTAAAAATGGGATTTGGACAGATGTCTTGATTGATGATTTTGTGCCCTGCAATGCAGAACGGGTTCCATTGTACTGTAAGGTAAGTTGCTTGTACTGTTTATTATTATAATATGGATAATTTTATGTTATTGAATTAGAAAGTCTTCCCATGTGGTTTGTAGATAAAGCTATTAAAACTTCTAGTAACTTATGCTTATAGAAAAAAATTGCAGTTAGAAATAAAACGGAAAAATGATTTACAATACATTTTCACACAAATTATACAAGTAAACTAGAACATCTAGCCAGCAACGCTTGTCTACTATAGAGAATGGTAATGTTACAAACTTTCTGTAGCAATCGTTACTACTGGTGTTCTCTAACGACTTTTATGTAGCATTTTGTTATAACATCTCCCGCCAACAAATATATATATATATATATGCATTGATTATTGGGAAATTATTTACGATTGTACATCCACTTTGATGCCATTTTCAAGGGGTTTAGTTCTTCAATCTTTTGTCAAGTTTATAATGGAAGTCGAACATAATTCCCTTCCTTTTTTGGACACTCTTATAACAAAAAATCGTTCCAACAGTAGTTTCCATCATACCATCTACAGAAAATTTCTGAATTAAAGAATAAAATTTTGTGATCTTCAAGTTTTTTGGTGAAGTGCTATAGCCCACTAGGCGATGATTATAAAGTAGTGATTGTTTGTGGACCTGCTTTGACTTTATAAATTTAGCAGAGTTGTGATGGGTTTATGTAACAGTTGTTGTAGTAACGCTGTACTGTCCGAGCTTGCATTTGTTTTTGACTGAATTAATGCAAACGCTTGATTGGGTGGGTGGTTGGTTGCGTGTGTGTGTTAGTCTTAGAATATAAGCTTTTATCAATTTTCCCTTTCAATCAAAATTTCGTTCTCATTGTACCGAATATTTTTGGAGATTTTGTTTTATATGAATTTCGGATTTCACTAAATTTTTAGAGTAAAAATGCCCTAAACAAGTTTGGTCTAAATCTCCTTTGAACAGCTTCTTTCCAGAAAAGAGGTCTGCATGTAGTATTAAGTTGATTTTATTTTATATGACTGGATCAGTTAGTAAACTAAATGTTGATATTGAGTCACAAAAGAAACCTTTAAATTGGCAACACTGTTCCCGAATTTGTCATTAGCTCTTTTTTGAAGAAACTACTGTTGTTAAATCGACCTCTAATTGAAAATATGAAATTTGTTATTTCACTAAGAACGTCAATGAGAGTTCTTGATTTTTTTTTTTGAGGCGTATTTTATTGTTGCATTATTTCCGTCGACATCGCCTTCTTGTTCTTCCTATCTACCTATAATTTTTTTGCAGTATTATGTAAAGTGTTCTGAACAAGCTTTAAACATTTAAAGTTCTAGAGAATATCTTAATTTTAGAATATATTAGTCATAACGTATAACAGAAATATTAGAATTTACAATAGAGATTTTGAGACTTGCGTTTAAGAGAACAGTTTTTGTTTTCTACATTTAAATGGTATGCAGTAACCTTTTTATAGTAAGAAAACTACATTATCTGCTCTTTGGATGTGATCGATGTTATAGTATTTTTTTGTAGATCCATGAAGCGTTTTTAAAAAGTTGTTATTAATATTGAAAATAGTAATGCCAAATGCAAAAAATTAAACTGAATTGTTACATTTTTCAAATAGTGCATGAGAAGAGATACCTAAAGGGTCTACAACAACCACATAAAATAGTGCAGTATACCTTCATGCTACCTTCATAACAGACATATTATACATGCAACATTCAAGAGTAAATTATTTTGTCTATTGTCCTTCAGATTAGAATATAATTTATTGTTATAATATATAATAATTATTTTATGATTTTGTTTCTTTTTTTTAATATTTACTCTTTTATCATCATTATATAACAGTACATGGATAGATATACTTTTTTGAAATAATTTTTTAAGCAAACCCTTATGCCTTTGTTAGAGATAGGACTTTTATTTGTAGCTATATGTTAAGTTTTTTTTGAAAGTGCTTTGATTTTATCAGCTATAGTAAAGTTGGGCGCATCTGTTTGAAATCCTCAGTGAGTACATAATCTCATTTGTGAGTTGTATACTATTTCTAATGTTTTAAAATTCATTTTCTTCATGTTTCATATATAAGGCAGGGTACGTTTATTCCAGATTATGAGCCTATATTTTCCAAATACTTGAACCACAATAAACATTATCTTCTAACAGTACTGAGCTTTTTTGCAAGCTGAATGTAATGTATATAGGCTGTCCAACAGTATGGATTGCTAATTAACCATCTCAGACAACGGCATAACAATGGATGGGGTATTTTAATATTAATTTTATATTTATTTTACTAATTCTTCTCTAAGTTGCAGTAAATTTAATAAAACTGATTTAATGATATTTTGTATCTTAATGTTGTCCTTGTGAAATACTTCACGCTATCATAAAAAAGACTTTGTTTATTACAAAAGAATCTATACCATTGTTTGCAATATGTATATTCACTGTTCTTTGATAATTTTCTATACACAAATAAGCGATCTTTCTGTTCTCTCTTTCAACGTGTTCAGTCGCCTGTTTTAACAGTTACGCTTAATTTTAAAACGTTACTATCAAATTATTTGTGAATTTTTAGGTTACCAGAAAGCAGTTATGGATGCTCTTAATTGAAAAGGCAATGGCCAAGCTTCATGGTTGTTATGAGTCGCTAGAAGGTGGTAATGTTACAGAAGCTCTATCTACTTTAACAGGTGCACCTTGTACTGGAATGAAATTTCTTAATAACCCTCTTAAAGAAGATATCTGGCCAAAGTAAGCATGCAGATATTGTAATTGTTGCTTATTATTGATACAAATATTCAGGTTGTTGTCATTCCAAGAATCAAATTACTTGATGCTAGCATACTGCGGTTTCAGAAATTTCACTAAAGAAAAGTTAAATAGCGTAGGCTTGTATTTCGCTCACGCATATTCTGTATTAGATATCCGAGAAGTGAAGGGCCATTACTTGTTGCAACTTCGTAATCCACGTGGAATTGGTAACCTTGTCTAAAATTTCATTAAATCCAAGTAGGAAATTTTGGTTTTTATAGGTCCCAAGACATGGAATGGTGATTGGTGTTATGAATCGGTCACCTGGGATTTATCTTCAGATTTACAAAATTTGAAACATGATTTGATACCACGTGGAAAGGAAGATGATAGATTTTGGATTAGCTGCGAAGATTTTCTGAAGTATTTCTATGGTATCGGAGTTTGCAAAATAAGAAAAAATTGGAATGTAGTTACCCTAGAAGTGTCATTACTATCCTTCAATGTAAAAAAAGCTTCCTGTTTTGTATTTAGTGTTATAGAAGTAACTGAGATGGATATTAGTCTACTTCAGGTATTTATTTATTTATGTTTTATCTTTTAACAAAATAATTTCAATACTTGCGTTGTAAAGCTTTTGCACAGGTAATGTTCGTGGTAAATGCAAGGCTGGTTTGATGAGTAACTTGATATGATATTAAAGACGATAATTCGAAATGTACAAAGTATTTTACTTTGTGACATAGCCTCCTCAAAGTTGAAACATGCTTGCTCATACGTTTCTCCAGGTTTGAGATTTCATGGAATCGTTTTTCTTGTGGTCTACAAAATATTTGTTTATGATCTGTATCATTTCTTTAATTGATCTAAATTTTTATTCGGTTGAGAGAGATTCAAGAAAAAAGGAAATATGATGGAACTAGATCTTACGAATATGGTGGATATAGCAAAATTTCAAACTTTAGTTATATCAATTTTTGCTCAATGATGTGATTTGACTGTCAGTATATTATTGTAGTGGATTTTTTTTTATCGTTGTGTGATCGTTGCCTTAATTCCTTACAAATATGCAATATAATATTTACTATCGATATTCGTCTCCATTTTGCATTCTAACTCAAATTATATGTGAATACACAATGTTTATTTATAAGATGTAAATTTTATTCACACATATACAGATGCTGTTGCTGCCTTCTGAACTGGTGAATCAAGTTATTCAGCAAATACCACTTAAGTTTTTAAATTATTATACAATCTGTAATACAGTAAGGTAACCAATAGTTTTGTGTAGTGGTATTTAGTGCTTTAGGAGTGCTTGATATTGAGTATTGTCATGACTTAAGGGATTTTAGTAACATTTTCTCTATTTGTATTTAAAAAACTTTGCTGTAACTTTTTTCATTAGGGAAGGGAGGATTAGGTTGTGTTACCAGAATATAGGTAGTATTGAATGGATTTTGTGGTTATTTTCAGTACACGAGTTGTTCTGTTAAAATCTTTATTTTAAAAAATTGTTGGTGTTTATAACCGTTGCAATTCTGTTATACTAGTTCATTGATATTCTAAGTAAAAAACATTTAAAACTAAACGCAAATTCGGTAAGTTAGGATTACTCAGTATATTTCTTCCTATTTGATCACTGCAATAATTGCTGCTTTTTGATTTAGTGGCAGGAGAATACCAGAAAATTTGATAGAAATCTGCACAGCTGGTTTTAGCTTCTTAGTCACTGGAATCTTGTTTTTTTTTGGAGTGATTATTATTGGGTTATAAAGTTGAGTAGTAAAGTAGGTGGGTTTGATGGGGGTGTTTTCTGCCCAATGTGTAATACTCCTTATAGTTGTTTCTGTATAGTTGGTGAAAGGAGTTGTTTATTGTAGTTGATTTCGGTGTTTAACTTTTTGTTTTCTTAAAAGTAAAAAACGAAGACCTATGCAGGTAGAAATTGTTATTTGTTAAACTGATACATTTTAATACATAAGTTTTTATGTTTATTTTTATTGTTTAAAAAGCAGTACTTGACATTAAGTATTGGCATACTTCAAGCAGTTTTATTAACATTCTCCCTTACGTTGTTTGAAATGGTATGGTATAGGAAGATTAGATTGCATTAGCTGAATATAGTTAGTGTTGAATGAATCTTGTTATTTGCGTATAGAAGACGAGTTGGTTTATTGGAATCTTTAATTGGTAATTGTTTAGTATGTTAGTGCACTCAAAGCAATTTTTTATAGAAATTCCATCCCCAGGAACTTTAACGCAACCCCTGCAACAATTTGAATGATAATGTTTTCAGTAAGCTCGCAAATTGTATTATAAGAATTATTTTGGGGTGAATTTGTCCTAATTTAATAACTTAGGTACCCAATCTACAACAGATTATCATCTATCAAAATATTTATCACAAATGTACACCTTCAAGGGATTGTAAAAGGAAGTAGAAGTACGAGTGATAGACGAATGCTATAAGCAAATTAAGGAACGTTGCATAAATTTTTACCAGAATCATGGTTAGAAATTAACTTGTGGGACGCATAAATTTTCAATTATGTTGCATTTCAAAGGGTTACGACAAACAATGCAGGGGTTGTAGCTGAGCCATGGACAGGGTGTTTCTTGAGTGTTAATATTAATATTTTCGTATCACAACTGTTCTTGTAGAATAACTGCGTCAAGTGCATTAAGGTATTAAACAAGGTCCCTTTATTTTTGAATATTATTGGTGTTTATATTTATTGCATATACTTATGTATGGAAATGTTATTTTACTAGTTGGAATACTTATTTTCTTCTATTTGATCATTGAAATCATTCTTGAATTTCAATTTAATAATAGCAAAGGACTATTAGAAAAGTTTGACAGAATATGTTATTTTACAGCTGTGTGGCTGTTAGAATTTTGTTGTTTTTTATAGTGATCTGTGAAAATGGATTGCATATGTGAAATATAAACCTGCACATGGTTTATTATATATTATTTGGGTTGTGATTATGTTGATTAATGAATACGTTGTGAAGAGGGTTTTGATGAAGATATTTACTGCCTAATCCTTAACAGCCTTTATATTTGTACCTATGTACAGTATATATCAGTGAGAGGGAAGATAGAGTTGGTGATGGTACTTTGTTTATTGCAGGTAATGTTGACTGGTGACATTTTTTTTCTGCAGTGTTTAGTTTAGGTTTTTTTCTTGAATATCAAATAAAACTCTAGATAGATGGAAATTGTCTTTCTTAAAATTACATATTTTAATACATAAACTTTTACCTTCATTCCTGTGTTTTGCTGTTTTAAACAACTTTACTATTTCTATTCTGTTTTATCTGAGATCGAACATTAAAAGCAGAAGATAGTCATCTTTTTTATTTTCCTTTCTTTCTCTCTCTACCCTCTGTGCCAATAGTGACTATAGTTTACTTTTACTAATTTAACTATAGTTTTCTTAGCAGTAAGTTGTAATTGAACACCAGAAATAAAATGACAGCTGATATTGAAAATTATAGAGGGCCCTTCAAAAAGTTTTGTAGTTTTTTCATTTATTTTTATTGGTTAGATCTAGTTTTAATTGATTAGGAGATCAAACTGCGGTGAGATCAATTTTGCTAATGGATTTTATTTGAAAGCCATTTGTTTTTGCTACTTATTTTTGAAATACATATGTTCAGTTTAATAGTAATTTCTTTTGGCGAGTTTCAGTTATTTATGGCTCAAGTTTTACAAAACGTATTGCTTTTTTATTTACAATTTTGTACATAATTTAATACCAATTTTTAGGATAGCCAACGAAATGTAGAAACATCAAAAAGGTCTTACCCAGAGCTGGATCTGGTGCTTTTTAAGAAGGATGATATTGGCAGTTACAAATACCTTAAAAACTGTAATTGCAATGCATACGAATTCGTCTCCTTCAATACATTGCTGGAGCCTGGAGAATATTTAGTTGTCCCCTTGGCATTGAATTATTGGCATCTTACTCTGCATTGTAGCATAGATCCTAAGTAGCAAGAAGTTCTATTAGTAAATAAGTACATATTAATTTTCAGTTTACTTTACAGATATGTGTTAAAATTCCACATTTCGAAAAATATTAAGATTAAAACGACTCCTAGTTTTGTTTCGAGTTTTGTGGGAAACGATTATTCCATTGTGCAAGTAATCTGTGGAGAAAATAAATGTTAATAGCATATGGATTTATTCTTTGTTCTATTGTTCTTTGTACTGATTTTTATGTCATATAAATTTATATTATATTCTTTATCTTTTATACACACACACACAGATATATGGGTAAACGGGAGACCCCACACCGTTTACCCTTAAAACTACGGGTGGAGCTACCCTATCCCACATCCGTGGGTAACAGATGCCGCCTGTAGTAATGATGTGGGGTAGAGGTTCACGCAAGTGACCTCGCCGGCAACTCGTCAAACGAGGCAGGAGAAATCCTGCCAACACGAGTACTATCGACGGAGTATTTGCTACATCGATTAGGCCCCAGGCCTACGGAGACGTTAGACCACATGACGTTATCCCGTTAAAACTGTTATGCAGGCCATCCGATCCCACACTTGTGGTAGAGGTTCGCCCAAGCGACCTCGACGGCTGCTCGTCCAACGTGGTGGAGGAAACTCTACCGACACGAGTGGGGCTGCGTTTCACTCTACGACGCAGACTCGTAAAGGTGCTTCGAGCCACCCTATCCCACAATAGTGTGGGTAACGGGCGCAACAAGTATCAACTGATGTAGAGTAGAGGCTCACGCAAGAGACCTCGACGGCCGCTCGTCCAACGTGGTAAAGGAAACTTTACCGACACAAGTGGGTAGTGCGTCTTACCCCGTGGCGCGAGATACCCGTAAAACTGCTAGTGGAGCTACCCAATCGCACAATTGTGGGCAACGGATGCCGCTAGTCAGTAACAGAGGGGTAGAGGTATCACATGAGTGACCTCGACGGGTACTCGTCAAACGTGGTAGGGGGAACCTTACTGACACGAGGACTAAGGGGAGGGGGGTAGCCAACTGGGGCGGCTTCCCAGTTCCCCCTCATTGGTGTTGGACTCTTAGGGGTGGTGGCACCGCTTTAGGAACAGGTGGGACTTGTTGACCTTTGTGTGAGCATGCCCTTATGCGGGGGAGGCTTCGGCCTGCCCCCACCGCCCGCCTACTATACCGGCCCAATTGTCGGTCTGGCGGGCGGAACCGTAACACCTCCGGTACTCTGATATATATATCCAATAATTTAAAATGATTAATTTTTTAATTTTCTGACTTTAGCTAACAGAAGGTAATAAGTTATGGCAATAGTCCTTTTTTATGAGAACACAAATAAAAATGACAGTATTTAAATAAACAGATCATAATTTTTAGATGAAGATATACCACTATTTGCTATGTAGAATCGGATCCAAGATCGATGAATATAGAACCAAATTATCCTTTGTTACTATTATTTAAAGGGCAACAATAAAAATTAAATAATGACTTATCAATCACTTGGCTTATTAATGTTACTGAATATGTTTATTTTATGTATAAATAATATGAATATTTTAATTAATAAATCCTGAGCAATACTTCAAGAGTATTGTATTGTTTTTCATGTTTGATAAATATTAGCGTTTGGTTATGTTTTACTAATTTACGAAAATGTAGAATTCATAAAGGTCAATTATATTTTGTGCAAAATTTAAAGTCTATAGTAAAAGGTTGGTTACTTGGCCTGTTTAGATTTGACTCCGGACATTTGCTAGTGGAAGATTTGTGGATATATTTACTTGAAGTGATTGGTGTTGATTTTGAAGTTGAAGTTACATATTTATAATTAATATTTCAGAAAAAAATACATTAAAATTTAACACAAACAACAACTAACAAGATAGAATTGAAAAGTTGCAAATGTGCTCGATTGAGTCAGATTGGTAGTTGTAAACTAAGTATGTAACATATATCATTTGGAATAAATATAAAAGTAATATTTATCAGTACTTTGTAACTAGTTCATTGGAATATTATATAATACTAAACAGAATTATTTTTGCTGGAATATCTTAAATGGTAGTTTATATATTAACTCATTTACTGCCCAACGTTTTATTGAAAATTCTTATCTTATATGTTAAAGCGAGTGTTCGGCTGCATAAAGACTAGAGATGTAAAGAATCATTTAACAAACGTGACAAAATTAAACAGCAAAATTTATTTGGTAAGGTCATCAAATGCTCATTTTAAAAAGTTAGAACTTGAAATAGTCACTAAAAGTTTTTGAATGGAATTAACAGGATTGAAGAAATTTGAAAATATACCTCTATGTATGTACTTCATGTACATACTTGATGGTTAGTGACAATAGCCTAGTTTACCAATTTAATTACCGGTGTAATTTTGCCAGAACAATTTCTCTCGATCTCATTATTATTTTTTCTAGAAATAAATTGATATTAGCAAAACCCCTTATCACTATAAAAGGGTGCGTTATGACATATGAAGAATTTCATAAGTAAACGTACCTGTACCATACACCATTTTAGTGGACATGGCTTTAAAGTTTTGGCAAATGCTCTCAATTAGGATCGTTTCTTTATTTCTTTTTATGTATCATCGTTAATAAATATAAGTTCTCTCTTATTTTTCAATTTTGATTTGCTTTTTTATGATTTTGTTCTTTTCCATTTCGCTGCTCAATTCTATAACGTACGTTCTCGTTCCTACTTTCTTCACTGCTTTTGGGTTAGTGCCTATTTTCAGCTGGTTGTTTAAGAAACTTTTAATTCTTTCTTTTAGTTCTAAGGTGTTTGATTAATAATGAAAAAAAAATTTACATTATAATATCTACAGAAAAGACAGAGGAGATATAGCCTCGAAAGAAGTAGCAATCATTGCCAAACGACACGTTTTACTGACCGAACTACAAACCCCACAACTTACCACATTAGAAGCTACAGGAGCCAAAATAACATTCAATGACAAGAGCTCACTCCCAATTATATGCGCATACAAGCAACCGAATAAAATTAATGCTTAACGAACCAATAGGAAACTTGAATTGTAAGACCACAACGAACAACTACTCCTTGCTTACTTCATGCAGCAAGTCATCAAAGAAATCGACTACCAGACATTCTTGTTATTCTGTTGTAAAAAAAACTTCAGTCGCCCAATATATCAAAATGTTTTTCACAAACGTGATTCAGACTACCTCCCCATGATCTCTTTCCTAAGCACACCTGCATATCTATCCAAACCTTCAACATTAATCACCGGCAAAATCAATTGTGATGAATTTCAGATACAGGTAGATAGCAAACTGGATCTACCCTCAGCACTTAATACTAAAGCAGACCTTGATCACTACATAAATAATTTCACAGAAAACAAACTAGGGGTAAAATAATTCACAACAAACCCACCTAGAAGAAGTATACTTGCGTATATACACCCATCTTATACATTCTCAATTTAATAAAAGAAAAGCATAAAGTGTGTCGCGCCTAGATAAACAATCCAAAATTCTCAAACGAAA
Source organism: Sinelater perroti (assembly GCA_036346155.1). NCBI lineage: Eukaryota > Metazoa > Arthropoda > Insecta > Coleoptera > Elateridae > Sinelater > Sinelater perroti. The sequence continues at coordinate 1,069,437 of JARFIY010000059.1, read as the reverse complement.
ACATTGCTTAACCAAGTCACGTACAAGGTCAAATTTGAACTAGACAAGTACAGAATCTACAAGTATAGAAAATATGTCGAAGAACTACAGCCCAACGATCAAACAATGTGGAGCGCCACTAAAAGAAGAGTTAACAAAAACAGTAATGTCTGCAATCAGCAACAATGGTTTTACATACAAAATCGATGAAGAAAAACGCAAGGTTTTCGCAAGTTACCTTAAAGAAATCTTTACTACTGTCTATCACAAGAATCACCAAAGATTCCATACAGATGTGGAAAGCCACGTAACCTCAAGAATTTCCCTAAACAGCCTCAACTTTAACTGTACGTCGCCTAAAGAAATACGACAGGAAATAAACAAACTTCCTATCAGAAAGCCCTCCAAACATGATCGGATACCAAATGTAGTACTGAAGAACTTCAAAAAAGGCATTGGCTTACCTTCCCTCCGTCTTCAATGCATGCCTACGATAAGGTTACTTTACAGACTATTGGAAATTTGCCTATATATTGTTATTTAAAAAACTAAGAAAGAATGGACACTTTACAGATAGTTACAGGCCCATAAGCCTACTACCAACCATGTCCAAAATTTTTGAGAAAATCATTCAGTCCAGACTGAATCATGAACTAAGAGACAAAAATATTATCCCACCATTCCAATTTAGATTCTGAGAAAACTACACAACCAACCACCAGCTACTATGACTTATGAAAATCATTGAACAAAGCTACGAAAGCAAGCTTCGCACTGTAGTTGCTTTCCTTGACATATCCAAAGCATTCGGCAAAGTCTGGATCAACGGTCTCATCCATAAATTATTACAGTTGAAACTTCCTGCCTACTTAATAAATATTATAGCATCATTCCTAACCAAAAGAACATTTTCCATAAAAACCAATTCAACAATTTCAGATACTTCAGAAATTACTGCCGGCGTTCCACAAGCTCTGTACTAGCGCCACTCCTCTTTAACATTTATGTGAGCGATATACCACACCTACCCAATTCAACCATTTTGATGTTTGCCGACGACAGAGCCCTAATAGCCCAACAAAACGACATAAACACTGCAGCGCGGAACCTCAAATTAACTATAAATCAAGTCCTCAAATGGTTTAACAAATGTAGCATCGCGATCAATCCACATAAATGTGAAACAAAGATAATAATACGACAGCTAACCCCTGTCAAATAACAATAAACTACGGCACAATGGAATGAAACCCTACTGATTCTTCAGTAACGTGCCTAGGAACTTAGAGCCATCATATCAACAATAAATTAAACGAGTCCTACGCCCGCCTTAGTTGTTTTATCCACTCATAAACCGTAAATTGGTCCTAAAAACAAAATGCGTGTTTCTAATACCCAATCCTAAGACCTATAATTACTTATGGGTGCCCGTTGTGGAATGCTACTAGCAAAATCAACTTAAACAAATTACAAGTGCAAGAATGTCTTAAGAACTGCAGTGAACGCCCATTGGCTTATTCGAAAAATACAAATCCACAATGATTTACAAGTACCTACCAGTGCCAAACATATTCGGAAAATAATGTAAACTTTTATAACAAACATCAATAAGTGCGAGAGTGCTACTAACTACTCCCTTGGAGTGCTAAATTTACACACACGACTGAAACGCCAATTCTCCCAAGCTCCATTGAATTCGACAACGATTAGCACGATAAATACAGAGGAATCCTAAATAGAATGTCTTCATTCCAGCCAATCCAACCACAGCCATTCTTCACACAACCCAACCATGTATAGCAATTGGTTTGCTGATCTGGTTTCAAAAGGAGAAAAAATGGTGTTTGTATCTATAATTAAATTATACATTACGACATTACATTTCCTTCCCTTTTTTTTTCTATTACTTCCAGTTTGTTTTCTACTTTTTAAAATTTGTCCCTTATTTTCTCATTTTCTTTTATCTCCTAGTTCTTTTTCTTTAAGCACTCATTTTTCAGTTTTAGTTTTAGGAGTGCATCGTTAAATTCTCTTAGTTCAATTTTCGTTTCTTTAACTTTTTTTAATTCCTTTCTGCTCTATCTTTATATCCTGTCCATCTTTGCATATCTCCTCCATGATCTCTAATATTTTGTCTTATTTTTTTTTGTTTGCGACCTTGTTTTCACAGATATTCCAAATACCCCTTCCAGATTGCTCATCCTTTTTTTTCTTTTACCCTCATCCGTTATATATTCATCGCAATCCCATTCTTCCATTACAGTTTACTAATTGGTTTTTAATGATTTGATTCCGGTTCTGTTCTGATACCAGTGTCTTATCTGTGTATTTTTGTTTTATCACACTACGTAAAAAGTCGCGGCTAGTCAACCCGCCGGGCCCTTCCTTTTATATGTGTGTAATTTCTGTTAAATGCAGTTAATTAATTTTTTCGTCTTTTCTTACCTATTTGAATTTTAATTTAATATTGGAATTTTTTTAATATTTACTTTCTAGTTGTTTATATCAGCCTAATTTTATGCTTTGCTCTATTTTGAGTTGTAGAGTATGTTGCCTACCAATAAATGGTAAATGTGCCTTAACGCTTAATTTCAAACATTCCTGTTTTAAACGATTGTTGAATTTATCATTAGACAGCCGTTTATCAAATATTTTTAAAGACACCAGTATATCTACTAATAATTGCGTAGACTTACTTTTTTATGTTTCAACTACTATAATTTTCATTCCTCTATGCTCCAAAATTTAAGAATGCTTTCATTTAGTACATTGTTATTAAATAATTTTTTTCTTACTATCTTGATGAAAAAATACAAAATATAAAATCTTTGGATCGACCGGATTTGACCTTAAACTCATCAGATTGCCTCCGGAGTTTGCCAGAAATTCTGCTCTAACCACCAAAGTATAGAACTTACGTTGACAATTATTTGTTATTATCATCTTTTGGATTATTGCCACTTTAATGGCCTTTTAATGTAGATTTTCGGACTCGATATTACGAGGGTGAATCAAATATAAACGACTTATGTTTTAAAAAATATTTTATTTGAACTTGAAACAAAAGAATAGCAGATTATTTTTCTACATAATCTGATTTAGAAACACATTTTTCCCATCGTGTAGCTAATTTTGAAATGCCTTCCTCGTAGAATGAAGTTGGTCGTGTTTCCAGTCAATTGCGCACATAGACCTCAACCTCCTCATCACTGTCGAATCTATGCCCTCCCATGGCTTTCTTGAGTGGACCGAATAGGTGATAGTCGCAGGGCGATAGGTCAGGGCTGCAGGGAGGGTGTTCAACTGTCTCCCAGACCAATTTCTCCAATTTTTCTCTTATCAGGGCTGTTGTAAGGGGACGAGCATTGTCATGGAGAAGTTTTACCTCTCTCATCGGTAGGTCACGTCGTTTGCGGCGATATGCAAGTCTAACCTCGCTTAAAATGTCGCAGTAGTACGCCGCATTAATGGTTCTGCAATCATGCAAAAAATCGAGGTGCAACAAGCCACGATGGTCAAAAAAACCGTAGCCAAAACCTTGCCTGCAGACAGCCTTGACTTGGCTTTCACTGGCCTAGCCTCTCCTTTACTTCTCCACTCCTTGCTCGCCTGTTTCGATTCGGGGGTATAGTGGTGCACCCACGTTTCATCACCGGTGACAACGTGAGTGAGAAACGAGTCTCTCTCTTGATGAAATCTCACCAGGAGACGCTCACATACCTGTGAACGATGCAATTTCTGCTCAGTTGTCAGAAGGCGAGGCACCCATCTTGCGCACACCTTACGAAACCCTAGCTCCTCTGTGATGATCGAAAAACTGCTGCCATAATTTATTCCGATCTCAGATACAATCTCATCGATGGTCAGACGCCTGTCACTCTCAATAAAGGAAGATGTTTTCGTTGGTGATGCTGGTGCGAGGTCGGCGATCATGGCTGTCATTTTCAACATTCTCACGACCCTCCACGAACTTTTTATGCCATGCGAACACTCTAGCTCGTGACAGTGTTTCTTCCTTGAACTCCGCAGTCAATCTCCTCAGGATTTCAGCCGGTTTTACACCTTCCGTGGCGAGAAACTTAATAATAATACGCTGCGCAATTGACGACGGCACCTCCTGCTCAGACATTGTCACGACGGGTACTGACAGAAACGAACGAAATCGCCCGCCTGCTTCCCCTACTCCTGACATCCCTACCCAACACCTGACGAAGCGAGAACTCTCGCGTGTTAATATTGCGCGTCCGAGATCAAAAGTCTCGTTTATATTTGATTCACCCTCGTAAATTAAATTATTTATGGTTTATTTTTATATGTAGGTTTAAGAATTTAAATATTTTTCTTTTCTATGCAATATAAAAAATTAGGTTTAGAATTTGAAAAAACAACTCTAAAGACAAGTATTGAATAATATCTACAATATCATAAGTAAAAAGTATGAATCAACCAATCAATAATTATTCGACTTACTTAAGTCCTTTGTAGAAGTAGACCACACAAGTAGGTACTTTATGAATAAAGAAAATACTTACTAATCGCAAGGTATCTGTGTTTAAATATTTTGGTAAGTTTTTGGTTACATATCTTCCAAAGCAGCTCGCCTTAAAATCAGAGGTAGAACAGCTCGGATATTAAAAGTGTAACTACATTTTGTAGTGTTGTTAGGTATAACTTGGAAAATTAACATGTTGAATGCTTCAAATTTTCGGAAAACTACAGTTAAATGAGGTAAGGTATTAATAAAAAAAATAAAATAAAAAAGTTATAGGAGAGACCGATCTGATGTTTGCGAAAATAACAGTTGTAGCGATTTTGAATTACTGATCACTTTTTTGTTGATATTATAATTCTGAATAGATAGTTAACCCCCAAATAGTTGCAATTGCAAGTGCTTATTAGCTTCTTCAAAAGCCATTGGATTCGTATTGGGTTGCGAGAGTACTTTGTTACTTTAAATTATTGCGTTGAATTCTCCCCACCAAGAAGGTGAAACTGTATTTCTTAACAAGTATTCCTTCAGTATGGTCTATAAAAGAAAGTCGTTAAACTGTGCCTTGGTCCACATTCTGTTTTGTTATAGTTGTAATCATCGGTACTGCTAAAGGTTCTCTCATACCACTGGTACATAAATTCTGAAAATATCTGTAAGTATATATGATTTTTTCTTGGTAAATATATATTTTATTAAAATTAATATATTATTTAAATACTTATGTGATTTTTCTTTGTGGTTTTTCTTGCCATATACTTATAAAGCTTTTTTGGTAATTAAGAGAGAGAAGTGATTCGTGGGTTAAATAAGTTGCGGACTGTATGACTGGGACCGCGATTGATTTTGCCCTGGCCGTAAGGGTGAGTTAATTTATTAAAGCTGTATTTTAATATCATTAGTTTCTTTTGATTATTTCTGACGTTTACAAGCCAGAAATTTCCTTGTAATGTTCGAACGCGACGCAAATCTGGATTCTATGTGAAAAAAGCAATATGCTAAGATAATAGACCTTTGCCTTACTACATCCAAGTATAGTTTGTTATTTGTATTTAATTAATAAACATTGTAGGCATGCTGTGCTCAAACAAGGAGACATTTGGATAATACATTTATTTGATTGCAAATGTGAGTGGTCTTTGTTCGACAAACTACAGTTTTGAGTTCCTCATTCAAGCCAAGGAAATAGTCCAAGTGGTCCGGCGATCTAAGGAAGTACTGGCCTGGGTCTTTGATTTTGATGGCAGTTTGGCACATGTGGGCAGCGGATCGTCTAAGCTTGAAAATGTTTTTTAACGGCATCCCGAGATATCGAGGTTACTTTGTTCTAAACACTTATAGTTCAGGCACGACAGTGTTTACATCGACTGAGTAAATTAACTTTAATAAAAAGAATTAAAAAATATAGTGAATAAACATTTGTCAAGCAATTGTATGTATTTTATTAAAGCCTTCAACAAAAATTTTACCTTGTTTGCATTACAATTAATATTACAGCTTTTGTTCACTTAGAACACATATCAAACGTGCAATATGCCTAACATATATACATATATAATAACATATTATTAAATTAATTTGCTGTAGTCCTTTTGAAATAAAGACGTCCGGAAGAATCTAAAACACGTATGATCCTTGAAAACGAAAAAAAAATAAAAACAGATTCATAGCAATATATGACATTCAAAATAAAATATATAATGTGTTTCTAAAACAACAATCTATACTAAAGTAAAAAAAATATGTTGTTCTTTTTCTTGCATATAACAAGTTAAGGTATAAGGTGTCCATGTGCACTTTACACAAATAGTTATACTAAACTGGCTTTTACACAATTATAATTTTAATCTTTTTGAAATGGCACAACCTACTTAATTCATCAAATGTTAATAGAAATAGCTACTTACCTTTAAACGGATTCAATAACTAACACGTTTTAACAATGAGAGGTATACATAAATACTATAAGTGATGGCATTATATTAAAATAAAAGCAACAGATCATGAATGTCGAACTGCCAACCTGTCTGAGCTCCTAATTATCAATCAACAATGAAAAATACCAACTTGTAGGTGTTCAAACAAAAACAGAAAACATGATGTATCCGTTAAGAGTTTTTCTTTACATATCGAACATACATTTAGTATTATAATGCATTATCATTATCTTACTGGTACTATCATAGATAAAATGCACACTATTTTTATAAACACGAAAAACAATTGTGGTCACTATAAAACTTAAAAACAACTGTTTTCAAGTCATCCTATTCCTATTCAAGAGTTTGAGAGAAATTCTTTTAAAGAGATTTAGTTATCCATAAGCATTTCCCTTCAATTACTTGAGTAAAGCGTTTGACGATCTCTACAAAAGAGTTTAATAATTGAAAAGGGCCATCTGATTATATTCGTGCATGTATCAAAATACAGAGTTTAGACGTTTTCAGATTCAATCGGTAAACATTTTTTTTTATCAAATTCACTTGTAACACATCAAATCAAACATAAGAAAAACGAATATCAATTTTAACACATTTGCAACACTAGAATCAACCCATTCCAGTCCCCAAATTCAGAAATATCCATGAAATTAACAAAGCTTACATTAACAATTCCTTTTTATCCTATCTATGGAAATATCTCGTTATATTATTTTTATTAAAAAATAAACAAAAACTCTTCAGCTTTAGCTGCTGCATTTAGTTCAGGTCTCTTTTTAAATAAATCATGTGCTTTAGTCATCCAAGTCAAATGTGTCTTGTTCCATCTATCTCCAAATATCACATATAACTCTTTAAAAATTATTTTCATGGTCCAAAATATTGTCATCATTTTATTACGACACAAACTCTTCCAATTATTATAGGCATCAACTTTAATCTATGTTTGCCATATTCATGTCTGTAAATACAAAGACTAAGCAACATATAATTTACAATACAAATGCTTACCAAAAAAACTAAAAATTAGAATTCAACAGTCACTTGAGGTACATGCCTAACAAAAATACGTTATAAAACCAACACTCAACATTTTACCTAATAATGAGGCTAATTAGATGCATATTGAATACTAAATACAACTTTTTATGCAAAATTTTTTGTAATCACTATGTAGGAAAGGATTTTTAGATATTTGAAAAATGGATCACAATTTTAATAAAATCTATAATTAAAGGATCCGTGCTCATCTTGCTAGAAAAATCACCATTAGCGTTCTAAGCCATCCAGAAAAATGTAAAAAAGACCACGACAAGACAATCACAAGTACAATTTGAAGAACCTCAAGTTTACTGTTTCTGCCCTAACGCAAATTTTGCATAGAAATTAAATCATTCAAATTCAATTTTATATCTAGTATTAGTAAAAAGGCCCGTCCCAAGAACGGACAACCTTGCTAGATATTTGGTCATCTCGGCAATTTAAAAAAATGAGCCAATAGACGTTTTAGCAGCCATATCTAAGCATGACATTTGTTGGACTATATTTGGTTTCACAAACCAAAGTTGTACCACGTGTCTACTAATGGCAAAAATTGGCTACAGAGTACATAAAACATTGATAGCACAAACTTTGTAGTTATTTTATAATTTATATTTTGATCTATAACAGGTTAATCATGGTCTAAATAAAAAATTTAAAACCTTTATGCAAGGTTCGGCAACAAACCAGTTCGAACGAGGTATTGACCTTTGAAATTTGTTCATAACTGTAGGAGTTGCAATGTTAGTTACATTTTTGCAGTTTTATAGAGTTGATTAAGCCTGCTTTCTCTTAAACCTTCAAAACAATCTGGGAAGAAACATTGATCAACGCAATGCATCCTTGGCTAAAAGTATAATGAATAGAATATTTGTAAAAAGATTTACACAAATCATTTAAAACAGGGGGCAATATATATAACAGCAAACATATCTCAAAATGTTTTTGAGTATTTTTAAAACACCCTCATATAACTGACCATTATTAAAATTATTAAATCCATACACATACATTATAGGCAAACATGCTTATAATAAAACTGCTGCGATATATAGCTGAGGTTCTTGTATTACAAAAAAATAATCCTACTAATAAAACACATTTTCAAGTAAATTTGATTTATTGATTTGTCATTTCAAAATAAATGACAAAACAAGATGTACATTACCTGCTAACATTGCAAGATGTTTACAGGAAACATAAAGCATTGTCTGCAATAAATTAATACTGAATAAAATAAACTGAAAATGTAAAAATGGTGTTTAGTCATCCTCTTGCATTGAAGATGTAGGGCCACCTACTCCAGGAGCTCCGCCAGGGGCAGGGGCAGGGCCAGCGCCATCTACCTCGGCAGCTTTGCAGGAAGCAGAGCCACCAGTACTAGGAAAACCATCAGGCATACCGCCTGGCATTCCATAGGGCCCAGTAGCCTGATACAGTTTTATGATGATTGGGTGGCAAACACCCTTCAATTCCTCCATCTTGTGCTCATATTCCTCCTTTTCGGCCAGTTGGTTTGAATCTAGCCAGGCATTGACTTCGTCACATTTCTCCATAACAGTGTTCTTATCAGCTTCGCTAATCCTATCCTTCAACTGATCATACTCGACAATCTTCTTGAAGTCAAAGCAACAAAATTCCAAAAAATTCTTAGCAGAAATGGCGTTTCTCTGCTTTTCGCCTTTGGAGAGATATTTCTCGGCATCATTAACCATACGTTCAATCTCTCTTGGCGCAGGAGGAATCCTAGGAAGTTTGACTTTACCAAACATAGCTAGTTTACATTCATAAACTTGAATTGGTCCTTCAGTTTGGTTATCAGAAGAGGTACTAGAAGTCTGAGTTTTTTTGGTTGGAATAGTCGTGTTGAGTTTTCTCAATACAGTCATTAAACCACCAGCAGTTTCAGTACCATGAGAGATAGAACCAATATCAAGCAGAAGCAGGTATGGTACTTCCTCAGACTCATCACCTTGCAAAATAGCTGCTTGTACAGCTGCACCATAAGCAACAGCTTCATCTGGGTTAATGGACTTTTTCAACTCCTTGCCATTAAAGAAGTCTTGCAACAGCTTTTGTATTTTAGGGATACGCGTAGACCCACCAACAAGAACGATATCATCAATTTGTGCCTTGTCCATTTTCGCATCACGCAAACACTTCTCGACAAGCTCCATGGTGGAAGAAAACATGTCGGCATTAAGCTCCTCAAAGAAAGCACGACTTATACAAGCATAAAAATCAATGCCTTCAAAGAGGGAATCAATTTCGATAATGGCCTGAGTAGAACACGAGAGCGTGCGCTTAGCCCTCTCACAGGAAATCCTCAAGAGGCAAATAGCACGCTTGTTGGACGTCAAGTCCTTCTTATACTCCCTCCTGAATTCCTGGACAAAGTGGTTCACCATGCGGTTGTCAAAGTCTTGACCTCCCAAATGGGTATCTCCTGCAGTAGATTTCACCTCAAAGATACCATCCGCAATAGTGAGGATGGACACATCAAAAGTGCCACCACCCAAATCAAAGACGAGGACATTTCTTTTACCTGCACCCTTCTTGTTCAGACCATATGCAATGGCAGCAGCAGTGGGTTCATTAATAATACGCAGCACATTCAAACCAGCGATTCTGCCAGCATCTTTCGTCGCTTGGCGCTGAGAGTTGTTGAAGTATGCCGGGACAGTGATGACGGCATTAGTAATGTTCTTCCCTAAATAAGCCTCTGCAGTTTCCTTCATCTTGGTGAGGACCATGGAGCTGATCTCCTCTGGACAGAAAGTTTTAGCCTCGCCTTTGTACTGCACTTTAACCTTGGGTTTTCCTCCATCACTGATCACTTCGAATGGCCAGCGTTTCATGTCGGCTTGTACTGTTGTGTCATTAAAGTGATGACCAATGAGACGCTTTACATCTGCAAAACAAAATTGACAATCAGAATAACTCTTATCATTACCTATGGTAGTCTTTAAGTCAAAAACTCTTCAGAATATTTAATAATCATAACATTTCATAACTCTAGTCTGGAAAAATGTGATTATCATCGTATGGTAATGTTATTACATGTTGCCTAATATAATGATTTCTGATTAGAAATAATTAAAAATGTTCACGTTCAGGGTGGGGGTGGGAATACATTTTAGTCCCATATTAATTATGTATTGAAAAAAAATCATCTATATCTTTTGAGTGTATATTGGCAGGAGTTAATTTTTTGTACTTTTGCAACATGGATTTCCTGCCTCGCTTTAGCTTCATGTAATAACATGTATTACACACTTAAACTGATCATTTTCACACTATTTGGTATTTTAAAACCTTCTGTACAATGAAAAATCACCCACATTTATGATTACTATAGAAGAAGCATAACTACAACCCAGCAAACTAACTCGAGTTGTTATCACGTAGCACTTCATTGATTTCTTTATCAAATGGTAAAAATTTACCTATCAGGCCAACAAGTTTGTAATAAAATTATGTATTACTAAAAGTATTAACAAAGTGGGTAGAATTGATACCATTTTTATTTTGAGCAACCGAAACATATAGTCATGATTTTTTAAATTTGAATTTGCTTGCTGCTATAATAGATAAATGATAAATAATTGAAAAAGACGTACAAAAAATGTTAGGGTAGGGATCACACCATACGTTGAAGAATAAACTGAAATATAAATTAAGCAGGATAAAACAAACTAAAGGTAAAATGGTATTAAAATAAAATCAATAATTAATTAAATAAATTTAAAGAAATAAACATACAGATAGTGTCTTAAGCTGTGAAATTAAACAAGTAATTAGACGAACAACCCTATAAAATGAAAGTAGAATTTTGCCATTATTTAAAATAAACAAACAGCGAAAAAATAAAGATGGCAGAAATGAATAGAATTGAAAGAATGTTTGAACAAATTGGTGGAAATATGCAGCAATTAAATGTGAAACTAGATGCTGTTATGCTGGAATTAAAATATGTTAAAGAAGAAAAGACAAAACTTGTGGAGAATATTGCAGAGCAAGAAGGGAAAATACATATTTTAGAAAGATAGATAAGGAAGAAAAATATAGTAATAAAGGGAATAATGGACAATACAAACGAAAATGAGAAAGAAACATAAAACAAGCCTAATACAGTATTTCAGACGATAGGAGTAAACATCAACATAAAGGAGGACATAGATAAAATAAGAAGAATTGAGAAATACAAAGAAGGAGAAGCAAGGCCAATACTAACTAAACTGACAAGAGCCCACAAGATGAAACATATTAAAAAAAAGCTCTAAGGGGTACAGATATATGGATCAATGAAGATTATCCTAAAGAGGTACAAGAAGAAAGAAGAAAACTAATATCACGTATGAAGGAAGCGAAAAATAAAGAACATAAGGTCTAAATAAGATATAACAACGTGATAATTAATAACGATGAACATAGAGTAAAAGACATTGTGAGAGGGAGATATAGGATCTATATATATATATATATATATATATATATATATATATATATATATATATATATATATATAAAGTAAAATAAGTAGCCAAAAAAGAACGGTAAATGAAAGATAAAAACAAAACAAGAAAGTGAACAAAGACACAAATAAAAAAACGGCAAATAACACAAGGAACAAAAATAAAAAACGAAAAAGGCGATATAAGATAAGACTAGTAATATGGAACATAGAAACATTATTAGAAATAGGTAAAATGGAAGAAATAGGAAGAGAAATGGAACAATACAAAATAAGCATAGTGGCACTACAAGAGATAAGATGGGATGGTGAAGGAAAAATAGACAAAGAGAACTCAATACCCTAAGAAGAAGAAATGAAACACAAACTCAGCAAGGGACGGCATTCATGACAGATAAAAAATTTATGGAAGAATTAATACAATACAGAATAATTAAGGGAGAATATCGTATGTCAGAATTAAAAATACAACAGCAAATATATCTATACACCTATACACCTACGCACCTAGAGAAAAAGTAACGGCAGAAGAAAAAGAAACTTTTTATGATAAAGTGGAACAAACATTCGAAAAGATACCCAAGCACGATAAGTTAATACATAAACAATCCACGAAATAACAGACAATGGTATGAGACTATGCTACCTAGCAACACAAGCAGACCTATATATTATGAGCACTAAATTTAAACACAAAAAACCCCATAAAATTACATGTAATATATCAGGAAGAAATAAAGGCAACCAAATATGATCATGTTTTAATTAAAATGAAAAGAATACATGATAAATGATATAAGATCATACAGAGGGGCAAGCGTAGAAACCCATCGTAACCTAGTAATGGAGGAAATAAAATTAAGAATGATCAAAGAAAAATATAAACGTCAAACAAAAAAGAAATTTAGAGAAAGAAAAAAGAAAGAAGAGATACGAGAATGAGATAAATAGCTTACTACAAAAAGAAAATATAGAGGAAGAATGGAGAATAAAAAAAATTATAAAATCAGCAGACGGTATTAGGAATAAAACGAGAACAAAATAGAAAAAGGTGGTTTGATAGAGAATGTAAAGAGTTAATAAAAAGTAAGAGGGAACCAAGAAGAAAGTGGATAGGAACCAATAAGTAAGAACATCACGAGAATTATAAGAAAATAAGAAAAGAATGAGTAAAATTAATGACAGAAGAGAAACGTAAATATATAGATAAAGTAATAAAATATTTAAAGAAAGACAACAAGAATAATACTAAATTATACCAATACCTAAGGATACAAAGGAGAAGAAAGAACATAACCGCAAATATAGATAAGAAAACCTGGAAGAATCATTTGTTAGATGAAGCAAGAAAAGAAAAAGAAGAATATAATGAAGAATCAAAAGAGGAGACTAAGAAAAACAATACTAAGTTAAGAAAACCACAAAAAGGAGAAATAGAAGAAATAATAAGCAAACTGAAAAATCAAAATGCGACGAGAACAGATAATATATGCAATGAAATGTTAAAATAGGGGGGGAATGAACTGAGAGAAAGAATATACAAAGTAATAAGTGAAGTATGGAAGGATACAATGCCGAAAGAATGGACATTAGGAATTATAGTATCAATACGCGAAAAGGGAGATTTAACGATCTGCGACGATTATAGGAAAATGACGGTACTGAACACAATGTACAAGATACTCACCACAATTATACAAGCAAAACTAAAAGAATATACCGAAAAGATCATCGGTGAATACCAAAGCGGATTTCGACCAAAAAAATCAACAATAGATGCTATTCATATACTTAACCAAATCAAAAAAATATACGAAAAAAGGTAATGACATACACATAGTTTTTATAGACTTCAAATAAGCTTTCCATAGCATAAGAGGGAAAACACTAATTAAGAATGCAAAAAATCAGGCTATCCCCCAAAAACTAAGAAAATTAATTAAAATAACCATGGAAAAATCTAAAGGAGTCGTACAAGCCGGTGAAAGAATAACGAAAGAAATAGATATAAAACGTGGGGTGAGACAGGGAGACGGGCTATCAGCAACTTTATTCAATATAGCAGTAGAAGGACTAATAAACGGAATGTAAAGTATTGGGATTGATTATTCAAAAAATGGTGCAAATATTAGCATATGTTGATGATCTAGCGGTAGTAGCCAGAGATAAAAGAAGATGAGTAGATTATAGATAAAAGAGACAAAGCAGCAAAGAAAAGAGAACTCAAAATTAACAAAAAATATATATATATATAAAAATAACAAGAAAAAGAGAAGAGAAAAAGAAAAAGATATGAAAGTGGGGAAACATAATTACCAGGTAGATACTTAGGGGTAATGATAAACAATAAAAATAACAGAGGCACAGAATTCACGCAAAGAATAAAAGCAGAACATAACATAAGTACAAAAAATAATGAAAAGTAAAAAGGTAAGTAAGAAGACAACATTCATGCTATACAAATCAGTTATAAGACCTGTAATAATGTATGCAAGAGAGACAATCTGCCTAACAAATAAATATGTTTTCTATGACTATTGCTTTTCTTGTTTTCGTCGTTTGCCCAAAATAATGCTGATAATGGTCATAAAAATACATCCGAAATATATCCCAAACAGAAAATTTCAACGGCCGTAACTTTTGCCCCCGACGTTTCCTAAAGTTGGCAGGGGTGTTAAACGACTCGGCTCGTCGATACGAATCGATCAACACCAAAATCGATTGATTTCATCACTTCCGCTAAAACGAAACCTTACCCCAGTTTCTAATGATCAGTTGCCAATCATTCAGAGCTTTCCTTAATTTTGATAGTTCTCCTGCATGCAGCATTATATTTTATAACAATCCATTCCCATACAATTAGTTTAATTAAAAAGTACTTTTTAGCTAAGAAAGCTATAAAACAACCAATAGTCAGAACTAATTAGCAACTGCAAATATTGAAACAAGTTTCAATTAAACTTTTAGCAATGCGACTCATCAATCATCATCCAATACCTTAGGAAAACCAAATAAAGCCACATCTAACTCAACATGACATCATCCGTTTCAAATTAATCATGTTGATTATTTTCCACCTAAATCTGCTACCAAGAAAAATTCTCAAGTTTATCTTTGTAGATTTCAAATTGTAATTAATAATTAATCATATATCACTGAACCAAATCAAAGAATATTCTCGAATACATGTAAATGACCTTGAGAATATAATTAATGATGCACTAAAATTTCTCGAACGACATTGAACGCGTTTCTTAAGACCAATAATCCACACAACCAGAAACCTACCGAATATAGTGTTGTTGGGATTCATGGCCACTTGGATCTCGGCGGCGTTTCCGATGAGCCGCCTGGTGTCCGTGAAAGCCACATAGGACGGCGTGGTGCGGTTGCCTCGGTCGTTGACGATGATTTCGGCCTTGCCATGTTGGAAAACTGCCACGCAGGAATAGGTGGTACCCAAATCGATACCGATCGCTGGAGCTTCGTCCATCTGGAAAACAACGACATTAGCACACCCGAGCCCTCGGGCGCGCCTCGACGCCTTTTCGCAACGTGCTCGTCACAATGACTACCTCGTAGACACCGATCGACCTTTACTCCATAACAAACACACGATACTGATTTAGGAGCAAAATGGCGCAGGTGGAACAAGACAATATCCGTGTAGACGCAATACTTGATGTATTGCAGGCAAAACTAAAAATTTATACACCCTGACAGTTCACCTATTCGGAAGACTTTACTTTAATGACCCAGGACACACCTTGTGGGCAAGTTTGCTTTTAACCTCAAACCCTGACGTCACTGTTCCCGATAATTAAAAATTACAAATTTAAAATACCAAAAGGTAAATAAACACTTAGTTAATTAAGAAAATATGTGGGTGTTGTATCTTATCTGATTATCTAATACTAGGGGTTGCCCGCAAATAGGTGTATCGCTTTTATATGACAACCGTTCGCCTTTCCGTCGTGCAATTGGTCCACAGATTACGTATTCTGTATGTAATCTGTAAATTTAGGAACAGCAAGGGTGCTGGAAATTTAATGTTCATTCTCTTAATTAAATAACACGATCTTCACGAAAATTAGATTACGAATAAGCAAACTAATTTTCCATGCGTTGCAAGCACTATTTTTTTAATAATTTTTTTAACATAAACGGCATCTAACAGCTTAGGATTAGGCGGAAAATTTAAAGTTTTCTCTTTTTAATTTCACAGAGCCATGTTATTTGTAGATTGTTTTCCATAACATATTTGTTATGTCGACTCGCTTTAAAATTAACGCTCTATAATACGTGGCCCCATATTCTTGAAACCACACTTATAGTTTATATTGAAGTGTAGAAGATCAAAAATTCTAGCATACATACGTTTTCAAACACTTTATTTAAAAAAATAAAACGATGGCTACTGTTATTGTCATCTCGGATTAAGGTGAACATCGGAAGAGTATTTACAGGTTTTTTCTTTGTATTACGGCTATAATAAAATTTGCAGTTTTGTTTACTAATTGAGTTATCCAAATAATCAAATCATAATTAAACAACTCAAGAAACTATCTGCTTCTTTTGCAAAATAGACCACAAAATGTAACTTAAACTCACAGTGTAGCGAATGCGAATTAGTACAATCAAAATTACATCATAGTGATGTTCGGAATGACTTCGTTCCGTTTTTCTCAGTACTCCCTTCTATGCATGAAATTCATTTATAGATATGTGTAAAAATAGGACGTCCCCTTCTAAAACAAAGTATATTAAAGACGGAATCTCCTTACAATAATGGTGTGTATTTTTAACATTCAAATGCACTTATAAGTTAATTATTAAATAAATATTTACAAAATAAAGTTGCACAAATATTAATTCCCCCTTAAAAATGAAATTTCTTTACCATAAATATCCCAAACTTACAATTTTAAAAACCAAAGAAAGGGTCTAAGAGGCCTAAAACAAGAGAAAACATTTTCAAAATCATTTCCGATCTAGGCAGTATGTTTTATTTCTATATATTTTTATTATAAATAATTAATTACAAGAATTGTTGTATAAGAATATCCCAGAATTTCTCCATTAAACGAAATTTTAACAAATCTCACTATTAATTGTAAATGTGCAAAAAAGCATGAATATAAACTTGTTCATTTATGCTATAACGAGGAGTTGCCCGCAAAAAGGTATTTTTGGCGTCCTAGGCTGGCAATTTTGCACCCGCCTTCCCTCAAATTTTTGCAAGGTGGGAACGTGGAACAATTTATTTACAAATGATAGCAGCAAAGACATATATAAAATCGACAAACTTATGCACTCTATCATGAAATTTGAACCACCACATCCTAAAAAAAACAGCTCAATGCTCTAGGTGCCAAAAACATGGTCACACGAAAAACGTTTGTAATCGCTCACCCAGATGCGTTAAATGCACTGGCCTACACTCCACCTCACAATGAGAACACACAACTAAGTACAAAGAAGTTGCTTGTGTAAACTGCAACGGGAATCACCCCGCAAGTTATAAAGGTTGGCCTGTTTACAAGGAACTCTACCTGAAAATGTTTCCTTCACAAAGACCAAAAATGATCTCAACCACAAATATATACCAACCGGACCTCACTTATGTCCAAGCAGCTACCAACAATACTCAATACAACGTCAGTAAAGCAACCAACCTACCGAACTCAGGACCACCACAACACCCTAACTGCTAACCACAATTGTAACTAAAACCCATAATGGAACAACACATTAAAATAGCTGTATGGAACGCCAACGGGCTGATACACCACAAAGAAGAACTCATTGCATTTATGAATATTTCATTGTCTCGGCGTAGTATTGATATCAGAAGCGCATTTTACCAGGCTTTGCTCTTTACGTAACACAACATCCAGACGGCACTGCTCCTGCTGGCACCGCCATAATTGTTAAAAATGCTATCAAACACCACGAACTCCTTAAATACAGTGAACTCCACCTACAAGCCACATCCATAGTTATCCAAGACTGGTTAGGGCCACTTACTCTATCTGTTGTATATTTCCCACCACAATACAACAACAAGCAATAAAACTATGAACATTATTTTCATACACTAGGCAACAGATTCATTTCCGGAGGCGATTACAATGCGAAGCATACCCAGTACTACGAAAGGTAGAGAAATGCTGAAAGCTATAAATAACTTGGGAATACTACCCCTGACTACAGGCGAACCCACATACTGGCCTACAGACCCCCAACAAACTACCAGATCTACTCGACCTTTGCTTTGTAAAAAATATAAATGTAAACCTCCTTAGTATTAGATCCTGTCTTGATTTTTCAATAGATCACTCACCAATACTGGCAACACTAGACACCAACATACAACTCAATGAAAAGTCACCCACACTCATTAACAAACATACAAACTGGAACCTTTTCCGAGCAATAGTCCAAGAAATCCTGAATACTGATATGCCACTAAAATCGACTAAGGATTTGGAAGACGCAGTGGCACTATTTAATCGGGTTGTCTGAAATGCAGCTCGCCAGGCCACACCGGAACCGGTCAAATACATTAATTCAACAAACTGCCCAATCATAGTCATGAAAAAATATCAAAGCATTCGGATGACAAGCGAAACCTAAATCGGGCTTCCGCAGAACTTAAAAATCTCCTATCTGAAATTAGAAACCAAAACGTACAAAAATATTTGAGACACTTGTCTCCGCTCGAAAGCAACCAGATATTTAAAACATCCTCAACAGCATAAAGCACCAATCCGAACTTCGCAGAACATCTAGCTAACACGTTCACACCACTTCCGACGAACCACGATGAATTAGAAGAAATACATTTGCAGGAAATGCCTTATCAAATGAGCCCACCGATTAAACCATTCAAAATCTCACAAATTAAAACTATCATTCATAAAAAAAGTGAATCCACACAAAGCCCTTGGTCAAGACCTAATTAGGGGTAAAAATCTCCAAGAACTACAGCATAAAGGCTACCAATTTATAACCTTTCTCTTTAATGGAATACTACGACTCTGGAACTTTCCTGAACAATGGAAAGTCACAATGACAATACTTATCCCTAAGCCAGTGAAACCTACAGACCAACCGTCATCATATCGACCAATCTGCCTATTACCAGTCTTGTCAAATGTGTATGAGAAAGCTCCTAGAAAAACTCTCCCCAATTATTTTGGACATCACATTCTACCAGACCATCAATTTGGTTTGCGAAAACAACATGCAACAATAGAACAAATCCACATGGTGGTATCCAAAATTACCAAGGACTTCGAAGAACGTAAATACTGAGCAGCAACATTTTTTGACGTTAAACAAGCCTTTGACAAGGTCTGGAATACGGGACTCATCTGCAAAATCAAGCAAATCTTACCTACTGATTACTTCGAAATTCAACGGTCATATCTAATCAATAGGGAGTCTATTATCCGATATAGCAGTGCACTATTAAATTCATTCCCCGTCAACTCTGGGGTTCTTCAGGGCAGCGTGCTAGGCCTAGTATTGTACCTCATATTTACAGCAGATCTTCCGACAATACCAGGCAACATGGTCGCTACTTTCGCCGACGATACGGCGATACTCACATCCAACACAGATCCAATCCTGACATCTCAGCAACTACAGATACATCTAGATGAGATACAGAACTGGTGCAATAAGTGGCATACCCTAATAAACGAAAGCAAATCAGTGCACGTAACTTACACCTTAAGAAGGGGCATATGTTCTCCGGTTACGTTTAATAACAAACAAATACCCCAAGCTGATAGCGCAAAGTACCTCGGCATTCACCTAGACAAGAAATTCATTTGGAAGACCCACATATGGACAAACCGTAAGCAATTGGGCCTGAAACTTCAAAAAATGTACTGGCTGATAGGAAGAAAATCCCTGGAAAGCAAGATACTCCTTTACAAAAGTATGATAAAGCCCATTTGGACTTACGGCATACAGCTATGGGGTACAGCCACTACATACAACATTGAAATAATGCGACGTTTCCAATCTAAGGCGCTTAGAGCAATAACAAACGCACTATGGTACGTAACCAACGATACAATAATACAGGACAGGAAAAATTTAGTGCGCGTTATAGTGATAGAATCAGCGATCATCCTAATATCCCAGTGAAGCGCATGATAGAATATGACAATGAGGTACAACCGCGTCTAAAAAGGTTTAAACCGTTCGACTTGATACACAGATTTAAACAGCAGTGACAATATTAATAATAGTTTAAATTGTATTTTACTTAAATATATACCTAGAAATGCTAAACTAATATTAAGATTAATATAGGTGTGTTATCATTTGATAGACAACCTTCATGTTCGATAATTATTATGTAAGTCAAAACAACTGTTGGTTGTACATATGTGACAGATTGTAGTGTATAGTAAGCAAAAAAAAAAAAAAGATAACAGTGAGATAAGTCGGTGCGGTGACCTTACAAAAGTAAGATATGTAAAACAATCCTGAAGATAGGCAACCAAACGTACACTCAGAGCTCAGGCACGCCACATTTCATAACAGTTGTCTTTGTTTATTTTCTCTTCAAATGTATAGTAGAGATAATTTGTCGAATAATTTTAAACATAAAAATGATAAGATTTAAACAAAGTTGATTTGTAAATATAGTAATTCGGATTTTTTAAAAATTTATCTGACAAGAAGCATGTATTTTTGTATAAATCTAGAATTTAGTGATAAAAATTCCTAATCGAAATTCGAGTTAAGTTCAGACGTCACCTTATGCTACCACGTATCGTTGTAATTGAAAAGTTCTTTTAATTTTTACTAATATAATTCAATTAATACAAATTATGTAATTGTGTTTTAATTAGTGTTTATAAGTGTGAAATAATAAAGCGTTAAATTATATTTAGCAAGAATATTTACAGTTAATCTAATAGACTGTAGAAATCCATTTGGGAGGAAAATTTAACAAAAGCAATTTTTTGCCTTTTAATAACGGCTCAAAATGCTTCATTCAGGTTTTTAAATTTTCTTGTACTCCCATATTCCTTGACCTATGTACCTTTGTCTTA
This sequence comes from Sinelater perroti, assembly GCA_036346155.1. Taxonomy (NCBI): domain Eukaryota; kingdom Metazoa; phylum Arthropoda; class Insecta; order Coleoptera; family Elateridae; genus Sinelater; species Sinelater perroti. The sequence goes on along the minus strand of JARFIY010000059.1, from coordinate 1,048,437 downwards.
CAGTATAGCAAATTATATTAGTAGCAATTTTGTATCCCTTGTTAAAATTTTTTGGCTTCTTTTGTTCTAAAATTATTTTCATCTTTCTCTTCAATGTCCTGCACACTTTCTTAGCTTTTCTTCTTAATTCTTCATACGTTTGTGTCTTCTTTTGAATTACTTTCTAGATATTTTAATCTGGCCTGGTTTCTTTCAAATATACTACTTCTACATTTAACACTAATTCACTTATCTTTTTGCTTTTTTTCTCTATTTTATGATATATGCAGTCGATATATCATAAAATTATTTTATGATATATCGACTGCTTCTTGTTTAATTTCAGATATGAATTATTCTGCATTATTTACATTATTACATGGTTTTCTTGGCCTTATTTGATTAATTTTTTTATTACTTATCATTAGTTTAAACAGTTTTATTTTTGCGATTGCTAATATATGATCTGAGTCGCAATCTGTTCCCCTGTAACTTCTTATATTTTGGACAAACATCTTGTGAATATTTTGTATCATCATAAGGTGGTTTATTTGGTTTCCTGTTTTCCCGTCTGGGGAAATTCATGTTTCTAGATGTATGTTTTTGTGTTGCAAACACGTACGCAATCATTTTTTGTAGCGCATTCATTCAATTTTCCCAACTTTTGTTGTTTACATCGTGTCTGTTAAATTTTCCTATAAAAATTTTGGTATTGAAATGACTATTTTTATATTATATTTCTTACTAGTTTTGAATAAGCTCTCTAATTTCTTGTAATACTCAGTTTTCCTCTTCATCCGTAACCTGTGGTGGTATTTTTATTTTTCTTGTACTTAGATGCTACACCATCTGTCTGTTATCGGATTAAATTCTTTTATTGGATCTATCAAATTTTTTGTCAAAAAACCGGTACTATTTCCATTATCCCCTAAGTTCATTATTACTTTATTTTTCTGTTTGGTTTCCTGTACTGATGCAATACCTACTTAATGATTATTTAATACCGCCACTACACTTTTTAAATATCCTTCTGCAAACGCCTCTCGAAGATTTTATATAAGCACACAAAACTATATCTATATTTTCTTCATTATTTTTTCTTAAATCATTTCCACCAGGGCCTGCCTTATCATACAAGTTAGTTATTTTATCAATTAGTTTTTGCCTTGCTGTTCTTGTCATTTTTCTTGATTGTTCTTGCATGGAGTCTCTTAAAGGTGATCGCTGTTTCAATTTCGATTTATTGTTTTCCTCCTTCAATTGTATTTTCTCTATTTTTTCCATTATTTAGTATCCTATAAGCAGCATTTTTGATAATCAGCTTGTTATATTTCAGTTGCGATATATGCCCTGTTCGTCTTGCTTCTATCATTTATCGCATTCATAATTTTTTTCTTCTTGAATTTCTTTTGAGCAATCCTCATTAATAAATATGTTAGTACATTTTAATGCTTTTGGTATTTTCATTTAGTTGTTAATTTGATCAGTATCGTCCCCATTCCATTTTCTTTATATTTTCTAATTCCTCTTTCCTTCAATGTTATTAGTTTCAGTATCAATTTTTACTCCAATATTCTCAGAATTTTCTGTTTTATATCCATTGCAGCATCAGCTACTTCTTGTATTATAAGATTTTTTACCTAACTTTTCTTCTTAAGGCTTTTATTCTTTTATCTTGTTTATTTACTTTTTCTTCAAATCTTTGTTTTCTTGCTTCATTTCTGTCATTTCCGCAGATATTCATCCATTTGATTTAATTTACCATTTAGCTGCTTAAACATTTCTACAACTTTGCCCATCTTTTGTTGTATATCTTATCCGCTAGAATTTGTTTAACAACCGTTGGAGCGAAAGGTCTGATTACCCAGTTCAACTGTTCGGAAGTGAACATAATCTATTTGCAATTACAATCTCCATTTTAATATGACTTATTTTCATTTTTAAATTTTAGTTTCCCTTACCTTACCTTCACCTATGTTCAGGAATTTGTCTTCATGGGGGTATACTTCTTTATCGCTTTTAACACTCACAGCGATATCAATAATAACAATGTAAACAACTTTTCGGATGCTTTGTCACGTTCTTGTTTGCTTTTCTACACTTTCAGTCATTTAAACAACAGCATATTCTCCACTTTTCACTAATATTGATTATTATTCAACATTTTGCTTTTATAGTTCGATATTTCACAGTGTATTTGGATTTAATAACGGAGCGTAACTTTCTACGCCCTGTAAAAACAAAATAAAAGTCTCTCTGGTCGCCAATATTCTAATTTCAAAATTTGATGGTTAGTATACAGAAGCTACTGCGCATTTTAAAAGCAAAATTATATCACATCTTACTTGGAGGTATGGACGAAACACTAAACAAAATTATTTTCATTAAATATTTATACAGGGTTAGTGAAAAGTATGGAGACGGAGATTTATTGTCGTTAGTTACGCCTTTTTGCGATTTTTTTTAATAGAAACGTCTTAATATTACACTACCATTCGATGGAACAATTTTTTTCTTTACAACAGTATTAAAAAAATTAATTTATTTGAATAACATTTTTTTAATAAAACGCAGGTTCAAGTGTCTAATAATATTTTTTTTAATAATAGGTACATCTAACATAGACAAAATTTTTTGCAAAAAAATTATCTGTCAAAATTTTATCATAAAAACAATAATAATAATAACTAAATAAATTAAATTAAGTGTTCCAATGGTCCTCCAATTGTAATTTGACAATGACCCAATCGATTCACAAAACGATCAAGAGGATTATCTGACAATTTACGGAAAATTTCTGGTATCGTTCTGGTAATTCGGATTTTTAAATCTTCGATGTCATCGGGCTCTTCTTTATAAATTAACTTAAGTTATAAAGTTTATTTTAAACTTAATTATTTCAAACTTTGTTTTAATTAGTATCAAAATATTTTCTTTTATTTTCAGTAATAACAATTTACATTGCACAGTGTTTGCGCGTCTGGCAAAACATTAGCTAATAGTGAAAATTAGTACTGACTGCGTAATGCACATACGTAAGTAGTAAGGTGCATTTACCTTAGCAATGTGTATACATAGAACATGACTTTTACTGCGAAAAAACTAATTACAATTTGTTATTAGCGACTGCGCTAGATAACGTAAACGCATGATGGAAAAACAATTAAAATTTACATAAACATCCTATAAAAGCAGAGCGCTTACGAAACATCCACAAGATTGTACCTTTAGATTGTACGAGATGTTAACTTACGGATTAATTTGCGTGCTCTTGTTAGGCCACGGCTCGGCTTTAGAAGCAGATATAGGTAAGATGTCTTGATTTATAATAGATTATTTATGTGTCTAAAAGACTGTAAAACTTAATAACATTTATAAAATGCAAATACACAAAAAAAGGTAGTTATTGCACTATTTGATATTGGGACTGCGTATGTATAGTCTGATATCGTCGTGTTCATGAGTTTTTTTTTGCTTAATCCCGTTGTTTTTCAATAAGGGGTATATAAGCCTTACTAACTCGTATGCTTTTCTTAGCGTTTATTTAACGTATTTACTATAGTTTAGCGACAAATCCAGGTGAATGCCCAGATACTTCACTGAAGGTTTTGTAATAATTTTGTGGCCTTCTATTTTTAAATGGTTGAATATTATTATACGAGGGATGTCCGATATTAAAGGTACAAGCTAAAATTACGCTAACATTTTTTTTAAGAAAATATTTGAAAAAACTGCATACTTTCGTTTATTTCTCGACATAACCTTCGTAAACGTTGGAGACATTTATACCAGCGTGACAGTAATTTCAACATCCCTTCACGGTACTGCTGCTTGTCAAGTTGCTTAAAGTAGTCCACAACGGTGTCTTGCAATTCCTCATGATCGGCAGTTCGAGGAATTCACACAACAGTAGGCATTCTCTATCGCAGAACACGGTGGCCATGGTTTTGTAGACAGATGGTTGAGTTTTGAATTATTTTTTTGAACTGGAGAAGTTGGACATTTCCATATCATGGACTGTTGTTTAGTCTCTGGAGTGAACTCATTAATCCAAGTTTCATCTCCGGTAATGATGTTTTCAATGAAAGCATCCCCTCCTTGTTAGTATCGGGTGAGATTTTGAAGTAAAGCACTCATTTGACCGGTTTTTTATTCAACGGAGAGCATTTTTAGCACTCAGTCAGCCGAAACTCTTAGGAATGCCAATCATTTCAGAAATTTTACGAACTTTAATGCGACGATCTTCCCTAATCATCCATGTGCGAGGTCCTTGATCTGCCCCTTTTTTCTCTGGATAATCATTTAGCTCTGTTCGTCCATCTTTATTTTTCTTTATCAAACGCTGACTTCGGTTCGGCCTAAACCATTTGGGCCATAAACGCCCTCTAAACTGCGATGAATTTTGTTCTGATTAACTTCTTCGGTGTGCAAAAATCTGAGAACTTCACCTCACACTTCGAATATTCTGCCATTACACACGCCATGTTTGTTTGCTTCCCGAAAGCTAAATTGAGTCTTGAACAAAACGCTCCAGGCTACCACTAGACGCATGAACGTGTCTAGTCATGTATATGACGGCGATATTGCGCAAGCTCACTTTGTATAACAGCCACCTATAACTTTAAAAGCGGACACCCTTCGTATTTGTATGTTACCTGCTGAAAAAAAATGGTTTCGGTTTTTGGACGTTGATTTAGTTTTCCATTTTTTTGTAATATTTTTGCAGGATATCTATGTGAATTTGCATTTGCTTGTTTGCCAATTCTTCGTTGAGCGAATGAGCATATATTGCTGTATCATCCACGTATGCGATAATATTAGTGTTTAGAAATAAATATTGTGAAAATCTTCAGGCCCAAAATAGAACCTTGATGAACTGCTACTTTCACATACCTCACTGTAGAGAATGTATTATGAAATTGAACTGTTAGTTTCCTACTACCCAAATACGAATGAATGACTTCTATTATTGGTTTGGGGTAATTTAGTTCGACGAGTTTGTATATTAGACTCCCATCTAGAAATGGCAACATTTTGATTGTTATAATTAATAGCCATGTTGTCGGCTGTTCTTGCCACTTGTTAAATGGTGTTACGCCTCTTTTGAAGTCGAATTGGTGAGGGATGTTAATGCTATTTTCCGAAAGAGTTAATTAGACTAATTGCTCAATAGTTACTCCGATATTCATGATTTTTCCGGGTTTTAAAATCGCAACTACCACTCCCATTTACCATATGGTTGGGAAATATTTTAGTTTGATCGTGGCCTTGACGAAGTAAGTTAATTGTAAGATCACTTTTCTTATCACGGGATTCTCGATGCCGATGGTGCTGGAGATTTCTTATTTGTGAGTTTCTTTATTATGTTTCTAAGGTGAATCGGTGTGGGGTACAGTTTTTGCAAATTTTTGCCTTCATTCTCGTCGAATCTTGTAATCAACAAGTTGCGTTATATGCTCGTGTTGGCGTTCGAATGTGCTGGATAACATTGACGTTTTTTCTTCGTCGTGGTGGCTGTCTCCCCGTTATGTTTTAACTTAGATGTGGTGCGCGTTTGGCGTTGGAAAAATCTAGTTGTTTCTAGTTTAGCAAATCTGGTGGCAAGGTGTCCCTATTGCCTTTTAGCGTAACTTGTTTATCGCGTTTTATTTTTATTTTTGTTTGTTAGGTCTTTCAATTGGGTAAAAGTAGTTATTACAGGTGTAATTTTAAGAGGTCTGTCTAGGTCACAGTTGAACGTTGTCACTACCCTGTCAGGGTTTTCTTTAGTGGAACCTCCCAATATCTGAACTAGATCGTGATCAGAATCAATATCTTAGATAGTTACCGTATGGAAGTTGTAATTGACTTTTTTTACTATGAATATGTCTATTATTGAGTATATGATGTTATTTTATAGGAAATAGGTTCTGTTGCAATTCCAAAAGGCATAATTTGCATTCACATCACCGGTGATTTTTAGTTAAGTCATGTAGGTCCTGTTTTGAGAAGTTGTTCTGTGGTATTGATATTGCCTGTGTATTGTTCGGTGTACAGAAATTGCGAACCAAAAATCTAGAACCCTCTAATCGTACCCAGAAATTAGAGACCAACTAAGGGATTATCAACTTTGCTTACCTGAAGTGCTTACCAGCAGTTTTACTAACATTAAAACGTTTCTGACATACACATATTGTATATATACAAAGTATAAATCAACAAGCATAATACGCATATATTTAAATTTTGCTATACAATTTTACAATAAATTTAAACAAGAAACAAATTGCACCAATTTAAAATGTTTCAATTCGCCACATTTGTACTCCTCCATGTTTTTATATAAGACGTCATGATGAGTTTTCACTTTTCTGTTATCAACCCTTTTGGGTAATTTTATGTAAGAATTGGTCTGCATATTTTATAAAATAGCTAAAAATTGAAAAAGAGGGTGATGGACAAAGGAATATTGGGAATTAAATTTAGGATGGAAGCTATCGCAAGCATTCGCCGTAAATTCGACAGAAGCACTAGTTGTTGTCCAAATTGTTGGCGAAAAATTAGATGTCTCATCTATATAATTATCTACAAAGTAATCAGCTAGTGGTGTGATTTTGTCCCCGGTCGGTTGAACAGCAGCAAAATCCAATGTCTGCAGGATTTAAAAAAGGCAACCCAAAAAAGTTTCTAATCTATTTTCCTTCTTCGTTGTCTGACTTTATAGGTTACCGTCAGACGGCGTTCAATTATTTCGATTTGAGGCATATTTTGGATTTGCTTTCATTTTCTTTTGTCCAACATTGTCCCCTGATTTGATATATGTGCATAATTAATTTATTATTATAGTGCCTATTCCAGTGTGCTCGTGTTTTATACCCCCCCCCCTCAAAAAAAAAAAAACATAATGTTAAAATTAAGACCAAGTTCTTATCCAAAAACTTTCAGCCCATAAATGTTGTGAAATCAAAACCAATTAAAGCCAAGCCATTTGTTCAGAAAGACAAGTATAGAGTCTAACTGAACGCTAGAAGGGCTTTCCCTTGTGAACCTGACCCGGCTCCCGTTTTTTCGTGTATCTCTACCTCGACGTATTTGTTATTCAACTAAAAGGTCTACATCATTTTTACATTCCTTTCCCCTAGCAATTATTTTCTAGTCTGTAACTTGACTATTTTATATTTATTTTTTCCCATGTCACTGTGTAAATACAACATGTAAATAGAGGAACAAAAATAATCTTCCTGTTTTGCAAATTATAATTTAAATATTAGTATTATCTGATACACATGTCCCAATCGAATGCAAGCCTGCCACTCTAACCACTCTATCACACAACTTAAGATATAAATTAATTTTAAACATTAATTAAGTTTATTGGAAATTGTAATAAAGAATGAAATTATATAAAATTAAAAATTACCTTTTCAAAAATTGACAAAATGTTTAACTAAATTTTTATTAAGTTATGTATTAAATTTAAATTAATTGTCGTAAAGACGGGATGTACTTAGAAGATGCGGTCAAGTTTTTTCCATTTTTAGAAATCAAGTTATGAAGTTTGGTTAACATTTACAGGTAATTACGTAAGCTTAATTCCTGTTGATTAGAAAAAATAATTTAATTTCTATGTATTTCTATACTATTGTAATATATTTTTTAAAAAAATTTTCTATGTAACGAGGGTGTATTCAAGGCGCAAAACACTGTGTAGCAAATGATCTGATAAACAACCTAATATTAGAAGCCACTGAAATTGCGTCAAACTTTATATAACAATTAATTAGGCAAATTTTAATTTTCTCATTATGCGGCAACTGAATATCAGGTCGAGGTATAGTAATTACCACTAAAAGTATATCTAACAATTACCATTGCATCACCCGTGATCAACAACTACTAAAATGTAGTAATAAAACAGAGAAAATCAGAAATCTGTAACAAATAAAAGCGGAATAAATTACATGAAATGATATATAACGAGTTTAAAAATTGAAAAACGTAACAAAACGATATAACTACAAAAGAGAATAAAAAAATAAAATAAAATATAATTATTAATAATAATATGAAGTGGATGAAAAATACATAAAAACATTACAGCAACAAAAAGGCAATTAATAGATGTAACGGATCAAAGGGTATCAAAAAGCGTGGTGCATAATTTTATAAAAGATCTCATAAAAATAAAGGTTCAAGTTAAAACGATCAACTAAGTAGGCGTAACTTGTTTGATGTAAAAACTGAAGGATTCAGCTAAAACCAAAATCGAAAACTTTAGAATCCAAGAATTTTTATATTGATGACGACTCAATAACGAAAGGAATAAATAAAAAACATGCAAATACTATAAGCACAAAAAGGAAGAGGATATAAAGTAATAAATATAGGATGAGATAATAAAAAAAGGTTAAATAAAAAAGCTAAAAGAGAAATAAAAAACAAATCAGTGGTATAGGAGATCAAAAACAAGGAGAAAGAATTATGAAAATAGAGTAGCAAAATAAATTGCTAACCATTACAGAAATGAAAAACATTGTGTTGAATTTAAAAGTCACTACAAAAAATTGCTTTAAAATATACGATAAAACAAATAAATAAATATACAAATAAGCAAATGAAGAAAGTAATTATGAATGATTTTAATACAGACATTAGTAGAAACTCACGTATTTACCAATAAGTATAAATCAGTAAAAATGCATAAAATAATGAAAACGACAAATTTTTAATAAGGTTTATAGCAGAGGAAAGTTTAAGGTTAACATGGATCTATTCCCAAGATAGAAAATTACAAAAGAAAGGTTGATGATAGCACTAGATAAGGGAAATATATAATTTAACTAACTGCGTAGTAACAGGAAGATAGTATACAAGTTATATAATTGATGCTACAACTCATCTGGGAGGGTGGGGGGTACCAACAATAACTACATATTAGTAAAAATAAAAATATTAATATAAAAGCACTAAACAGCTGCTTAGTAATCTATTTATAAGGTTCCATATTAATACAATTAAGATTATTTTTGATGATTTTTCTACGACAATTACCTTTTTGATTTTTTTCTGTTTGGACGCACTTATCGGCAGTGCAGCCTCGAGGGAGGGGGCTTATTGTACCTACTAACAGATGTACAAGTACGAAATGCGGATTTTTTCCAAAAAAAAAAACGTGAAATTCGGAAGAATGATAAAAAGGGGTTCATTCAAAATATGCTCCATTGCTAGTTACACAATTTCCCATCTTTCGAGTAATAATGTGGATACCACACCAGTAAAAATATTCCCTTTATGCGCGAACCATTTTTTCACATCTTCGAACGAACCAAAGCGCTGCTCAGCAAGTGCGTGGCCTATCGATGCAAACAAATGGTAGTCAGAAGGAGCTAAGTCTGATAAGTAAGCCGCATCAACTTCCCAGTTGAATGCTTCCAACGTGTCACAGACCGGTTTTGGCGTATGTGATGGAGCATCGTCATGGAGGAAAATGATCTTGTGTTGCCTTTTTCGGTATTCTGGTTGTTTTGCGAGCAGCAAACGGTTCAAATCGATCAATTGTTGGTAGCGTTTGGTATTCATCGTTTCACCAGGCTTTAACAGCTCATAATAGACCACACCTTTCTGGTCCCACCAAACACAAAGCATCGTTTTCCTGCCAAAGCGATTCGGTCTTGTGGTCGATGTGGATGGTGTGCCTTGATTTACAAAGTGCAAAAAGTTTTAGTCTCAATGATTTTCATTTGTTATTTTTTTAGAAAGTTCCTTTTTGATATCAGATTTAGTACGATTTTTGTTGTTCTTATCAATCTAAAAAAAAATCATTTGAACGTAAATTTTTCTATCTATTTTTAATATAAAAATTAGCCCAATCCCATTTAAATATATGGTATGTTACATACCATACTGTTAGACTAATTCTAAATATATATCTTCCTTCTCTAATTTTTCTATTTTTGCATATAAACACGCTTGTGGCGTAAAAAGTGTTTCAATTTATATTTTTATTACTAGAGACTAGACTTCAATGTATTGGGCCATAAATTTCTCCATATATCTTCAATCTATGTATAACAAAATATCTTCTTTGCATTTTTTAAATTAATTCTTAACTTGTACGTAATAGCATGTGAAGTATACTCTAACAGTATTTGTATTGTCACTTACACGATCTCAATGCGCTTGCTTCCTTCTTTTCCTTTGTTTAAAAATATATTTGTTGTTTCAAATTAGCACATTGAATAGATATATTCCTTTCCTGTAGTAAGCTGATTTATAGTAAAAGTAGTATAGTGAAATTTTGATCAATATAATAAAACATCATAAATTGTTCTAAGAATATGAGCATGATGACAATGAGGAACTGGTGCAGTGTAATAATCCATGTCAACCAACTTGTCAAAATCCACATGTGCGATCCTGTTTTCCTTTTAATTGTGAACCAGGTTATGCCTGCAAATTGGGATTTATAAGAAATGAAATTACCAAAAAATGCGTTCGGCCAGAGAAATGTTCAGGTATTTATTAACGGTTGAAAATGTTAAATTCGTCTATGTAATGGACTATTTTGCTTTAAAATTGTCCTCCATTACTAATATCCATTAAATATGTAATTACAGTTTGTGCGCAAAACGAAATGCGGAACCAAGCAAATATAACATGTGAACCAACGTGTCAAGGACAACCTTCTGGTTATCAATGTTTCTTTCAAAATAAAGACTGCGTTTGCAAACCAGGATTTCTAAGAAATTTGAAGGAAAATGAATGCGTGACACAAAGTCAATGTCCTAGAGGTAAGGTTAAGCTTTTAGCTAAATGTAAGCAAATAGAATTAAGTTGATTTAATTTTGTAATTGTCTAGAATGCGGCGTTAATCAAATATGGAGCAACTGTACAAATGCTTGTATAAGAACTTGTCAGAATCGCTTTAATGACACCCGTGTTTGTCCCCTTTATTGTATGTCTGGTTGTCGATGTATAAAAGGATACATATGGGATGAAGTTAGCAAACGATGTATATTAGAATCCCATTGCCCTAAAGGTACGTATTATATATCAAATTCCACAATTTTTAAATTTTTTTTTACTTTTTAGCATGTGGGATTCATGAAGAATGGAACGAATGTAGCGATGTAAGATGTAGGGTATCATGTCAAAATAAAGGAAGACCAGTCAACTGCCCTTTATTGCCTACAGTGTGTCAGCCTGGGTGTTCTTGTAAGAATAACTACATTTGGGATACTCCAAGTAATCAATGCATTCCTATAAATAAATGCCCAAAATGTAAGTAAGGGGAATAAAACTACTTAAGAAACTTCTGCTTAAACGAATTATAAAAGCATGCAAAACAAAATCGTCAGTCTCATTCCTAAACTTCTTGCACAATAATATAAAGCAAGAAATATTTTGCAATACTTTAGCCTAATTAGAAGATTTGGTCGTTACACGGTTTTCATTTCCTCTGAAATCGTTTCTGTCAATAGGTTATATTAAATGGTTCGTACAAATAAATCTCTAATATTTAAAATTAAAGAGAAGGGCAAGACAATACATACTTATTCCCTCTTAACTTTGTCGAAAAAGCAATATTTGAATTAAAAAAGTTTTCTTTTAATTTACAACTTGTCCTTTTTTGGAAATACATTCGCATGGAAGATATGATCACAAATATTTTGTTTTGCAATTCTTATCTCTACAATTTTTAACATCAATGTGCTTTTTAAAATTGCAAACAAAGTAACTACTCTTTTATTAATATCATATATACACGGTGTTTGACAATTGGTCCAGAAAACCCATACCACCATGTTGGATGGAAAATCCGAAACAAAAAAGACTGGTGCTATAATTTTACTTACTCATAAGTCAGGCAATGATGAATTACTGCTCGCGGTGTGTTCAAAAAGGGGCGGAGCTTAGCCCAGCTAAGAGAGGTAATGGGACCTAGAGTGTTTGATGCATTTATCCGCGTATTTATTTTATTTAACTGTCTCAATTTCTGACAGCCGCGCGGCTGCCTTAGCGAGCCTCGCAACGGTGCGCTTTTGAAGCTAAGCTCTCTTTTTCCTCTCCTCTTTACTCGCGTGCGCTGCGCGACCCCCCACGTTTTCATTGGTCATTCATCATTGGCCGGCTTATTAGCCTGTGATTACCAGGCAATTATACAATTGGCCAAATTATACCACTAGCCTTTTTTGTTCCGGATTTTCCGTCCAACATAGTGGTATGGGTTTCCTGGGACAATTGTCAGACACCGTGTATAATAGTTTGTTTACTCAAATATGATTTTGGACTCTAAAAACACCATAAATCAATTTATTTGATTTCCAATAAGAAAACGCGTAAAAGTGGTAATATAAGAATATTTTTCTAGTTTGAATAGGTAACTTCTGTTTTATATTGTTCCATATATATATATATATATATATATATATATATATATATATATATATATATATATATATATATATATATATATATATATATATATATATATATATATATATATAATATAAAGATAATAGTGAGATGAATCTTAAATATGAGAAGTATATATATATATATATATATATATATATATATATATATATATATATATATATATATATATATATATATATATTATATTTAAGATTACCATCTCATTTTCTATTATTTTTCTTGTCTTTATACATATTAATCATCTACTCCTCATCTCCAATGACCTTCAATTTATTTATTTTTTGTTTTCATTTCTATAATTACAATATAGACTATCATATAAGTTTGACTCGTGCAATGATGTAGAATCGATATGTGTGAGTCAACTACACAGCCGCAGCCTTTATTTACTAAATTAAATTTCAAATACAGTACTGAGAGTACAATGAACGCCAATTGATACTGCCAATTGCGAGATCGGTAATAACACTCACAAATCTACATATAGAAAATGCATTTAGAATTTGTTTATTCATTTTCTTAGATTGTTAATAAATATAAAGAAGCTTAGCTTTTTCACATTCTTTGGAGCAAACAGAACAACAATAACTATTATTTTATCCTCAAATGTATAATACATCACAATAACTAATTCATATACACAACCCATGCCAATTTTAAACGCAACAAATCATTTCTCAATCAAAGGTAGTACCTGGAACAAAGTATGTGGAAAAACGTAAATAAATACACGCTACCCAAAATTGAACAGAGTTCGAATTTATATCGACAAACTGCAAAGACAAGCCAACAAATAAACGACGTGGAAAAATTAAAATCCATTATAGAGAAACTCAACTCAAATGGATACAATTATGAACCTCCTTACCAGGCTAATAATCAAAATGATATAATGGCTTTACTTTCAAAAATAGCAGTGTGAAACGCCAATGGTGTAAGTCAATTTCTACAAAACAATTATATAGACCTCTTATTTTCAAAACTTACTTCGCCAACAACAGTTATATCAAATTACTATTTCACAAATTACCCAAATTGTACAATCCACTGGTGAAGAGTAATAAATGTAAAAACCAATATAAAACATCACAAACTTGACAAACATAAAAAAAATGGACAAGTAGTAGTTGGGGTTACTAACCTGAGGTTTCGGTGAAAACGGCGCTTTGTTACCAGACTAAGTCCCCCCTTCCCTTGGGCCGTACAGAGGGGTGGAGAAAATTTCGCCTGGTTTTCATATCGCTTTCAACCTTCCTCTGTCGAACGCTGTCCTCCCTGTTGTCCTCCGGCCAGTAATCTTCGAGTATTAGTCATTTCAAACTCAGTCGTTTTAGTGTCTCTAATAATTTTGGAATGACACCCAGTATTCGTACCGAACTTAAAGACGTTTTCACATCAAAAAGTCTACAAGTTACAACCATATTAATTGAAGATCAAAAAACTTCGCTGCAAGTTGCCGCCATTTACTGCCCTCCCGAGTAGATTATTACAAAAGAATTCACACACTTTTTTAAGACCTTAGGTAACAGCTGATTTCGATGCAAAGTGTGAACAGTGGGGTTCAGTTGTAACGAAACCTGATAAAAAATACTTATTGTCCTTTAAACAGGGAAGAGTTTAGTTTATAATGACCGCATTTAAATTTTTCTTGTGCTTGTTTTTTTTTAATTTATTTTATTGAAAAATACAAGTTTAAGGAAAAAATTATAGCAACAGGTCTACAAAATAAACGCCACAAACTTCTTACGCAGTACTTCAGTGCCTTCTTTATCATAATCACAAAGGAAAACATTTTGAAATAATTTAATCCAAAAGAAGGATATGTTTTGCATCATTTCATTATTATTTTGCTCATTTTGATAGCAGCATTAATTAACTTAAGTCATTGGTCCGTTTGTAGTGTGTGGTAAAAATGAAGAATGGAGAAGATGTACTGATGTAAATTGCAGAAAAACTTGCCAAAGGCCAAAACCTGAAGTGTGTACTGCTATTTGTATTTCTGGTTGTTCTTGTAAAGAAAACTACATTTGGGATGAAGTACTTAAAGAATGTGTCCCTGAAAAATACTGTTCTAGAAGTAAGTTACCACTTTTGCTAAAATTAATAACTATTCATTTGATAAAAAGAAGAACATAATATTTCAAGGTTTTTACCATTTCTTTTGATGTAAATCTATAATTTTTTTTAGTTTGTGGAAAACACGAAGAACTCCATTATGACATACCAGCTAGTATTCTTACATGCCAAGGTTATCATTTACAACCGGTCGATAGCAAATGCACAGCAGTTCTTAAAGCTAGCTGTCTATGTCAAAAGGGATTTGCACGCGATTTACTATCTCAAAAATGTGTTTTACCCGAAAATTGTGAAAAACTTGCAACTACAGCTCCTACTCCAGAAAATACAACAAAATATGACATTGGTGTAAATAAAAAAGTAACTATTGAAACTACTGCAAATACCGAAAATATTCCAATCAATGAAAGCAATGACTACGAGGATGACCACAAAACCTTTGATTTTTTAGAAAATACACCTGAAACTAAAATTATTGCCATATAATTTGCATAAAATGTACCTATATTTACTTATCACAATATTGTAAATGTTTAAAATAAAACAAATGTATAACTGTAAACAAATTGAAATAAATATTAAATAAAACTAACTGATTTTTATTTTTTTAGCATTATATCAATAGTAGTAGTAGTAGCTCTTCTCTTCCATAATGTACACTATTCTTTCTGGATAGTACTAAACTATAATTTGCCAAACAACAACATATACACAATATCTTAAACATAAAACTGATTTATGTAACCGTTACATAATTCAAAGCATTATAACAAAAAGATTTTTAGGTATCTCTGATGATAAACTATAACTTGGTGTGATTTTCTGAAGTTTTAGTTAGTTTACCATAGCTTTAGAAAACTAACTACATTTGTAGATCCTTTATAAAAAAAACTGACTATGGACTTGGCAAGAGCGTGGCTCATCGATGCAAACAATGGTAATCGGAAGCAGCCAAGTCTGGTGAGTAAGCTGCATGGGGTAGCACTTCCCAGTTGAGTGCTTCCAACGTGTCACGAACCGGTTTTGCCGTATTTGATGGAGTATTGTCATAGAGGAAAATGATCTTGTGTTGCCTTTTTCGATATTCTGGTCGTTTTGCGAGTAGTGAACTGTTCAAATCGATCAATTGTTGTTGGTAGCGTTTGGTATTAACAGTTTCGCCAAGATTTAACAACTCATAATAAACTATAACTTTCTGGTCCCACCAAACACAGAGCATTGTTTTGATGTGTTGATGTGCCTCGGTTTACCCATGGTTTTTTGCGTTTGGGATTCTCAAAATATACTCAATTTTCATCCCCAGTAACAATACGATACGATGCAAAAACGACTTTTTTTGTATCGTTCGAGCAAAATTTCACATGTTTTTTGCGCCTTTCCATCTGCCTCTCGTTCAGCTCATGTGGTATCCATCTGCCGACCTTCTGAATCTTTCCCATCTCTCGTAGGCGATTGGAAACAGCCTGTTGACTAACGTTCAATTGCTCTGCGAGTTGTTTTTGCGTTTATGAATCGTCTTCGTCCAACAGTACTTGCAATT
This sequence comes from Sinelater perroti, assembly GCA_036346155.1. NCBI lineage: Eukaryota > Metazoa > Arthropoda > Insecta > Coleoptera > Elateridae > Sinelater > Sinelater perroti. The sequence continues at coordinate 1,032,425 of JARFIY010000059.1, read as the reverse complement.
CCACATCTCCGTAGTTTTTTTGGCGGTTTTCCGTGTTCTTTGTCTGCAACATCAAAATCACCACTTTTGAAATGCCAAAACATAAGCTTCTCGAAGTAATTGGTATGATTCAGCAGCAGTTTTCTTAAAATAAAAACAAAAAATTAGTGTTGTCCGCGAATGCTCTTTATTTGGCACAAATTTCGACATATTGAACACAGCAAAACAATACTATGCAAACACTTTTTCAACTTATTACTTGTGCGCGTTGACTCTTGTTGGTAGCACAACAAAATGGCATATACGTCAAATTTTTATACTACACACTGCATTGGTGCACCAGCTGTTGTCTCAAATTCGCCCTTCATACTTATACACCTGGTAAGTGGAAAACGCAATGGATCTATAACAACAAAACAGGTACATGCAATCGTTTCCTCCTATTACGCCAGTGACGTATCCAAATAATTTTCCACAAATGATACAAAATACCTAACAAGCCATACAACCCCAACAAATGAGCTATAATATGATACCTCACCAATTAGGGTATGAAATGGTTCCTCAAGTACTTTTTCAGCAAACACAGTAACAATTACTACGTCAACCAATCCACCACAACTGGGATTTCACCCCCAACAAATTACAAGAATGTCATCGACCAGTGAAGACGAACCAGATGATGCACAGGAAACTAGTAATATTCCATGGCAACAAGTAAAAAGTACAAAACGAAAGATCACAAGATCTACAAATAATTATGACAATAATAAAATAACCACCAATAATAAGTTCAGCTTACAGACAGTTGAAGAAAACAACCGCCAAAACACCGATCTGACTGCAAAGATCAGCAAACCTTTCCCTATTTACATATATGATGTAACCGACTATGGAAAAATAATAAAGCAAATAAGAAACTGCTTAGAGGATGAACAGCATACCACGATGAGCTTAACTAATAACACCATCAAGATTAATTGTAAAATTATAGAAAGTTATCGAAAATTAATTAAATACTTAGAGCAAGAAAATATTATTCACCATAGTTATCAACTGAAAGAGGATTCAGCCTATAGAGTGGTAATTAAACATCTACATAATACAATCCCAATTGCAGAAATAACAAAACTAGAGCACAAGATAAGAAACATCATAAATGCTAGACACAGAACTACAAAGGAATCCTTAAATCTCTTTTTTGTTGATCTGGAGCCAGCAAGCAATATCAAAGAATTATACAACATAGAAAAATTACAAAACGTAAACATTCAGATTGAACCATCCCACAAAACAAAAAACGATATTGTGCAGTATATGAGATGTCAATTGTATGGACACTCTGAGTCTTATTGCAATAAACCTTATGTATGCGTAAAATGCGGAAAATCACACAGCACTATAAGCTGTAAAAAATCTAAAAAAACGCCAGCCACTTGTGCTTTGCTTTGTGTGGAAGTGACCATCCGGCCAATTATAAGGGAGACGAATATTACCACAAATTTATTCGGGGAAATCACACGCAAAAAGACTAGTGCTATAAAACTAACGACTTCAAATAATGTAAACATCAGACCCAATTTTCACCAAGGCAGTTATCAAAATCAAAATAGAACATATAGCAGTGTAGTCAACAATAATCAACCAAATAATATAAATATACCAGAACCATCAAACAATATACTGTCACAATTTTTTAATGAATTTAAAGCTATGTTCAATCAACTAATTTAACAGAATAGCATGGCACTTAACATGTTAACAACGCTGATTAGCAAACTGGCAGATCAATGGCTAAGATCTTATAAATTGCACTCTAGAATGCAAATGACCTTAAAGAGCATAAAAAAGAAGTAAAAACCTTTTTAATAAACAATCACATAGATGTCCTATTAGTCAATGAAACACATTTCACAGAACGAACATATTTTATAACAACAAATTATGTAACATATAATACTAGCCATCCTGATGGTACCGTACATGGAGGCACAGCAGTCCTTAGTACAATCCACCATTATGAACTACCAAAATATAAAAAAATCTCCTGCAATCTACCGCAATAAAAGCATCAACTCTACCTTATGATCTGACAATTACCCACTTCGCCACAATATAAAAAAGAAAGATTTCGAAGAATATTTCCAAACGTTAGGCAATAAATTCCTAGCTGGTGGTAATTACAACAGCAAACACACCAGATGGGGCTCACATTTAATAACAATCAAAGTCAGTGAACTGTTTAAAACAATAGAAGACCATAGACATTTATTTCTATCAACAGGTACACCAACATACTAGCCTACTGACGCACAAAAAATTCCTGATTTATTAGACTTTTTTGTTATAAATGGAATCAACTCGACATACGCTACATTACACCCAGCTACAACTTGTCATCTGATCACTCTCCAATTATAGCAACAATTGAAACTTGTGTAATATACAAGAAACCCTCACTTAGACTACACAATGCTCAAACAAATTGGGATACTTTTTGTAGTATAATAAATGAATAGCATCGATCTAGAAATCTGATTGAAAGAAACAGAAAAACTGGAGACAGCTACAGAAGCGTTTATAAACAAATTACAACAAGCTACACCAAAACTTCACAAAAAAAAATAAAATAAATAACCCGGAATATACCATTACAAATCAAAAAAGCCATAGCAGAAAAAGATGTGCCAGATCAAAATGGCAACGTACTCGCACACCAGCCGATAAACGGATCTAGCTATAATCAAATGTCGAAAATTAAAAAACAAGCTCAAAGAAGTAGGAAACCAGTAGTTCGAGCAATATATAACTAAACTAAGCTGCACAGATAACTCCATTTGGAAGCCAATTACGAATTCAAAAAAACCTAAAACTCCTGCTCCACCAATAAGAAAAAGCATCAACGAACCATTGGTAAAAAGTAATGCTGAGAAAACAAATCTATTTGCAGAACACTTGGTTTCCGTATTTCAACCGATAGACAATCTCGCAGGCCAAGACCTATTTTACAACTTGGATACTGACCAAAATATCTACAAACGGCACAAATTATAATGATAGGCAAACCAGGAAAAGATCCAACAGATGTCTCTTCTTACAGACCTATAAGTTTGCTGTCAGTCAAAACTATTTGAAAGATTGAAACTTCGTAGATTACATAAAGACCTACCTGCAGAGAACTGGATTCCAAAACATCAATTTGAGTTTCGTCAGAAACACTCGACAGTGCAACAAGTTCCTCGATTTACACAAACCATAAATATAGCATTTGAGAAGAAACAATATTGTAGTGTTTTCCTTGGCAGCAGCCAGACTTTTGATAAGATCTGGCACCCCAGATTAATTTATAAAATCAAGTGTACTTTTCCACTGGCCTACTTCAACCTTCTAAAATCTTATTTGAATGAGAGAAAATTTCAAAACAAAGTAAATGAAGAGAAATCCCACTATTTTGCTATTAATTCAGGAGTGCCTCAAGACCACTGCTGTGTATCTTGCCAACGTCACATCTACCAATGGCACAAAATGCGACAACAGGAACTTTTGCCCATGCTACGGCTATTCTCTCTTGCCACCAAGATCCTCAAATAGCCTCAAACATTACATAAAGCTACCTAAATAACCTACAACAATGACTAGAAAAATGGAAAATAAAAGTAAACGAGAATAAATCAGCCCTGTAGACATAATAAAAAACATACAGATAATACAAACGCAAACGGTAAGATGTTTAGGATGAAACTTAGATACCAAACTGACTTGGAAACAGCACATCACGAAAAAGAGAAAACAAGTAGAGATTAAGGCAAGAGAACTAGAGTGCCTGATAGGAAGAAAATCACGGTTATCTATGGAAAACAAAATCCTGATATATAAAGCAGACATCAAATCAGTATGGATTTATGGACTAGAACTATGGGGATGTGCTTCAAAATCAGATATAGAAATCATTCGAAGGGGTTAATCCGAAATACACCGTCAAATTTCGGACGCTCCCTGATATGTAACAAACCCTACACTACATATTGACCTACATGTTTCAACAGTATAAGAAGATATCCGCAAAAAGGCCATCAAGCACCATACCATCTTAGACAACCATCCCAAAACGCTAATGGAACACCTTTTAGAACCAGTAATCAACAAAAGACTTAAAAAGCTGTGGTTAGGTGAACTAATTTCAGTTATTGTATCCAGTTTATTTATATTTACACAGATATCAATGGATATCTCCCTGATCATCTTATTTGCCACTAGTCCATCTAGTAGCTGTCAGCACTTTAGCTCATAGAATTATGTATTATTCTGATTCAACATAAATTTAAAAAAAATAACTGGTAATTTTATCTCTGGATTTTGTTTGTCTCAGTGAGTGGAAAAACCAGTTTGCACACACCTTTGTCCAAAGAATTTGACTTTCATATTCGGTATATATTTCATTAGTCCTTTTCAAGCTCTTTGTTTAGTCTGTTTACATCTTTGTTTTTCAATAACACGTTTGTTTTTGATCTAATTTTAAGAATTAATACATTTTTTTATTTTAAACAACAAACCGTCATGCCAGATCTTGTAAAGGCTTGCGCGGCGTCGAGAAACACGGCTGAACAATATTGCCTATCTTGAAAGTTCTTTATAATTCTGTCTACTACTCTATGGAATTGCTCTATTGTCGAATAGTGTGAGTTAATGAAAGAATAGTTTTGCAAAAACTTTGGATAGGATTGGTAGCAGGCTGATTGGTCTGTACGACAACAGTTCTTTTTTGGGCTTGCCAGGTTTATGGATCAAAATGATTGTGGCAATTTTTCACTGCTCTGTATATAACATAATCTTAGCACTGCGTTAGATTATCTACTTGAATCCTTTTTCTGCTAGCTTTTTAAACCTTTCCTTAATAAGATGGGGATTTCCGTGGATTCAAGTTAATTAGAATTGTGGTCTTAACTTCATTTGCTTTAAAGTGTTTCAGTAGTGGATGCAGTTGAAATGGTGGTTTAAGATATTGATAAATTTCTTGCTCTACTTCTGTAGTAATATGAAAAGCAAATGTACTAAAAACCTTCATTAAGTACAAGTTTTATCGTAGTTATTTCTAGTCCAGATATTGTCTTCAAGTCGAATATATGGTATGCGTTGCTGAGGTTGTTTCAGTCTTTTTGTTGCTCTCCAGGGTGAGTAGTCAGCAGCTTTGGTCTAAGGTAGTTCGGTACGAATTTGTTTTTTATACTGCAGAGTTTTTTGAGCTTGGCTATTAGATTATTTAGCTCCCTTTTGTCTTCAGGGTATTTAGTAGTTCGCCACCTTCTACGATGTCACCGTTTTTTCTGCTATTTTCTTTTTGACCTCGATTGAATAAGATTATTTTTAACTAGATTTTTCTGTGCTGTTGACTGCCGAGCTGCTTGTTGGATTATTTGATTAAAAGCTTCTAATGCTAAAACTAATTCTTCATTGGATATTAGAGGTACCTCAAATGTTAACGATTCTTCAATTATTTCTCTATAGTGATTCCAATTCGTAAATCTGTTACTAAGATCAGGAGAGCTTTGTTTAAGTAATACTTGGGTACTTATTGTTACTACTATCGGGGAGTGGTCTGAGGAAAGATCTAGACAGGATTCTGCTTTGAGGTAATTTGGATATGTGCCTTTTACAATAAAGAAGTATATGTCAGGTGTTTTACTGAAATCTGAGGGTCAATATGTTTGTTCGCCTGTAGACAACTAGTAAAATCTGTTGCCGGTAAATGTCTTTAACAGTTCCGTGTCTTTGATAGTAGTTACCCTTGACCCCCAGTGCTCGTAATCCCCCACATGGTATAAATCTGTTTCCCAGTGTCTGGATATAATCTTCAAAATGGTTCTGTTTAATGTTATATTTTGGGGGGCAACAGACTGCTGATATGTTGAGAGGTCCTTCCCAATCCATGATTGTAATCGTAGTAGATTGAATATGTGGTTTGTATTTGGGGAGTTCGTGGTGTTGTGTGGGTGTTGTCTAGCATAAATAGTATAGTTTGGAATTTTTAGATAGTTCTTGTCTGTATAATGGGATTCAGATATTGTCCATAGAATGGTGTATGAGAAAGATGGCTAATTCGTCTTTGGCCAGGCCGTTGGCATTATATACTGCTAGCATCGTTCCTATCTGCTCCATTAAGGTTTTTAGCATTCTCTTAAGTTCGGCCAAGTCATTAGATCCATTTTGCGATGGTACAAAGCGTTGTGGCGATATGTTGCTACCATTTTGATCATATTCGTCGCTGACTACCTGAACATAAAATATATTTTGTTGCATTTGTTGTGTTAGAAACTGTCTCGTATTTGTTAGTTGTTTGTTTTATAAATATGACAACCTTTATAATTGGCAGGATGGTTGCCATTTCGGTTTACACACTTGACATCGTTGTTTCTATCCTTACGTGGATATTAAGATGTTGTATGATTACCAGTGCATTTCACGCAGTGTGAATGCCTGTTACAAAAATTCTTTGTATGGCCGTGTTGTTGGCACTTGGCACATTGTGGTATTTCTCTTTTTCCTTTGGCGGTTCGAATTTAACAACTGAGTGAGCCACTTTAGTTATGCTATGAATATTTTTATTATTATCAGCCGTTTTTAGTTCCACAAAAAAAGATAATGAAATTTTCGCGATTCTTTGTCGGATATTTGCAATATTCATAACCGTACGGCCTTGAGTTTTGAGTTCCTCTTGTAACTGTTTTAAAACAGTGGATAGGTGTAGACTTTTTCGGGAATACTCTGAAGTTTTTCTCTTCTTTTCTCTTGTATATATGAAACTTGGTACCTTTAGTTTATAGAGCTTTAAATATACTAGTATATTTTTCTGACCTCATCGTTATTTAATGTTTTTAGTTCATGGTTGTCTTTAGCCATCGCTTCTGGATGGCTTTGACTCTCGAGATAAACACCAGCGGAGGTTTAGGTACCTTAGCGGCTGTGTTTTTGCTGTCATCTTCTTCGCCTGCTTCACTATCGCTCAATACTTCATATCTATTTGAGGAGTTGCGCCTGTCCGTTGTGTTTTTGATTTGTTTAACTTGACTTTGCGACTTTTCATTATTCTTTTTTACGTTCCTAAGAATTACTTACCAATCTATGGCATCGGTTAATGCGGAGGTTGTGACTGTTTGTACTAAATTGTTTTGGTAAGAGGACTTAGATTTTATGTTTATAGAATATTATTTATTGTCGAGTTCAGGCTTGAATTATTTGTAGGCAGTTGTTGCAAATACTGATAGTTTAGTTATGCGATTTGTGGTTGATAGCCGTGATCAATTTGTTGTGAATATTGAAAAGACGTGCTTTGATATGGTGGTTTTGTTTTCGTATTTACAAATCAATTAGATGAACCGCCTAATTAATATTAAAATGATAAATAAATAAATACGCATGGCCTTAAGGCTGCGGCTCAGCCGCTGCGATATAATTGGCTCGTATATGTCCACTATGCTTCGATGAACGGTCCGAACTATTTAAAATTTGAAAATATTTTAACGAAAATGTTTACCTTAAACACCAAAAATAGCATACATAATGAAAATACAAATTCCATGAGACTACACCTAAATCCCTTTTTACGTTCCTAAGAATTACGCGAAAAAAAGAACCACGACTGCATAAAGAAAGTGGTTCCAAACCCAAAATATGAGCACATAACTATAATAATAATAAAATATAATAAATTTTAATAATTTTAAATACATTCATTTCAGTTAGTTGCTAACGGTTCGATAAAAAAGTTGTTATTCACTATTAGTTTCTAAGCATAACTGCCAAAGCTTTCGTTTTTGTGAGACTGTAATGTTACTAGAACTACTAGTTATGGTATTATCATTATCAACTTCCGCTTCAACTTGTGAAATTCTCGTCATGACCAGTACCACTGGTTGTTTAAGTAATTTTAGGCATAAACTCAGTTATTAGTTGCTGTATTGATGTTTTAGATAAGTCGCGATATAATTCTCTGTATGAAGACATCAACAACTTAAGTTCACGTGAAAACTTCCCAGTGCGTTCTTCATTTAGATAGTGTCGACCATGCTAATTGCCTAAATTACTGGCCAGTTTCAGACCTTCTTTAATTATATTAACATTAAAAATAGGATTATTTCGATCATTATCATTAACCTATTCACTTTCAGAAGTCTCAGAATAATCTGCACTATTTTGTCTTCGCTAAGAGGTTTATCAATTAACAATTCTCCGATATCTGCCGACCTAAGACCGTCGAATCCTTCCCCGACAATTTCACATACCAAACTTTTGATATTGGAAAATTCTGCAGTGTGATTGAAGAGAATAGGGGTATTCTCTTTAACTTATGAGGGCCAAATTGCTTTCCAGCGCGCATTCATAGTTTCTGGTCTCATTTCAGATCAAGATAATGGAACCTGATCAATACAATCCATAGTTGAATTTTTTTCCACATATCCATAGCTGACAGTATTTCATCATCATTTAACATGTTCAAACTGAAATGTTCGTCTGATATAATAGGTCCAACTTCTGGCACAAAATGTTTATGGAACCACTCAGTGAAAATTTCAGTAGTCACCCAAGCTTTTTATCGGCTAATAAGCTAGTAATTTTGAAAATCTACACCTCTCATTAGCCGTGTTCTTAATGATCGACTTAGAAGCAGTGATTTTAATATCCAATGATCTCCTAAAGTATTCAAACATAACAGGAGTGTTATGCTATCCTTTGCTGTTTTAAATCCACAGAAATTTTTTTTTCCATTTTTGAAGCGTAAATTCTGTTTTTTATCTAGAAAATGCGATTTTTATCAATGTTCTAAACTTATTCACGAGTAACTTTCATCTTAAATTATTTTAGCAAGTTTCTATCGAAAATACTTTAGCAGCTCTTTTATCAGCAGAGGCTATTTCACAATTAATTTTTATATTATGAAAAGCATATCTTTTAATAAACTTAGTCGGTCATCCATTGCTTGCATGAAATTCATATTTTTTTCTGGATTAAGATGAAGTATTTGGCTGCAGTTTTTTATTCTGTTCATAAAATCTGTGTTAATTGCTTGATGGAAATTCCGTGAACTGGTATTATTTTTTGTACTTTATCTTCTATCCACATCACTAAAGGTTTCTCGGCTTTTTCTAGAACAAAATCTCTTGTGTATAACTTTGCACTCGCTCCTCTTTTCTAATAGCCTCTTCATTTTTCTTTATAGATCTGACAGTTGATTCGTGAACTTTAAAATGCTTACCAACAGCTACCTTCATCAACTTGAAGACGGCCTAAAATTTGGATTTTTATGTCCAAGGAAATTGTTTTCCTTTTTTTAGTTATCAACATCATGTGAGAGCTGCATTAAAATCTTCTGTTAATAAAATGGAAGTTCAGAAGTTGCATATAGCTTATCATTTAATATTTCTGTACAAAATTATTAATTCTATAACGAGATTTTTATTTTAATTTCACCTAAAATACGAATGCAAAAAATGCGACGAGTGGGTTGTCTACTCAAACACCAATTTCAAATGCAAAAAACGCCTTTTTATGTGCAATCAGTTATCTAATTCTGGGAATTTAAAATTTTCATAATTAAAAGGATAATGCAATTCTACAAAATTCTCATTTTTTCTTAACTTAGACTTTAGATCTCGTAAAAATGAATAAAAAACGGGTAAAAAATTATTTTTGATATTTCGTGTAAAAAAAATTGCACTTAAATGTACCAAAAATCTTGCTACCTATACAAAAGCATTAAATGTGCAGGAGCTACCCTATATATGTAGGTTTGTTTTTACCTATGTGAAAAATAATCTTTTTGCTCTGACAATTAAAGAGTACCCAATAGCATAGTAAAAGAGAAAAAAGTACCATAGCCCATTAAGATTTTTTAAAATTCATTCATGCAGCTGATTATTTGTCCCATTAAGGTTATACAATTCTAAAATGCGATTTAAACCTCCTATCCTAACTGAGCAAACATATTTTCCGTCAAATTTTTTTATTAAACCTCTAATGAATGTCGTTGATCCATGTAGATAAAATTTACTACCCAAAAATTATGAAAATGAGAGAATCTTTCATTTTTTAAGATAAACACTTCAAATAGCGTTTCCCTTTAATCAAACTTCTCGATTCACTACCAATGGATCTTTGTACATACTGTAGATAACTAATGAATTTATAACAAACAGCTCATTTGTGAATGCACAATTTTATTTATATGGAAAGTGCATTATACAAAATAGAACAAAACTGAAATACATAATACTACCATACAATTTATAAGAAACTAACATTGCATAAAGAAACAAAAACAAAACTTAATCCTATATAACGTCAAACTTAAGAAAATATTCAGAAAATTTCACTATTAGTGCAGTATGTTAACCATAAGTTTGTGGTGTATTAAAACGTTTGAAGGTATTCAAAAGCAGTGACTCACTTACTTAGCAACTAGAATTTGAGTTTCAGAATACTTACTTATTAATATAATTTATTTTTAAGTAGTAAAGAGCAGAAATTAAATACATGTGGCAATAAACAGAACATTTGTTGACTAGATAAAAAAAAACTGAAACTACATTAACCATTGTACTAAGGAAATTGTACTAAATTTGCTTAACATAAAATTGTTCAGGTATGTTTAATAGTTAGAATGTTTTTATTACAGTTGGCACTTTCAAAAACTAAAATGGTTAGATACACCTTACACAGTTATAAAACTAACATACTAATTCATTTAATAAATTAAAAAGCTTCTAACATGTATTAATATCTCGTACATATACAAAAAAAAAAAAACAAATAGATATCCTGAAATGCTTAAACTTAGAGATAAATACAATCATAGTAATACTAATGAACACATAAAAATGTAATAATAAATTATTAAAATAGATTTATCCTGAAATTCAGAATATGTCAGTCACAAACGTGCTATTTTTAATGGTAATCTGGTCTTCTATTTGATGTACATTGTACTACAAAAATAAATCATTGCCTAATACACAAAAGGAAATATGGATATAAAGAAAAAATAAAATTAAGCCAAAGATCCAGCTTCAGTCAATACAGGCTTCCCAAGGCCATCAAATCCCAGTAGACATTGCTGATAATCATCTTTCTCATTCTCCTTCTCTGTGGCAACCAGAAAATCTTGGACACTTTTATAGCCCTTTTGCTGTACCATCGGTGCTAATATACCTGTAGGCACCTTTCCTTGTTCGGTGCGACAGAAAGAGCAATTGCAAATATCTCGACATTTTGGACAACTCCAATTGGGATCCATCAAAGCCTTGGCAACATCTTCTGCATAACGACCCTTAAGACAGGGGCCACAAAATTGACCACGGACCCCAATGCATCGGCCACTGCGGCAAATAGTTTTAGTGTCGGCAGTTTTCTGACGACACTGATGACAGGTAGTTCCCATTGCGGAGTATACTTTTTCACTAGATCGTTTAGCTATCTTATCTAGCTGGTTAGCAGTAATTTCCTCAGGAGGAATTATAGGTGCCAAGGGCCCTCTCGTTCTACGTATACGTCTTTTATACTAAAAAAAATAAAGTACGGTGTACGGTATTGAATTTTCACGAAATAAAGAAGTAGGACCACAAATAATAGGTAAGGTAGAAAAGAAAATAGAAAAAATGGATGAAATAAAAAAAATTGATAGAGTTATGAAGGCAGAGTTAAAAAGGCATTCCAAAGAAGTACGAAAATTAAAAATCAGAACAACGAAAGAAGACAACAAACTTACAATAAGAATTACTGGAGAAAGAAGTGCAGTAAAAAACTGAGAAAGAGGAACTAACGATCCAAGTTATAAAATTAAAAGAAAAAAAGAAATTAGGTAAAAATGAATATTATAAAGTAATCGTGATGAAAATTGAAAATTGGGAGAATAAGATGAAACAATGAGAAGGAAGAGTAGTCTTAAAAAATCAAATATCAGAATTGAGAATGACAGACAGATTCAAGCTAAAATAAAAGAGATTGTAAAGAAAGAAATATAAGAAAAGAAATAAACTAGATCTGTTAAAAAACTAAAGAAAGAGGAGCATAGCTTTAAGGATAACGATAAGGCTAAACAAGCAGAAAAAACAAATTAACATTGGACAATTGGACTTGGAAACTATGTTCGGATTAACTGAGGTGGAAAGCAAAATATACTGGAAATAGGATTCTTAATAAAAGAAAACATAAAAGCAATGATAATGAACTTTAAAGTAATAAAGGAAAGATTGAGCTATTTAAGAATAAAGACAACTTTCAAGAAATGCAGCATTTTAAATTTCATGTGGCAATCATCGATACAAAAATGAAAGAAAAGGAATAATTCTACGAAGAGAACAAATATTGGAAAATGTCCCTAACTTTGGCCCTAAAATAATAACAGATCTAAATTTGAAAGTGGGGAAAGAAAGAAAGCATATACATGGGCTGCACTATATCTATTGCAAAAAAAAACAACAAAAAAAAACAATGTTTAATGTTGGAAACTTTTCTACTGTTTTCCAAAGTATTCTCCCTGGCGATCAATACATTGCCGAAACTAATTTTCTTAATATCTTTTTTTCATAACAAATCGGATATCTCCAAAACATCGGTTCTGAATGCATCAACCGCCCCTTCCGGTGTTGAAAATCGTTATTCACGCAGTTTGTTCTTCACGTGTGGGAACAAAAAGAAATGGTTAAGGGCTAAATCAGGACTATACGTCGGCAATTCGACATTCTGAGTGCTCAAAAAGCCAGTTGTTTGCGTCGATGTGTGTGAGCTCGCATTGCCATGGTAGAGAATGATCCGTCGTCGCGCATTGGTTTTTCTTATTTCTTCAAAGACTTCCGGCAAACAAATGGTTGTGTATCATTCAGAATTAACCGTTTTTCGATCCTCTAAAACCAAGGTTGCGACATGTCCAGTTTTCCAAAAGAACGGGCAACCATTTGCTTTGAAATGTTTCGAGCGTAAACAACTTTTATTGTATTTGGTTCATCTTGGTCGATCGATACAGTTGACTGCTATTTACTTTCGGGCTCGTACGTATAAATCCAAGATTGGTCACCTATGATGTTGTAAACGGTTTTTGAAGCACTGTGATCGTATTTCTTGAGCATTTCTTTTGACCAATCAAGACGAGCTTGTTTTTGAGCGATCCTTCACTTATGGGGGATTCAACGCCCATTAAATGTTCATGCAACATCAAATGTATGCTAGTTATACTAACGCCTAAGGATGTTTGAATTTTACTGTAAGTTACATGACGATCTGGCTTTATCAGTTCGCGCACAGCATCGATTTTTTCTGGTACCACAGCCGATTTTGGACGGCGTTCTTTAAATTCATCCGCTAGCGAACTATGACAACGATTAAATTCATTGAACCAACGATATACAGTAGCTCTGTGTGGGGTTTTACCACTAAAAGTCGAAAAAAAAGTTGATCGACGCACTGATGTTGAATAATCCACGTCGAAAGTGGTAAAAAAATCATCGCACAAAATATTCATGTGTTAATTCCATTTTTTGGTCGAGAGGAAATTCTCAATTTCAAGAAAACAAAGCAAATAGAGTCTGTATGACAAAAGATTCTGAGTACACATGCCGTCAGAAAGGTCAAACTGTATATAATGCAAACATCAAATCACACGTAGCACATGTAGGGTTGCCAATTCGCAATAGATATCATGCAGGCCACAAAGGATCAGAAAGTTTGCATAAACAAACTAATGAAAATGGTCAGTTATCAATAGAGTTTGGGGCAAGGAACAACTTGATTAATGTATCTACCTGGAAGAGATGAAAAAATATACAGAAAGCAACTTAGTTGCATCCTGATAATCAAACAAAGTATAAAATTGCTATGGAAAGGACGTTAGTAAAGGCCAGCCAAGAAACAATAAAACAATAAATCAATACAAGGAACTAGAAATAAGGTAAATGATATATGTGGAGAAAAGAAACGGAAAATAATGGAAAAGTTACAAGAAAATTTTAATTATAGACACAAGAATATTTTACAAGAACCTCAAAAATCCACAGTGTACATTCTAGATGCAACAGTATTGGAATAAGAAATCTACAAAGCCATTTATGTATAGATGAGAGAAGAATCATGAAAGTGTAGGAAGAATATTTAATAAAGGTGTTAGTAGCACAAGAAGGGGAAGAAGAAAAGTTAAGAGGCAAAGAAGAAGAATTGCCTAAATGGAAAGGATTTAAAAAAGTGATAAAAAAGTCCAGGAGTAGACAATATACCAATAGAATTGATAAAATATGCAAGCAAAATAATAAGTTAATAACAAAGTATGAAAACAAAAAAAATTTAATTAAAACGGAAGAAAGGAAGCCCATTACATGCAGAAAATTATAGACCAATATCCCAAAAACCAAATTAATAATAAACAACAAAGTATACGACACTGATAAAAGAGACATGGAAATACAACAATGGCAGAAAGGGAAAGAGGAGGAGACAAATCATCCCAACAAAAGAACAGTTAGCAAAAGGTCACCGAAAGGGAATACGATAGAAAAAAAGTTGAGAAAAATAACAAGGACAACGAGAACAAAAAAGTAATTACGAAAGAAACGGAAAATGCAAGAAACAAGAAGGAAAACGACAAACAAGACAAGAAAATAGTAGACATGGAAAATAGCTACATGGAACATTAGGAGCATGACAAGTAAAGAAAATGAATAATATAATAAGTTTAAGTGAAATGTATTAAAATTGGCTAAATGTAACACCTTAACACCGAAAAATAAATAAGGTTTTGATTATAATAAAAAAAAATAAATATCGCTATTAATCATTGCATATAAAATACATATTAGTTTAATTAATAAAAAAGTATAATAAGCACCCAAAAAAATGAGAAGCTACCAGTGTGGATTCAAACAAGAAAAATTAGTCATAGACCACATTTGGGTGATATGGCAAATTCAAAAAATAAGCAACAAGAAAAATGAAAAATATGTTATTTGTAGACTTCCAAAAGCATATGACTCGATAAAGAGAAGAGAAATTATAACAGCTTTGAAGGAACTCAAATTCTCTTCACAAATTATAGAGTTAATACAAATGACCCTGAAAAACACAACAAATAGTCAGGTTTCAAGGGCAAGACTCCGAGATGTTCGTTCATCAGTAATGTGAAACTTAAACAAGGAGACCCCCCTCTACCAACTACACTCTTTAAGGGGAGCGTCTGGCTTTTTTTGACAAAAAAAATGATTTTGAGATTTTTATTTTTTCAGAAAGCTGAAAACCCTAGGATTATAATGCTTTTTTATTTTTTCTATATCTCAATTTACCGCAAAGATATACATGTATATACATATGGGGCAAAACTTCAAACTTTCGCATTTTTTTTATCAAAAAATTAATTTCAGGTTTTTATATTTGCGAAAAGCTAACGACCTCAGAATCGCAATGTTTTTATTAATTTCTTTGTATCCATATTTTCCGCCCCACCAGTTTTTCCGCGGTGCAAGTTTCAACGAGTTTTCTCGCCAGTTACGACCTTTGTCATGTCTAAATGATAAAGAATCTCGTAAAGATCCAAATAAAACAAAGTGTGGTAGGAATAAAAAAGACGCAGAGCGAATTTTTGGTGCTGAAAAAAAATCTCGGCAATCCTCAAAAAATGGAAGAATCAAGAGAAAAAAGTAGCTTGATGAGCAAAAAGAACATTTTCAAGAGGCCCAAAGATTATATTATGGCGCAGGATCGCAGACTGATAATTGGTAAGCATTTTGTCTATTATAATTGTAAATAGTTGACCGTGAAATAGAAAAAATTCTAAATGCGTTTTTCTCAAAATGGAGATTATTCGCGCGGTGGATACGATTTCTCAGAAACCATTAATCTGATCGACCTAAATTTTTTTTATGTATTTATTGAAACAATATCTTGTCTGTATTCTACAACCAATTTTCCAAATTGAACCAAAAATATTTTATTTTACTTTAGAAGGGGATAAAAGGACGTTTTCCAAGAAATTTTTTTGCAGACTGGTATTTTTTTTCTACTGATCTTGACAACTTGGTTGTAGAATACAGGCAAGATATATATGTCTACTTTAAGATGCCGTTTGATTTTTTTGTTTTGGCAATACTGGTGCAAAGATATCCTGTCCACCGCACAACGCACGGTTTTTTAGGGGACGACTTCAGCGCCTTCTGGTGGAGTTGAAATGAATAATATAATAAAAAAAAATGTTTTTGATGCCTCTCAATATATCTTTTCAAATGCACAAAATCTCATATTTCTAAATAAAATAGATTTCTATAAAAAAAATTATAAAAATTGGCCAATTTTCCCCCAAAAAAATCAGACGTCCCCTTTAATATATTATCTGCCAAAAAATTCATATTAATGTCTTGTTTACGCTTACCTATACAGAACTAAAAGCAATAGTTAAAAAAATTCAAGAGAATCCAATAAAAATTGAGTTAAAAATCAATTAACACAAAACAACACATGGTTTTCAATAACAATAATAAAATAAAATCAGAAAATTAATTGTTTCAAAAAGCCGGATAAGGGAGTTTATTTGGGCGTGCAGATTTTAGAAGGTAAATACAGCAGAGAACTTAGAAGAAGATTAACATCAAGGTCAAGATGTGTAGGGACTTATAACAAAATCCTTAATGGTAAAAAGATATTGAGGAAAGCTAAAGAGTGCATCTATAAAATAATTATCAGGCCTACAGTAACATACACAGAACTTTTACGAATGAATATATAATATGGTTTACTTTGGTAAAAATAATTGTAAAGCTCACTGCTATAAAAAGTAAATTCTTGCTCTTCGGTGATTTCTTTGTTAACTCATTTCTTTATGGTAGCATTATGAATATCAGTAAAAATTTTATTTTTAATAGGCCCCATTAAACTATATTTTAAAATTCAATTGCTGTTATATTGTTTTAACTCATTAAATATCTCAATTAGAATGTTATTAAGAGTACTCAGATGATTATGAATAATGTGGTCATCAATATTGCCCATAAATATGTGATCAATTGTATCAGCATTTACATTTATATCACATGTTTTGATATTAAATCTGTGTATACACAATGCACAGCATAAATAGGACAGGATACAAAACTGAAATTTGTAGCTGTAACAAACATAGTGGAATATTGAAGTAACCACAACAAAACTAAGAGACAATGTACAAAAAGTAACATCAGCATACTATCATAATAAATCCATTTCCTTTTTACATAGATTATGTCAATAATAGGAAAATCCATTGGGTCTATCAAAACTAAATTTGTTTATACTAAAAATAACATTTTGCCACTTGAGTGTGCGATCCATTTTTATATGAGCAAATTAGAGTTTTTCATTTTAGGGATCTTTGATGAAAATGCCCACAAACAGCTCTCGAAGAATATTTTTTAATGTGGAAGGCCTTAATTTTTTCACCTTCCCAGCCCACCAATAACATGAAATCGATCTGATTCATTTAAGTAGTGGAGTTGCCTATTAATTTTTGATTTTGCTAAAGTTAATTTGAGCCCAAATATCGGATCAAATTGTACATCTATTCAAATTACATTCATAACACGGCACATATTCCTTTCTTGGGAGTTGTCCCAGGGTGGCGGGACTAGTGTCATTCGACGTATCTCGTCAAGCTGAGTCGATTGGCACTGGTTTCAGCATACCTGTGCTTAATTGTTTTTGACGTTAAGCCTATCTAGCCGTCATAAGCAAAAATTTTATGCCTTGCACTACCCCGTCCTTTCAGTAAATCTTTGTTAGGGATAAGCCCTGAAAATGGCTGTTTGGTTACAATGTTGCAGCAGCTGCAACAATAAACCACAGGTAACTTTCCCTGTACGTTTTCAGATGCTGAAAGTGGGGTCGATGGACTTAACTCGTCGAGCAGTGTCAGCAATATTATATCCAAACAGCTCTTATTTCAAGCAACATTGTATCCAAACAGCTCTGGTTGCAAGCAACATTGTATCCAAACAGATCTTATTTCAAGCAACATTGTATAAAAAAAAATGACTTGAGAGCAACTTTTTCCCTGTACGTTTCCGGACGCTGAAAGTGGTGTCGATGGACCCAGCTTGTCGAGTATTGTCCAAATATGTCATTGGTTTTCATTTTGGACAACTCCCAGGAGAGAAATTTTTACCCATAACACTATTAAATTCAGTTACCTTTGGTGACGACTCAAACAGCCAGGTAGTGTCTGTTTGATTTTCCTGCGATGGTGCCATATTTTGTAAACGAGCAGATCGCCGACGTTCTGTTGGAATTTGGCCCCTATATCTAAAAGCTTGATTATCGGACTTCTTCCGACGGGGTGGCGGCTTTGGTTTATTTATTAGCTCGGAAAACTCTTGAACATCCTTCAATGCTGCAGCAAACTCCTCGGTCTCATCAAGAGCAGCAAACTAAAAAATATGTGCCCTTAAAGTATCAGATATCATCTGCGTGCTACAACTTACGAATGCTTCCCTTTCGCGTATGTTACGCTCTCGCAACAGTTCATATTCGCTTTTAGGGTGTTCATCCTCAATATCCATTTTGTGGTTGATTCTAGTAATAGTAATTTGTAAAAATAATTGGAAAGTTATTTTAAGGTTAGAAAACTACACTGAGATAGTACATACTCACGAACGTAGAAGCTCAATAATCAACGGTTCTTGAGTAATTCTGCAACACCTGCTTTTAACCCCTGGATGAAATAAAATAATTTAGCTAACACACCAAATCTAACCCAGCGTCGCTTATAGCAGGTAAATAGCAGCAAACGCGTGGTCGGTCAAAAATCATACAAAAAGCTTCTACGTGTAGGGCATTTTATTGCACTCTACACCATTGTGCGCAAGTCACGCAGAACGTTTGCCGCACATTCTGATGACGTAACTCCATCAACCTATAAGCAACCAACATTGAGAAACGTCAGAATGACGTATTATGAATCAGCCTATAATGAATGAAAGTTTAAAATAACGTTTTCATAAGTTAAACGTGACTTACGCATATGATCGTAGAACAAAACGTCCAACGTAGGAAAAGATTACATATATAGCATTTTTTATACAAAAAGACTTAAACTATAATTATAGATAATAATTTATTTTTTAATAAAATACTCCAATTGTACATTATTTAATCACTTATTCAATAATAATATAATTAATTGAAGTTTGTTTATGGTCGAGCGTCGAAGGCACTTGATTTTAGTATGGATCGACCCAGTTGAACTCCAAATGCTTAGTGGGTGGCCCACTTAGTCACTAAAAATAAGTGAATATCTGCGTTCAGTTCAAACAAGAGGTAATAGTGCGAGTTATCTAAGACAGTGCTTGTTTTATTGCACCGTATCACAGATAATTCATGATGACTAGGCAGTGAGGGAAACATGAGAGCATTGATTTTTCAGTTAGCAGGCAATTCTCAGAGAATGCAATGTCTTAACATTGTCATTAAAGAATCAGCGTGGCATAGTGGTATCAGGTTGACTATAAAAAATTGAGAATTTTATAGTTTAGAAATTAGTGTTAGGCACTGAGAAGTCATTTGCTGGGTTAAACTACAATTAACTCTGTTCTAATTAGAATATTGGCCTATAAGTTAAAGTAAAAAATTCGAAATTTCAACACAAAGATACACAAATTCACATGAGTTCGTTCAAGACAAGAGAAGTCAATCGTAGATTTCTTCCTAGTAGGATGAGAAGACATGAGCCAAATAAAAGTTGTAGTCGTGAAGAGGACTGAAAATTGATAGCGACCATTACCTAGTAAGGATACACATGAAAATAGAAAGAGGCACAAGAAAAGATAAAAACCATAAAGAAAAGCATTAGAAGTTATAGACTAAAAAAAGAAAACATGAGGAAAGAATATCAAAAAATACAGAACCAAGAAAACGAGAACTACAAAAAGAATGCAGTTATTTAAAGCAAAGTATACTAGAAGCAGCAGAGTAACAAAAACAGTTAATAGAGATATGAAGAAAACAGCTTGGTAAACAGAGGAAATAAAAATAGTTGGAAAATATATCTATAGGCTAAGACCAGAAAGAACTATGAAGAGTACAAAAATAAAAAAAGATGTGCAAAATATGATAAAAAGGGAAAAACCAGGGAAATGGGTGAAATTCGAAAATAGAATAAAAGACAAATTAAATGAAAATCAAAAATTATTTTACAGTACATTAAAACAACTAAGGAAGAAACGGATCAACACATTAAAAAACAGAGATAAACAAGAAGAACTACTTACAAAGGAAAAGGACATAATGAAAAGATGAACGCAACATAAAAGAGGTGTTAGAAGACAGTGGCGAAGAATAAGAAAATCAAGACAACAGCGAAAACGAACAAAACACCACAACGACGAGCGAAGATGTAGGCATTAAGTATATATCTTCTTCTTCTTTATCATATGCCCTTGTGCCCTAAAACGTTGGGCCGTTTGCCTCAATCCACTTCTTCCAGTCTTTTTGATCTCGAACCGGCCTATTCATTTCTCCTTCCTCCATTCACCTTTCTCTTGCCATTCTTTTTATACCTTTTATCCATTTTATTCTGAGCCTGTCTCATCCTCTTCATTCTTACATTCATGGGTATTTGCTCCACTTGCTCTCTGATTCTGGTGTTTTTTACTCTATCTCTTCTTGTTCTGTTGACTTTTTTTTAAATTTCATTTCTGCCGCTCGTATGCGGCTTTTGTGTTTCTCCACCATAGTCCAGCTTTCTGCTCCATATGCCAGGATAGGTACATATACCGCATTACATATCTGGAGTTTCGTTTTATTTTGAATATCTCTTTTTCCTACTCTGGTGTTGTTCATTTGGTAATAGGCGT
This sequence comes from Sinelater perroti, assembly GCA_036346155.1. NCBI lineage: Eukaryota > Metazoa > Arthropoda > Insecta > Coleoptera > Elateridae > Sinelater > Sinelater perroti. The sequence goes on along the minus strand of JARFIY010000059.1, from coordinate 1,011,597 downwards.
TGGTTGCTTTCTTAATTTGGTTGCTGATTTCTGCGTCGTTCTGTTACTTGAGATGATTGTACCTAAGTATTCATACTCTTCTATTACCTCTAGTACTGCTTCCTTGCAGTGAATTTTAATATCTTTTTCGTGTTCGTTGTTTGTTATTCTCATTATCTTACTTTTCGATGTGTTTATCTCCATTATTTTTGCTGCTATTTGTTGTGTTCACACGTTTATCGCTTCTTGTAACTTTTGTTGAGTCTGTTATTATGAGGATATCATGTGCATACATCAGTGCTAGATTCCTGTACCTGACTATATTCTTTCTTGTATGCTGTTTACATCTTTTTATAACGCTGTTCATCAGTATATTAAAAAGTAGGGAGACATAGGCTAACGCCATGTTTCATGTCAAATATTTCTGAATATTCTCCGCCTATTGGTACTCTTTCATATACTTCTTTGTTTAGATTTTTAAAGGCTGTATTGAGATTTAATATGACTTCTAATTCGTCGAAGGTTCTCCAGAGTTGTTCTCTTGGGTCTGTATCGAAAGCGGTTTTGAGATCTATAAAAGCTAGATATAATTTTCTGTAGCGTTCTTTTACTTTTTTCGATCATATTTCACACTGTGAATATGTGGTCTTGGACTTGTCGATTTGGTCTGAAGGCTGCTTGTTCTTCCTCGAGTTTTCCTTCTATTTCTTGTCTTAGTCTTTTTCCAAATACTCTAGAATATATTTTGAGTATTACAGAAGACAGGCATATAGTTTTGTAGTTTTTGCATAGTATTGTGCTTCCCTTTTTGTGTATTGGGTTAATTATGTTCGTTTTCCAATCCTGCATTTGTCATCCCTTCCAGGCTAGCTGGCAAAGTTTTTGTATCCAACTATGATATGTGCGACTGGCTACATGGAACATTAAGACAATAACAGGTAAAGAAGAGTATATATCTAAAATGGAATTAGAGAAGGCAATACAACAGATAAAACTAGGAAAGGCAACAGAAATAGATGGGATATCACCGGAAATGATAAAATACATAGGGGAGACAGGAATGGAAAAGATATTAAGCCTGATGAACAACGTAGTAAAAGCAAAGAGAACCCAAAAAGATTGGCAGACGGACATAAATGCCACTATATAAAAAAGGTGATAATTACAGACGAATCACTTTATTAAACATAATGGGCAAGATATGGGCGAGAATATGGAAAAGAAGATTAATAAAAAAACTGGAAAACCCATTAGAAGACAGTCAATTCGGATTTAGAAAAGAAAGAGGAGTACAAGATAACATATTCGTAGAGCGATAAGTTAGCGAAAGGGCAATAAGAAAGGAGAAATAAGCTTATCTGTGCTTTATAGATCTTAGTAAGGCCTTCGAACGAGTTAGAAGAAAAGATATGTGGAAGGCATTAGAAAATAGAGGTGTAAACGTAAAGGTGATGGAGAACAAAACATTGTATCATAAGACATCAAATATAGCGAGAACCAGAAAAGTTTGAAACAATAAAATAAAAGACTTAAAACAGGGTTGTGTATTAAGCCCGTTATTATTCACACTAATGATGGGCAAAGTATTTAAAGAGAGTAAGGAGACGAGGAAATTAATGTAGGGAGGTGGAGATTGGAAAGGTGCGAATTACTATATGCAGACGACATGATCATTCATCAGGAACAGAGAAAGAACTACAGGATAATCTGAATATATAGAACAAGAGGCATAACATTACAATGGAAGGGAAAGGAATAGAGCAATCGAAATAATTCATATTCCTAGGGACGCACATGAGCGTGTAGCCGTCGTAGAAAGTATTTTCAACGCTATAAAAACCACCTTTCTGGGAAAAATGGTAATAGCTAAAGAAAATAAAATGGAACTAGTGTATCCAGCTCTAGTTTATGGAAGTGAATCATGGGTGATAAGCAACAAAGTAGATTGACAAACACAGAAATGAGGTTCTAGAAAAAAAAAATAAAAGCAAAAACATTAAAAGACGGGATTAGGGACATTACGTACAGAGAGCAGTTAGGTGTAAAGGCAGTGAAAGAAGTGATACAAGAAAGACACTATGGATGGCTAGGACATGTGTATAAAATGAGTGAAGACTAACTGGTGAAACAGACATTTGAAGCAAGACTAACAGGAAATGTCATAGTGGGAAGACCAAGGAGGACGTGGACAGAAAGGGTGAGAAAGGCAGCGCAGCAGAGGGGGATTAGAATGGAATACAACAAGACAAAAAGCCCAAGACAGAAAAGAATGAAAAAGTAGTGACACAAAACTCCAACCAATGAAGAATGACGACCAACTGACATCAAGCATTACACCTTATGGTACAAAGGCTTACCCTCAGAATTAATGTAAGTTAAAGTAAACAGATACTACACAGTCTTTTTATGTAGAAATAAAACTAGCTAAATAGTGAAAGAACATATAAATAACTCCAACAGTTAATTTTAAGATACATATTATGTTCAAAAAGGTTTCCATGGTTAAACTGTATCACTTTTTGGGAAGTTCTCGACGTTTCAGCATCCACTTTGATGCTATTTTCAAGGAATTGGAGCTAGTTCTTTACTTGGGGTCTTAGTCTGCATAGGCATAGCACAATAATTTAATTATTATAACACAAAAAGCGTTATTTTACATTAAAACTGTTAATTACAGAATGATGTAATTTAAATTTATAGGCACAGGCCCAGCAATTTTGAACATGGATATAAAAGTGAAGGAAACAATTAAAAATTTTACAGTTGAAACTTCAAGAAACGTTTTACCTGCTTCATTTTTGAAAATACTTTGGAAATGCTTTCCCTTAAATCTATATTTAATGATTTTTTAGGGATGTTAACTATTTCTTAGACAAAAATGCCATTTTCTAATTTAAACTATCATGATATGCATACATATATACCTTTTTGGTTACTGATGGTTATAATTAGATAATTTATATTACTTTTATATAATAAATCAACAAATTGTGCAGAGAATTAAACTGAGCATTAGTAATTGTGTAAAAATTCTTTCATTATTACATTTGCCTCCATCATTCAAGTAGTATCTAAAACCTATCTAATGATAGTTATTGAAATTGTATGTAACTTTTTACAATCTATTCATTTCTTTAATTGAATATAAAATATCTAACGCTACACCAAGGGCTTACGGTTCACTGATGAGAAAATAAGGTTACAGTTTAGCCCTTTAACATATTTACTAACAATAAAGGTTTAAACTATCTAAGGAGCTAAGCTATTAAAATATCTTTAATTTTCTTTCTAAAATAGTCATAGAATAAAACTGACTCATCAGAAAGTGACTGCTCAATTACAACTGTAGCTATGAATAGCAGTACAAATGTTAAACAATGCAAATATGAAACCAACTTTCATAACAAAGTCAATTGGGTCTATGAATTATGAATCATCCATCAACTTTCATTTAAAGGTGTAGAGATTAGCAGCATTTGGTTCTACTGAACCAAGAATTAGATAAAAGGAAGAGACAATATAACACATAAATGAACTCGATAAATAGTGGCTTATATTTTCTGCAATTATGTAGAATATATATGAATACTAGAAATAAACTGATAAGTGATAAGTTTTGACTTACATTTTTTCATTACTTAATCTTGTATAACAAATATTAAAACAAGTGTACACCCAATATAATTGAAAAAATATATGAAAAGTGAACAAGAATTCTATATTAATCAATTAATTATTAAGTGATAATGCCAGTCTAGTACTTCAAAATGAAATACCAAGACTAATAATTTGTACTAGTACTACCAATACTATCAGTCTTAGTCACATTCTTGAGCATTGCATAATAGTTATATCAACTGTAATTACAAAAAACGAATTTATTGATAACATTTTCAACTAAATTAACAAAAAAGAATGCTTTATATTGCTACATACTTGTAAATGGCACATACAATCATAGCTGGGATAACAAAGATGTATAAAAAGTGGATATTTATAAAAAGAATGATATTCTCCGAACTTTGCTTTAGGCACTATAGTCACATATTGTACATTTTTATATTATCACAGTAGGAACTATTTTACAGCCTTGATTATTCACAAAACACTAGGTCTATAATTCATACATACAAAGCTAAAGTTCACTATGCTAAATCTAATAGGATACACTTACAACATAATTCAACAATATTTATAAAAATTCATTGATTGCACTTTATATACGATGATTATGGTGTATGTTTAAACTTGTGTACAGAAGTTATATATTTACGCATTTAATTACAATAAGATGCATCTGAAAAACAAAGTGTAGTCGTTTATATACAATAACTCTTAAAATACGGTGGCACAATATAGTTCATAAAAGAGACTTAGATTAGTTGTACAAAGACTAGTGAGATTTAACATATACATTATATAATGTTAAAAAAAATAAAATTTATGAATTATCGAGATATAGAGGCAGTGTTTGGCACCAGGTTTATTAATAGATGTATAAAATGTACTAATAACAGTTTAAACTTATAAAAATATAATCTATATAAATGAAAACCATGATAAGGAATTTTTGTATAGAATTAGTATGCCAATATTAGATCTTAAATTGATTGTGAGTTATGCGCATAACTAACATTATCTTTTAAACACTATCATAACAAATTTCTTTAATATGAGTGCATATTTAGTCAAACTCTAATAAAATTAGATATACATATACATTAAATTAACCCAGTCCAAATGTAGAAACAGATGCAATTGATAAATCCATCCAAAAGAGCTTTGCGATCAGACATGCAAATATCGGAATCCTTGTATTTGTGGGAAGTGCGGTATACTGCATATAAGTCCTGAAATGAAATCATCAACAATTAATATTTAGTGTTTGTAAAATAAAGGTCATGCAGAATAAAAACAAATTAAGGAAACTGAGAACAGACAGAATTTTTATAAATAATGACTTCATAGAGAATGAACAAAGAATACAAAAATGAATAAGAGCTTAGCAAAGAAACTAAAGAAAGAAGGGAAAAAATAACGGTAGGATAGTAAAAGTTCTTTATAAACAACGAAAAATGGAGCAGGTGATGAAGAAGACTACTTAATAAACTGGAAAAACACAAAACAGCAGAAACCAGGACGGGCGAAGAATTGATGACATTGGCGATGCAAAGGGACATGAGTAAGAGAAAAAGAGAAACTATGAAAACAAAAACAAAGAAACGTGAAATGTTCAGGATTAAGAGGCAAAGAAGAAGAACTGAAAAGAGAGACACAAAAAAGAAAAGAAAAATTTTTAGGACTAACAGGATTTTTTTACCATAAGATAATAGGGGAAGGAAATATATTAATAAACAGTGGAGTAACACAACAGGCAGCACAAGTGTGAGTAGGATGCCTGATGTTGAAGGAAAGTAGGCAATCTATCTATTTATACATTTGAACAGAAAGTAAACAAAGAAATATGGCGTGGCCTCTGCTCTTGATTTACAAGAGGAGGTCCATGCATAGGAAACAAATAAAGCCTATATATTTGAACGGAAGGTAGGGTAGGGGAGAAAAATCATTTGTGAATTATGCTAGAGCAACAAGTATACTAAAAAAGGAAATAACAGACACAAGGGTAAAACAAAGAGCCGAAATAGGTAGTGATCATTTTCTATTAGAGATAACGTTAAATGATAAAAAGGGAAAAATGTAGTGGATGCATACAAAACTACAATCATTTTACAAGGAAAATAAGAATATATAAACTAAGACAAGTTGAATTGCAACAAAATCTAGCTCGAACAAAAATTTATGCTTAATATATATATATATATATATATATATATATCTGTATTCCTTTGGTCTTTACACAACTGCTCATTATTATATATATATATATATATATATATATATATATATATATATATATATATATATATATATATATATAATGAGCAGTTGTGTAAACAAAAACTCTGAATAAACAGACAGTAATAGAAGCAAAAAGAGAAAGTTGGGAAGAATGTGGGAAAACTTTAGAGTCTAACAGTAAAGAAAATGTTAAGATATTTTATAACACAATTAAAAATCTAAGACACAAAGAAGAACCTACACTGAAACAAATTAAAAGAAAGATAGGATAAATACCAACAGATGAAGAAGAAATTATGGAACATTGGAAAGAACAGTTTGAAGAAATATTAGATGTAAAGGAAAATGAGAAAAGATACAATGATACAAAGCAACAAAAAAAAATATATTAATCCAGAAGAGTACAGTGAAGAAAGAGAAAATGAGTAATTCAAACGGGAATATATAACAAATGAAGTAAAAACGGCCCTAGGAAAACTGAAACTAGGAAAAGCTCCAGATGATAAAATGCACCCTAAAATTTCTAAGTGAAACAGCAATTACCGAACTAACCAACATATTTAATATAGAATGGGAAGAAGAGAAAATACCCAAAGATTGAACTAGAGCAGTTATACTACCTATATACAAAAAAGGAGCTCCAAAAATGTGCGATAACTACAGGGAAATATCCCTTTTAAGTGCTGCTTTCAAGATATTCGAATTAATATTTGAGGAAAGATTAAGAGATATATTTGAACCTCAACTTAAACACCCACAAATTTGTTTCCAACAAGAACATATCTTTACATTGCAATAAATAACAAAGACAGTCATAATAAAAAATAGAAATGCAGACCTCTGTTTTGCATACATTACAGACATTTGAGAAGATTAAAAAAGGGGAAATACGGAAAAGCCTAAGAAGAAAAGAAATTAATAAAAAACTAATACTAGCAGTACCAATATACAACAAATATAGTTAGAACAAACAATAAGATATTGAAACTTTTTAGGGCATACAAAGAAGTAAGACAGGGAGGGCGTCTGGCCCACTTCTATTTATTTGTGCAATTGATGAGACTATCAAAGAAAGTAGTAAGAAAGTGAAGAAATATAAAGTACAATATGAGGGAAGTCGAGATAGAAATTAGCTTAGTCTTAGCTTTTAATATTGCCTTTGAAAATATACAAACTGCAAAAATTTTTGATACAAAAGAAATTCAGCGTATAGTGACGGAAAACTTTTTGAGACAAAAAATGAACAGATAACTACACAAATTAAGTATTTAATATTAAAGAACTGAAAATAAAAAAGTTTTTATGATGGATTTCCGACACCCAAGAGAGTAATATGGAAGGGGAGAAAGAAGAAGATGATGGATTTTCAGATAAAAACATTTTAGTAATTCATGCACGCATTTTCTAACTTAAACCCTGAGAAAGTTTACTCAAGAAAAATGATTACTCAATTTTTTTTGCCCATATAGTGTTTTTTATTTTATAAAATTCCTGAGAAACATTGGCCCACAAAGTTTTCAGTATGAGTTAGGTTTTCTTAATTAGACTGAAATATTTCCTAACAACTGAAAATATAGGCTGTGTTAAAAGTTTTCTGTTCAGTTATATAATTAACTATTAAGTGTATAAATCCTATAAATTTTCAATTATATGGCTTTTCAAATGCTTCTGAAAGGGCTTTATTAACATGCCTATAAGTAGTCTCTTACTGGTATAATTCAACAATTATATTACATTCGTTGAAAATGTCTCTGGGTGTTTTACAAAGCATTGTAATAGGCGATATGATATTCCAGATTCAAAGTCTATCAACTATTGAAAAATCTGCCATAAGTGACAATCCAGAGAAGAATCTCTTGAAAGAAATAAAACTCAGTATTTTACAATGCCTACATAATTAATGAAATGGTCCATTGAGATTTGACCTTGATTAATTAATATTATTGTACAGGCCCCTGAGTAGTTTAGACATTTTAGAGAGGAAAATGAAAAAAAGACAGAGAATTCGGTTAAAAGTCCGTTATAATTCTGTGTCCGTCAGTCCATAAAACGACATTTAATACCCTAAAACTCGGAACGCTGACTGCCGGAATTCGCTGAAATAGTCGAGGCAAATTAGTAAAAAAGCTCAAAATTTTTAGTGGGTACATGTATCGAGACGTTCTAAAGCGCATTCGATTCGTAAGAGCATCAGAAAAAAATGTTACCACATATTTTTTTCTTATAATGCGAAAGTGCATTTGTGCACGCCAAAAATGCATTATGAGCTTTTTGTAGATCCAAAAGGATATTTTATTTCTCGCTCAATATTGGCCAAAATAAGCTCAATTCCGTTACCCAGGGGTTTTTGGGGTCGCTGATCACGAATACGATGCTTAGAAAGTGCCCCAATGCACTTGGGGGCATAATTCTGGTGATGGGGGTGATTTTAGAAAATTGTCTCAAACTTGTTCGTTTTCCAAGTTTAAACTGTCTGAATAAAAATTTTTGGGGTCGCTGATAACGAATATGATGTTTAAAAAGTGCCCCAATGCACTTGGAGGGGAGCATCATCCTGGGAATGGGGGTGATTTTGGGAAAAACCTCAAATTTGTTTGTTTTTTGGAGTTTAAATTGTCTATATAAGAATTTTTGGGTTTGCTGATAATGAATATAATGCTTAGAAAGTGCTCCAATGCATTTGGGGCATAATTCTGGGGATGGGGGTGATTTTAGGAAAGCAGCTCAAAGTTGTTTGTTTTTCGAGTTTAAACTGTTTGAATTAGGGTTTTTGGGGTCGCTGATAACGAATATGATGTTTAAAAAATGTCCCAATGCATTTAGAGGGGAGCATAATCCTGGGGATGACAACCTAATAGTACCAATTTACAAGAAAGGATTGCAGTCCCAATGCAAAAACTATAGGCTAATATGTCTAGCTCAAATTAGTTTTAAAATATACACTAAAATCTTAGAAAAAGGCTAAAAGATTATATAGAACCTTTATTAGAAGAAAAACAGGCAGTTTTCAGGCCGAATAGACAAACTAGTGACAATATTTACATAATCAGAAATATATAATCGAAAGAAAAATTCAAGAAGGAGAAGAATTGTATCTAACATTTGTAGACCTGAGAGCTGCGTTTGATACAGTAGATAGAAGGGAAATTTGGAGGACTTTGAATGAACTGAATGTGGATAAGAATCTGATAGGAGCAATAAGTTCATATAGAACAGTCAAAGCGAAGGTAAAATTGGACGGGCAGAGATCCGAGGTGTTCGAAATGAATAAAGGTATCAAGCAAGGCGACAGCTTAAGCCCTTTCTTATTCATAATTACCATGGACAAGATAATCAAAAGAATAAAAGAAAAATATAGTTAACTGAACACAGTAATTGGATATAAAAATTTAGAACCAGTAAAACTAAGTAGTCTACTTTACGCAGACGACGTTATACTAATCTCAAACACCAGAAGTAAAATGCAGAGGTTGGTGAATGCATGGACGACTGAAATAGAAAATATGAGAATGGAAGTGAACATAAATAAAACCAAGACCATGATTGTAAATGAGAAACAAAAAGAAGATCAAAACAATAAGGATATAAAATGTAAAGACAAAAAATTGGAGAGGGTAACGACGTTTGAATTCCTTGGAAGCACAATAACAGAGGATGGGAAATTAGATTTAGAGTTAGCAAACAAAGCGAACAAATCGTCAAGAATCTATTACACCATAAATAAAACTATACTAGGCCATAAAGACATTGATTTAGAGGTGAAAAAGAAAATATATAATACGATAACACTTCCAATAATAACTTATGCCAGCGAATCATGGACGCTTAAGAAGAAAGATAAGGTTAAAATAAATGCTATGGAGATGAAACATCTCAGGAGGATGGCAGGAAAGACTAAGTGGGACAGAGTGAGAAACGAAGACATAAGAGAAATCGTTAAACAAGAACCTACATAAGGAAAAATTAAAAAGAGGCAACTGAACTGGTTTGCGCACCTGACAAGAATGGAACCAAACACAATTGGAAGAAGACTAATGGAAGCGGGAAAACCACCTAAAAAACGAAGTGGCAGACCTAGAAAAAAATGGATGGACCAAATCAAAGAAATAGCAGCAGAAAAAGGTGTGACACTGGAGGAAATCAAAGAATAGCGAGAGACAGGAAGAGGTGGAGACAATGGATACGGGATTAGAGACCATCATCCGACGCTCGAAAGGGCATAAAGGATTAGAGAAGAAGAAGAAGAAGGATTTCGAGAAACAAACAACTTTAAGCTGGTTTCACAAAACAGCCCCTATCCCTAGAATTATAACCCCCCCCCCTCCCATGTGCATCGAAGCACTTCCTAAACATCTTATTCGTAATCAGCAATTCCAAAAACTCTTATATAGACAGTTTGAACTGCTGAACTGTTTGAAAAACAAGCGGCTTTGAGCTGCTTTCCTTAAATCACCCCCATCCCCAGAATTATGGCCCCCAAGTGTATTGGAGCACTTCTTAAGCATCATATTCGTGATCAGCGACCCTAAAAACCCCTGGGTAACGGAATTGAGCTTATTTTGGCCAATATTGAGCGAGAAATAAAATATCCTTTTGGATCTACAAAAAGCTCATAATGCATTTTTGGCGTGCACAAATGCACTTTCGCATTATAAGAAAAAAATATGTGGTAACATTTTTTTCTGATGCTCTTACGAATCGAATGCGCCTTGGAACTTCTCGATACGTGTATCCGCTAAAAATTTCGGGCTTTTAGCGTTTTTCTTACTAATTTGCCTTGACTAAAATCTGATATTCCAACGGTCGGTACCGAACCTTCACCCTCCAGAAAGAGCAGATTTGTAACGAACTTCTGGACATAGGTCAGGAGGTTATAAAAATCAGAATCGGTCCGGACTCTCTGTCATTCTGCCACTCTGTTTCAACAATCTGGCTTCGGTCTACTGCAAGCCAGTTAGTGTAAAGTTAATCTTTGTTTAACTCGTTATTAATATAAATGTTTAGAATTTGCCAGTTTTTTTTTTAAGAAAAATCGCGCGCACAATTTACAATGGTTAATCAAAATAGCCTATCCTAATGTCTTTCTTGGGGGTTATATATTCTAAGCTAAAATAAATTAATTAATTCAAAGGCAGTGCTTGAAATTATTGGTTATTCTCAAACATAAAGCGTTCTCTGTGCTTCAAAGAAATATTAAAATGAAATTTAGATTTTACAAATAACCAAGATTTAAAATAAAGCTCAATAAACTTTAAGACTACAATTTTATAGTGCGAGTTTCTAGATTTCAGTGAAAAGATTACCATTTTTAAATTTCAAAATGACCCAACAGTCCTCAAAAAACGAATTGGTTTTGTTTATTTCTAATATTGTTTTTTTTTCGAATATGACAAGTGCTGACACAGTATTTCTGATCTAAAATAAGTCGAGCATGTTTTGCATATGCTGTCTATGGGGGTCAGTTTATAATTGATATTTCAAAAAACTACATAAAGACTACTTGCAAGCGTTGTCCGTTGTACAATGTAATTCGCAGTTACTTATAAGTATGTAAATCAATACAATTTAAGTTATGTTGGTCTTGTAAGAGGCTGTATCTAATGTATCTATAAATTACACATCACTTTTGAAGATTCGTTGTTTGTAACTTGGCTGTTAACATTCTAGCCTTCCAACAATACTAAGTTTCTTCTAGATCCCATTATTTTTTCAATGGTGTGTGTTATCAATTTATAGAATTTAAAGAAATACTGTCAATCTATTGCACTCACATTTAAAGACTGTGAAGGATATGAAATCATTAAGTTACACACATCGTAAACTGCGTTTCTCCAATACACCAATAGCAGCACCGAAAGTATAGCATGCATTATGTAGCACATAGTGGGTTCTAAAAATGTAATTATTGCAACAGAAAGAAATACACACTGCATGTTTCAGAGTTACTTCTAAAGTCTGTCAGTAATTCCAAGTGAATAAAAACACATTTTGTTAGTAATTGTCATAAACAACTAAAGTGCAACAAAGGATCATGTTGGAGATTTTTTTAGGTAAAGAAAACAATAATTATAAGATTTTCAACATCATTTTGGTGGTACAGTCAGCAAACAAAACGATTGAAACGAAAGACGCCTTTAGATTTGGTGTATAGACGTTAATTTTGTAAATTGTAGGACATGACATAAGATAGTATCAGCATCATTAGTAATTAAGTTATTAAGTTTTCACATAGAGAGTGCTGCTCATTGGAGCACACCTCTGCATGTCACTTGTACAAATTCAGAAAATATGCTTATTGTTTGTAAAAAACAGATTGCATTGTAAACATACAATATAAAAAAAAAATTTTGGTGGTGGTGGTAGCAACAGTAGTAGTATCACTGAAGCAAGCATAATAAAAAAACTATACTTAATAATAGAACTTTTATTTATGTGTCGATACACCGGGATTTCTTATAGAACTTTTTCAATTAAAAGCTTATGAAAGTACACCCACACTTGATGATATTGAATTATTTTTAATACGTGTGGTTGATTCTCGAGTTATAAGGCTGTGGTTGGAGTTCAGAAACTCTTGACGTTTAGTTCACAACTGCGGCAGACATCTTCAAAAGAAAATCTTCTAAAAATTAGAAGATTTTTTGTCTGCCGCAGTTGTGGAAAAAACATCAAGAGTTTCTGAACTCCAACCACGGCCTTAGAACCCGAGAACCAACCAGACGATGCACCATAACACCGGCCGTGAAAACCTTCGCATCTATTTTTAAGACGTTGAGCAAATATTTGCATTTGTAGCAAATACTTGTAGAAAAGACTATTTCATTAGTTTCAAAATTACAATTACAGTTGTCTTTTTTTAGTTTTGGTGAATACCCCGAATACAGTTTGAAATTTTGTGTATCAATTAGTTTTTAGTATTTATCATATAAATAAAATGTTATCTAGTACAACAGTAATTAAGATGGATTTTTGATTTCCTGAGGAGCACAGTTTGAAAATATTGATATACTGTGCATGAGAAGCGTTTTTATAAAATTAACTTTATATGATAATTCCTTGAAAAAACAAAACTTTATAATGGAGGTTTTAAAAATAAAATTGAAAGCTGAAAAATACTATTAAGTCAATTTCTTAATGTTATAACATAGCATAAGTGGAAATAATGAAAATAAACCTATTTAATTAAAATTAGTTTTCTGTACTATTTTGTTCCGGGTCTGTCTTTATCCTACCATTTTTGAAATGTAATACTCACCCCACGTGAAGTGTGTAGGTCCATAGAGAGCAACATAAAGGCACCATCATATCTAGGATGAAGTATCACATAATGCTGAATATTGCCATCGGGAGAAACAAAAGTTCGGTTTTGATCGCTGTACTTTATAAGTAGAAGTTTTGCTAAACCTTGATACCAATTTAGAGATTGATTGAGTAGCGAACTAATATTTGGATGGATATCACATAAATTTTCTAGTCTAGCCAAACCTTTCAGTTCCATGAATTCTTCATATGTTAAATGATTTATTTCTTGTTGTGACACAAGTTTATTCCACAGTAAATGTGTTCTACAGTCGACCATTCCTAAAAAATATTATTACAATTACATATCTTAAAATCGTTAAAAATAATACCTTGAGCAACCATTTCTTTGATTTTTTGTCTTGTAATCGTAGCTCTGTCTAATATTAATTGCTGCATTAGCTGTTCATGTGATGAATAGTATCCCAAGTAATTCACAGATTCTTGCTTAATTTCCGTGTGAGAATGAGCCGTGTTTTGACTATCAGAACTCTTGCTCTTTTCATCTTGAAAAATGAATGTTTTAAAATTTTGTGAAGTACTTCCACTTTTAGAATCACATGAAGTTGTTAACTCTATTGACCTATCTAGGTTAAATTCACTTTTAGGCTGATAATATTTGAGAGAGTTTAAGTTATTTGTTTTTCCAAGTCCAGATATTGATGATACCGTCCTGAACTTTCCTAATTTTCTATCCACTTCTATTTTTGGATATACTTCTCTTTAAAAAAAGCATTTGTAATAATAAAAGCAATAATATTTTCTAAATTTACCTTCTGGAAGTAAGTATGAGATAAAATTTAAGGTATAATCCATAATCCCAAGATTCCTGTGGTGAACATGTTCGAGTTATTATAAGAGTTATATAAAAATCATCAGTGTGTTGACAATCTTGGGAATCCTTATAAGATATTTCGGGGGTACTCTCAATTTGAACCAACACATATTCCATGTCTTGAGAGTCATCTGATTTCATGCTGAATACATCCATTCCATACTGATCAACATTACTTAAAAGGTAATCATATAAATGTTTTCCTTCTGTGAGAAGACCTTTAATAGTTATAGTTTCTGAAAAAAAATCTTTATCACGCTTTAATTGTTTTTGATAGGAAAAACGATACCTTCATGAACCAAGTTACGAGCAAAATTTGGAGCCTTATTGTAGTATTTCATAAAGTCATCCAAAAAATGGGTTAAATGATAACCATCACACACCTTCTCTCCTGTAGAATTATTGGATATATAATTATGAATACAACGTAGGTGAAAATCATATGTAAAAGAGTGTAAATGCATGGCAACTTTTATCTTATCGCATTCATCTAAGAAACTCAAAGTGAACTAAAATCATAACTTTAGTAGAACAATAACAAATCATTTCTTACAATTTACCTGATTTATAGATGTTCGTGAGTTAGTTGACTGAAGTTTGTTGCATTCAATGGCGTGCACTTTTGTAATAAGGAATGGTTCATTTAAATAAATAGTAAAGATTAGTATGCCACCCAGCATTGCTTTTTGCACATAAAATACAGCATCATGTGTACTTTTCTCTATTTTCACAATTCTAATTAAAAAAAAGTTATTACCAACATATCAACAAATTACATTTTTTAAAAAAGCATTCAAGTATCATTTTTTTTCCAAAAAACAAAATTTTCTGAGAGCAACTTTAATTATCTAACAGACTGATGGTCACTTAAGGAACAATAATGATAACTATAAAGATATTAGTACAGCAATCAAACATCTTCCAAAAATTTTTGATTAAACTCATTACTAAGTGTATCCTTATTGAATGGGATATAGAAAAATATAAATTACAGGAAAAAAGTTATACCCATGCTTTTTATGTGTATTTTCGATTTGGAGGGGTATGAATCCCAATGTCTGAAGGTATAGTTTGTATTCAGCAATAAAACTCAGACACAAACTCCTGTGCCAATTTTGGTTATCTTCTCTTTGGACCTGCTTATTACCATGCCATTGAGACCGAGCAACAGTTGTAGGTGTATTTAAAGAATGATCCCTTGTTGAAGCTGATTGAACACGCCATCTAAAAATTAGGTATATAAAGTTGGAGGTTGTGTCACTCACAATCACTTTATACTTTGACAGAAACAGTAGAGGAGTGTGGCAGAAGTGAATAAGTCGAGAGTTTTGTTTGAGGATTTGAATTTGCGGATATGTACAGGTACTTGTTCGAGACCGCCACATGGAATGTAACTTTTTAAGTTCATCTTTAAAAGAGCATCATAATTTCATGTTCCATACATATATTTAATCTCAGCTTTACCTTTATGTTTTTTATCAGAACGTTTCAATTCTTGCATTTCCACAGCAAACACAACCACCGGATCCTTATGACATGGTTGTACAGTGCGATATGTATCTCTAAATACTTCAAGAATAGCTACTGGTTGACTATTTGGTCCAGGTGGTGGGCGACGAGTTCTATCTTTGGGAAACTTCATCATGCATTCTACATCTCCAATATAACTTGCAAATGGATTATTTGAAGCAATCTAAAAATAACATAATATTATTATATCCTAGTAGGTAGTGTAAAATAAAATAAGTTTGTAAAGTAAAAATTACAAAAAAAAGGCTATTAACAACTGCTTTGTATATGAACAACTATATTTGTGTTTATATGTATAATATGAAACTAATTTAATTTTTCATTAGAAAATAAATTAACAAGCACAGAAAGCAAGAAAGGTGGAAATCAAATAAAAAATACTAAAATACATTTAGAAAGTATAGATGTTCAAGTAACAATGATATAGAAATTATAAAAACATCATGGGTTAATATATAGCATTGGGTCAACGTATTTCGGCAATAATTTCAAAGCACCTAAGTTATGGCAGATTTGTATAATATAAATATTTAGGCATTTTTTAACCCTTATGTAATTCTAGTTGGTATTTTTATCAATATTAAGATTAAAAAGTTGTTAAAGCAACAGCACTATCAGATGAGCCTCATTAGTAGTTCAGAAAGAGTAATTATGCTGCAACTGCAAACAGAAAATCAGAATGAACATTATACAAGTATATGCACCAACAGCACAAAGTGAAGAAAGGGAAATAAAAGAATTTTATGAACAAATAAAACAACTGCTAAAAGGTGTTAAGAAACATGAGATATTAATTATAATGGGAGATCTGAACGCTAAGATCGGTAAAGGAAAATGTGAAGATCTGATTGGAGAGTATGGACTCGGACAGCGCAATCCAAGAGGAGAAAGGTTAGTCGAATTTGTTCAACAGAAGGAAATGGTAGTGGCAAACACATTTTATAAACTACCAGAAAGAAGATTATATACATGGAAGTCCCCTCAAGACACATCGGATAATATAGTAAGAAATCAAATTGATTAGATTATGATCAGAAAAAGATACAGGAATAGCATTAAATCAGCTAAAACATATCCCGGTGCAGTCTTTGGCTCAGACCATAACCCTGTAGTTGCAACGTTCAGACTGACTCTAAAGTGTATTCAGAAGTCTCACAAAAATAAAGGCATAGATATCACAAAGCTTAAAAGTAGAGAAACAAGGTTAGTAGTTGAAGAACGAATAAACAGAGAAATACACAAAATAAAAGATAGTAATAAAGAATGTTAGAAACAAGTAAAACAATTTTAAAACATGAAAAAGAATCAAAGAAAAAAGCTTGTATGACAGACGAAATACTTGAACTAATAGTATAAAGAAGAAAAATAAAGAATACAAGCAAACAACGATATAATGAGACACATCGTGAAATACAAAGAAAAGTAAGACAGGCAAAAGAAAATGGCTAAACGAGAAGTGTGACGAAATTGAAAGGCTACAGAAATTACACGATTCTTTCAACGTTCACAAAAAGATCAAAGACATTACAGGAAGCTATAAAAATAAACAAAGCTACGCACTAATAGACAACAAAGGCAACATAATTCAAGATACAGAAGAAAAACTTAACACATGGAAAGAATATATTGAGAAACTGTTTCAAGACGATAGAAACAGAGAATTAGTAAAGGCAGAAACAACAAAAGGTCCAGACATAACAAACGAAAAAGTGTCATATGCACTTAAAAATATGAAAAGCGGAAAAGCAGTTGGCCCAGACAAACTCCCCGCTGAACTACTGAAATGAATTAATGAAAATCATATAAGCATACTTACCGAACTCTTCAACGCGATTTATAAAAGTGGAATAATACCTAAGGATTGGCTAGTATCAACATTTATTATAATTCCAAAGATACCTAATGGAAGAAGATGCAAGGAAAATAAAACCATAAGCTTAATGAGTCACATACTAAAATTATTCCTAAAAATTATACATAAATGCATATACAATAAATTAGAATACGATATCAATGACTCACAATTTGGATTTTGTAATGGAGTTGGCACTAAAGAAGCACTATTCTGTTTAAATGTACTAACTCAGAGGTGTTTGGATGTTAATAAAGATGTGTACGCGTGTCTGGTGGATTATGAAAAAGCTTTTGATAGAGTTTGGCATGACCAACTTATACAAATCCTAAAAGAAAAGCAAATCGATTCTCAAGACATTGCAATCATAGAAACAGCTAATATTAAAATAGATAATAGACACTCAACAGATATAGAGATAAAGTGTGGAGTATGGCAGGGGTGTGTGCTTTCTTTCCTACCGTTCAATTTATACTCTGAGACCATCATGAAAGAGGCACTGTATAATGAAACAGCTGGAGTAATAATTAATGGAACACCTATAAATAATATAAGCTATGCAGATGATACCGTGTTACTTGCAGAAAATATTAATGATCTACAAAGAATGTCCAAAATGTTTATGATGTTAGTAATCGATATGGATTGAACATGAACTTAAGTAAAACAGAATTTCTCATTTTCACTAAAACACCAAATCATCGTGTTCAACTAATAATAAATCAAAAACTTATAGAACAAGCATATAAATACAAATATTTGGGCACATTTATTAACAGTAACATTGACTACCCTATGGAATTAAAAACAAGAATTTAAAAAGCACGGAGTGCCTTTATAAAAATGAAACAGTTCTTCTTAACAAAATACTAAATAACAACTTAAAAATTCAAATGTTGAGATGTTATATATTTCCCATTCTCCTGTATGGCATAGAAGCGGCCACGCTGACAAAAAGCATGATGAAAAAGATTGAAGCCTTCAAGATGTGGCTCTGTAGGAGGATGCTCAAAATATATGTGGATAGAGTCACCAACCAAGAAGTCTTAGAAAGATTAACAAAAGAAAAAGAACTGAATTCAAAAATTGAAACATGAAAGCTGAAATATCTGGGCCATGTTATGAGAGATACGAGATACCAATTGTTACAATTAATTATTCAAGGTAAAATTACTGGGAAAAGAAGCGTGGGAAGAAAACGAATGTCGTGGCTGCGTAACCTAAGGGAATGGTTTAACTGCTATTCAGAGCAGCAGTAAATAAGGTGGAAATAATCATGATGATTGCCAACCTTTGGGAGAAGACAGCACCCTAAGAAGAAGAAGTAGTCCTAATGCTGCTGGCTTGCTAATTAATATTCCTTATCTCCTACTTGATTCAGCCCACAGTTTTCCTCATTTCTTCCAATCCAACAAACCCTTCATAAAGGAATAGTCTATTTAAAAACAAGACAGAACAAAACTGCTGTCATTCTTTGATCCTTCAAGCAAGATCAAATTAAAAAGTTTTTGGTTTGTCAGTTACTTGAGAAATTTCTAGTTGGGCATTGATTATTTTAATCCACATTATCCTTTGAGACAATAGGCACGTTCATCATTTGAATCCCAGGTCATGACAGTTCTCCAAGTGCATGAAAAATTGATGGATGAAGGAAACAAGAAGGATCATACCTCAATCCTAAGGGTGGAAATAGATGCAGGGAGAAATTTCTGGTCCATTGCAAGATGGCAATATGATTAGATAAGTTGAAACAGAAGCATAAGGTCTAGATAACTAAAAAATAGCTTATAGCAAGAACACATGTGTGATTCAGGCAGCACACAAAGCTAATGGATAAATGTTCTATCCTTTTGTTTCATTAAGGCAAGCAACTCAATCTTATCATTTCGTTATGCATGAACTTTTTCAAGTTTGAAAATGCTCTCTCAAATATACATACAGGTAGAGAAACAAAAACGTTAGAATTAACCTGCCATTTATACTAGGATAAATTAAAATATACAGGGTGTCCCAAAAATCAACGTCAAGCCGGAAACAAGTGATAGACCAGGTAATAACAGTTATCAGAAAATGAATTTAAAAAATTTTAGTCGTGTACTTTTAAAATTTCGTCAAATAAAAATAGAACAACACATTTGTGATAAGCTAATCAGTTTGCTAACATTTCTGAGTCAGCAAACAAAGCATGCATTTACATTAAGAACATAGACATCCATGAGAATACAAGTTACAATTTACTTTATTAAAGTAAATTGGCGCCAGTGCAGCCATAGAGCTGTATGCAACATTTTAGTAACAAAGTCAAGCAAGCTGTAAATGTTGGGTTTAATAGATATTTTTCTTTGAGTGAATCTACGGTTATATATGCTTAGAGTAAAACATCACTATATTTATTACAGATCTTCATAGATAACAGAGTAACAAAAATTGAAAGATTTGCCTGACAAAATCCACTCAAAATCCAAACTAGTAGATTTGTTAAGTCCAAAGATATTGAACGTATGTTTTTAAGAGAAACTGCTATTTATAAAATAGTCCACAATGGTTGCTCCAAGCGGAAGATTAAGATAGAGCCGCATTGTAAAAAAGAATTAAAGGAAACTGAAAGGGAAATAAAGAAGAGCAATATGGTAAAGATCACGGTATGTGAATTACTATAGATTTTTAACAAATGATTCTCTTATAAAGGCTACATAGAGGCAGTGTAACTATGGGGTCCAAATAAATTAGTTGTGAAATAAACATATTTGAAGCATTAAGTTATAATAAATATACCATTCAACTTATATTAGCATGTAGTTCAAGAATGCATTACTACAATAACTAATATAGTATTGTTATGGTGCAATAATTCAGAAAAGTACTATTCTTAAAATGGTAGTGCAAATATTGTGGAAATATGGAAAAAGAGGAAATAATGCTAAGTAAAGAGTAGATAATAATAGAAGTAACAAATTCTATTGAACTATAAGTAGTTCAAGAAATTTAAGAAGAAAAACCCAATGCTGTAGGTAAGTATGTGAAAAGAAAAAGCTATATAATTTCATTCAGTACAAGGTATTTAAAACATTTTGGACAATAAATAAATGATTGCTATTTACCCAACCTAGCTCTTGTAATATTCAAATTTTGCCAAGAACAAAAAATAAACTCCATAAAAAAAAGAAAATATTTCAACATTCACTGCTAGGATAAAATATCTAAAATTAATTCAGTTAATCATCTAATCAAATGCAAACCAGTAAAAGTATTTGATGCAAATATATTTTTTCCAGTTATATTTAAGAACTACATTATTATGTTTCATAATGTATGACTTACCATATTAGGTCTGGTTATTGGTTGGTTATAAAAAATACCTAGTTTTTGAGCAGTTACAGAATTTAAAACGCAAGCTCGAACACTTAACCATAAACCCATATTTGATGCTAATTCCACCAATTTATCGACATTATCCTTTGACCAATTGTATGTAAAAAGCGTTATCTGAAAAAATTACAATTTGCATAAATAATGTAACCTTAAAAAAATACTCACATTATCGCTTTTAACAATAGCCCAAAACAATTTCTGTCTTGGTATAAATTTATTCTCTACTGTGATTGTAGGTATAAATTTCTGATTGTGCTTCAAAATTTGTGGATTAACTAAGTCTTGATAATCCAGAGGATTATTCAACAAATTGCAGATTTTCCATAGTTCAAAATTACGAGACACTACAATAGATTTGCTGGGAGAATGCGTAGTGCTGTACGGAACGTAAATTTCTTCAGAAACATCTTGATCAAGGTTTTCTAGTGGAAGAGCTCGGAACAACTTTGTGGTATCGTGAGATAGTTGAGTAACGATATGCTGTAGCTCTTTTATGGTTACACTGAGCAAATGGCGGTTTGTTAGAGTAATAACATTTTTCTTTACTGATGGTACTGAAAGTTGAAATCCAAAATTTAACCACTGATAAAGTGTTGTTGAACAAGTTTTTGTCATTATCCCGGTGTCTCCCAACTCAAAAGAGTCAAGATTAATTGATTTTTTATCTTCGTTTTTTAATACTGTTTGTTCTTTATCTTTATAATCATCAAACAAAATACTTCTTCTAACAGTTGAATTTATTGGAATATATTGCTTTTGTCTTTTTGAAACAAGTATTTTGGGTATATCTATTTTTGACATTTCTTGTTTTTTCCTTGGATTTAAATGAGCATACTCCTCGGCATTCGTGTTAAGTAATACACTGCATTCAGTTTCTTGATTTGTGTATATAGAAAGTGATTTCAATTCATAGTTAATTAACTTATTGCCAATTCCTGTTAATTTATAGTAATCTTGAGTATCTCTTTCACACAATGGACTTTGTAACATATAATATTCTATTATTACATCCCACATAGCTTGACTGGTTGCAGCACATAATTTTTGAAATAAATTTTCAGTATTTACTCGTCCTTGTTTCCAAATACGAAATTCTAAATAGATTGAAGGTGATTTTTCTAAAATAGAATTTATGTAAAATTAGATACAAGAGATGTTGAAAAAATCGCATGTCTTCTTAAAATGAAGAGTACTACGTTGATTTTTTATTTAAAATATATTTATTATAATATAGTCATTTCATGTTTTGTACTTTTGAATGTGTTGATCATGTCAATAAAACAAAATAAGTTCACAATAATGGTGATATTATTTTCCTAATAAGCCTTTTAAAGATTATATAATGTCCATTGGGCAATTTGAAGGATTTCCTATGGCACACTATCAAAAATTTTCATTTATTATACGTTTTATTTAAATGGAAGTGAGCTTTATCATCACCACGATTATTATTTTATTATTTTATCATTTAATTTGTCACCCTTTCCCAGCAATCATTAGTTTGTATGACCAAAATCTTAAATCTTGAGATAAAATGAGACTTAATTTGGTATTATGCTACCCATTAAAATGTGGGCCTCTCATTTATCATTTTCTTCTTTCTTTCAATAGTTACTAATTTTATGCATTAGCAATGGTGTCTGGTGTTCAGCTTAAGATACTGTTTCATTCCAGAAAGTTCTAAAGATAAATATTAAAATGGTAATGGAAGAGCTGCACTGTTTGAATAAGGTGAGTTGTCGTGCTTTCACAATAATTAAAACTGTACAGTCTTGAGGAATTTAATACCCCATAACCGGTTCCCCTATTTTATTTGACAAGTACTGCCCATTTCAAAAACATGCGATCTCTTTGAATTACCAACAAAATAGTAATGTGCATATATTTACCAGTCTCATTCAATTTCTTCAGTGAAACGATGTCCTCAAACGTGTTTGATTTAAATATTTCAGCAAAATTTCCATCAAATCCATTGCTTTCCCCTTGAATAATAACAGCAAGAGCAATGCAGGCAATACCTCTACTTCCTGATGAAGGATTTTGGCTTTGGTTGTAAATAAAAATGTTATCAGAAAACCTATTAGCTGGCTGCTCTGTTTCTGTATAATCTTTAAAATGATAATGTGATCTGCTGTCAGTGTATTTGGGAATATTTAAGAATTGCAATAAATTTTGTTTTAGGTATGCAATAAAAGAATCCAAGTATTTCAATGCATATTCTTGAACAGACAGCTAAAAATGTAATACAAATAAGCAAGGAAATTACAATTTAAAAAAATTTCATACCTTTAACACTATTTCTGGTGGTCGGAATGGTTTTTGTAAAAAGTGAACGTCTTCAGGAGTCAAAGGGCACATGGCATTTCTGGCTAGCATTATAGAAAGACACTCCAATACAGCATCATCCAATCTGTTTTGTAATACTTGAATTAATTCACATCGTACATCTTTCCCTGCTTCTGTAATTCCGTGAACTTTTAATATTAAAATATCTTCATTTGGATTTTCTTTTGTTTCCTTTTCCCCAAATGATCTTACACGAGGCCTAATATTTGACTCTTTCTGCAAAAGTTTCAAAACACAGTTATTAAATAAATAAAGATAATGCAAAAGAAATGCTCACACTACTAGTAGACGCAATACTATGCTGAGACTGAGTTAGATTGCTTTTTTGAGGTCCTAATGGTAACGAAGCAATAGATGGACTCCGAGAAACTGTTGTATGCTCAAATTCATTGGATTTTAATACTACACCTTTTGAACAACAATTCTGCAAATTTTCATGTAACCTACAAAATAATTTAAGTGGAATTCATGTTTTTACATTATTTTTCCTTCTACATTACCTCAAATAAAAAACATTACAATTGACATCTTGATAAACAAACATATTATTTCTGTTTGAAACAGAAAATTTGTCTAAAACAGTTTTTAACGCTAGCACACCTCTTGATAATCCAGACTTCCCAGGTCCTGTTTTTAAACGTGGATGGAGAACAAACTGTGTCTGCCATACAACAGGACAACTAAAATAGCCTGGTTTAAACTTCAGGGAAGCTTCCAAAAGAGCTAATGGATATGGATCTGATTCATCACTAGCTTCTATGTAACAGATTTTAACCATTTTTAAATCTATTATTCAAATACTAATGACTTAGAAAGATAAATTACCATCCATGCTCTTCAATCTAGAAAATGATGTATTTCTGGTAATGGTAGGTGTACTGGTATCATTATGCCAGTCTTTAAAACAGTCATCAGGTTCTAGTAAAAAATCACAAGTGCGCGTGTCATGCAAGGATTGTAATAGCAATGACTGATTTACTTGTTTACATAAATCTCGAATGGCATCACGTACTGATCTTTGAATTTGCAGGTATGTCCCAACATGTGTAGTTGGGAGTTCTAAAAATCTGAATGCAAATTATTAAAACAAAACATAAACAAAAAGGGAATTAAAACAAACCTGCAATGAAAGTAAATTGTTACTGCTTCCTTATCAACACGCATAATTAACCAAAAATTTGGCAAATGTTGTCTTTTATTGTCTAACAGAATTAGCCAACTATAATCTTCTTCATCTTCACTAACATCTTCATCATATCCTAATGATAAATAACATTTTATTTTCACTTAAAACACAGCTGAATATCTTACCCCCGTCTGTACCCAAATAACTACCATTTATACTAGAAATATCACTTTGTTGTGAAAATACTTCATTTCTAGACGAGGCATCCTCATTAGTTTCAGTAATATCTACGTTCCCACATTTGCTTGGTAAATTATTCAAGTCTTCTGTCTTAACTTCTGATAAATTTTCAAGAAAAACTGGAGTTGAGTAACTTTGAGATTCATATTCCTGGTTTCCATAAGAATCACATTTAGAAGCTCTACGTGGACTATATTGAGGATTTTTTGCAATGTAATATAGCTCATCTTTTTTGCAAAGTTTATAATATGGAATTTCAATTTTGGAAAACTCCTAGTTTCAAAAAAAAACTTGTTAAAAAATCATTACATTCACATAGTACAAACCTGCACAAATTTTTCGTAACTCTGGCTTGAGCCATAAACAAAATTTAAATCAATTACGTCTAGGAGACAAGAGGAACACCCAGTGCTTTCTGAAATGTGGCTTGTAGCAAAAGATAACATTTCAGAGGTTACAGGCTCTATATCAAGCAATGCAGTAGTTATTTCATCTTTTAGTAACCATTTTATCTAGAAATTAAAATAATATGTTTTACAATGAGGAAGACACCTATTAGCCCTAAAAGTTAAATATGTCGATACTATCAAAATACAGTGATTGCTTTTCTGCATTTAATATTTTTTTATTACAGCAGAATATAACAAAACTAAGAATTAGTACTTACAAACAAAATAAAAGTTTACCTTGTCACGCAAACTAGAAATTGCTCTCTTTTGAACTTCTGGTAAATGCATTATTGGATCTGGGAACCTTGATGTAAAAAATAAAAAATATATACATATACATTGGAATAATAAAAATAATAAATGAGTGCATGTAAACTGCACACAATTTTACCATTTAAATTAAGGGTTTCCAAAACAACAGTCCCTTTTTATTAATTTATATAATATTGAAAATGAGAAGATATAGATCACACATTGACTATATTGAGTAGATTACAAAACCATTAAGATTTTATGTCACATATTAAAAACCCAAAAAATAAAAAACTTTAGCAAAATCTAACATACAATGACTAGAAAAACCAATAGTGATAGATTCTAGATTTTGGTGGGTGTTTTTTTTAATGGATGAAGTTAAAAGAATATTACTCATTATTTCAATTGTTTTATAGAATTTAGATGAACAATAGTTATATGAAATCAGTTTTGAACTCTGCTTAGCTAATATGTTAACCATTTCATGTAACATCAAAATATTATTAAATATTCCATAAGGTATTACATATATGTGTATCTTAACTATATTGCTACTGAAGATATGGTTTGGGTCCACTTTTAGATTTCCAAAAATACTCAACATTATTAGAAAACTGAGCTGATCAAACAAAACTCAAAATAAATACGATGCAATAATAAATTGAAAAATAAAAAAGACTGAGTTTTCAATGTATCATTATAATGGAAGCTCTGCTTGTAATGAAAATTCAAGTATCAAAAATCATGGCATGCAATTAAAACTGCAAAGATAGCAAAATGGCCTTTCTTGGTTGTTTGAGAGACTACAAATTTTATAAAAGAAGAATAAATAATCTACAGCAAAGTTCTCAACAAGTAAAATCTTATATGTTCTAGATAAAGTGGAATTAGAGCTACTTAATACTAGATTGTTGCTCATCACATATTGTTTTAAATAATAAGTAAAATCTAAGGAAAAACTAAAATATATTCGTTATTAAGCAACATTCTGAAGAAAAAAGTAAATATCATAAAAGCTGTAATAAAGCATCCATAGCTGAAGTACACCTGTGATAGAGATGCATCTGTAACTGAAGTACATATTTAGAAGAAGCTGGTTTTGTGGAAGATGCATGTAATGGTTTTTATTTTATTTTTTGTTTCTAATGTGTTCAATTAATTTATTTGAAAACACAACACTCACTCAGTAATGGCACCTCATAAAATGTAGTCAAGTACATCTATTTAAGTGAAACAGTAAAACTTGGCAAACAAAAATTAAACTCCCGAAGTAAATAAACGAATTCAAATGATGTGACAGCCACTAGTAAACTAGGATTCATATTTCAAAACTGGAAAATACCAATCAACTTAACCCTCAATTCCTACTCTGGGTCATACAGACCCTGTAGATATTCTTCTTTCCTCTGTAGCTGTTAAACGGGGGGGAGGAGGGGAGCTTTTGGGAGTGGGGGTAAAAAAACTATTGCGTATGCTCTACTAGTCTGGCTACCTAGCCCGCTCAGTCCGGTCGTTACTACAGAGTAGTGA
The DNA here is from genome assembly GCA_036346155.1 of Sinelater perroti. Classification (NCBI taxonomy): domain Eukaryota; kingdom Metazoa; phylum Arthropoda; class Insecta; order Coleoptera; family Elateridae; genus Sinelater; species Sinelater perroti. The sequence goes on along the minus strand of JARFIY010000059.1, from coordinate 984,925 downwards.
GCAATTGAAAAGTGTGTTAGGGTCTCAGTGACCCAGAGCAGGAAGAGTGTCTGAAATTTCGGTAGTCGACGAAAAAAATAAATCTGAAATACCTGCTTACTTTGAATGCGTTCCTAGCGGTGATACAAACGCTTAATTTTGTTCACGAGACAAAATGACTCTTGTCTCTTATAACCCTAAAAAGAGTAAGATAGACTTTTTGCTGTCAGACGGCCCATATAAATGATGAAAAACAAAAACCCGAAATAGTTTTATATTATAATAAAACAAAAGGGGGGAATGATAGTTTTGACAAAAAGTGTCATGACTATACATAGTCACGTGCAGAACATCACGATGGTCCTTGCGAATTTTATACGGTATGTTGGACCAAGCTAATATCATGCTCATATTTTGTACTCGCTAGTTGCCATTAATGAACTTATGATACGGCGAGATTTTATTTATAACTTGTGTATGTCTTTGGTTAAGCCAACTTTATCGCTTAGACTTGCATGCACTTCTCTTAGAGCAAACATACGAGTTCTAATTGAGGAACACTTAGAATATGACGAGAGACTCGAGGAACAAGATTCTTGAGATATGCCACAAGAAAAGAGTTGGATAAACGAAAGCGTTGCTCACTCTGCCTATGCATTGTTGATCGAAAAACTTATTTTTGTTATATGTATGTATGCATGTATATTGTAAGTGTAAATTTAGTCTATGCTTAACAAACGCGGGGGGTAAGGGGTGGCACCAACATCTAGACACCCAAATGCCAACCTCACCTACACGTGGTACCCCCTGTTAGATAACAGACGAGGCTCTGGCGACCCAGCATCGGGGGTATAACCTGATACCAGTTGTCCCGAGAGGGCCCTTGTGGCTGGGCTAATCACCCGCACAAGGTAAACAGATTCAGAGAACAAACAATTGCCTCGGAAATGGACGGAAAACTGGGAAACGGACTCGGCGCGAATCACGGATAAGAATTGGAACGTGGAATGTAAACGGTATAAACGGGAGGAAAACACCTAAGGGAAGTAAAAAGAATGGCAGCCAACCGGGACAGCTTCCGGAAGTGGTTAGAGGACCCGACGCTTTAGGGCATAAGGGAGAAGGAAAAGAAGAGAGAGAAGAGATGCTTAACAAATGCATCTCGGTATAAAGCCGAAATTTCAAGATTTTCACTTCGCCAGAAAAATATGGTTTTTGAAAAAAATAGAAAAACCACCTATACAGTCTTAAAGTACAACTCTATACTTTTCCATTTCTCACCTGCAAAGTTAATTTATTCTATTCTAAAGTAGATATTTAATTTTGAAAAAAATGCATTTTTTAAAAAAGTTTTTTTATATTTTCCGTTATAACTAAAAACTAGTTACGTTTAGCGACTTTTGCATCACATATTCGAATTCTTGAGATTCTAAACTTGAATTAAATAGAAAAAAACATTATTTTTCGTTAACTCATTGCTGAGATGTAAACGTTTGAAAATTATAAAGGGTCTACTTGGCCCAGAGTAGGAACAACGGAAAATTTTGTAGGTGTAGGAATTGAGGGTTAAACAACTCAATGAGCAATAAAATGTCATGTTAAGAATAAGCCTAAGAAATAAAATTACAAAGAAAGAAATTAAAAGACAAAATAAAGTAGAAGATATAAAAGAAAGAACTGTAAAGGCAAAGTGGAGATGGACAGGATATATAGCTAGACACGAAGAAGCAAATGGATAAACACATACATAAATGGAGACCAAGATTGCACAAATGTAAAGTGGGAAGATCATGCAGGAGGTGGTTACACAATATTAAGAAGAAAACTGGGAATAACTGGCTACAGGCAGCATAAAACTATAAATAACTAATAAGTAAGCTTTCTATTTTGGCGAATAGAACAAATCTGAGTTACACTAATGGAAGGAGTTATTTTTATGCTGTACTAATCTTATTAAATTAGTGCATACTTAAAGATTGGTACTTTATAATTTTTTAGATTTGTAGAGAGACCTATCCAATGTCCCCTACAATTAGCTTGTTAAGCAAGTACTATAGCGATAGTTTTAAATAAACATCCCAAGCAAAGATATTTTTATAATATTAAACTTAAAATATTTCAGTAATCTTTGATTCTATTCCTAAGTTAATCATTTTAATAACAAAATATATTGTCGAAAAACTATCCCAAGTACTTTAAGTAACAGTACTGACCAACAAAATTGCACATTTTCATAAACATATTTAAACTTTTCATATTTTTTATCGTTCTTTGTCATTTTAATAATTCAATAAAAAATTCACGAAAATAATTTTAGTTCATCTGTAAAAAATAAAAAGGGGCTGTTTCACTAGCATTAATTCTGAAAATATTAGGTGATCTGTCTCAAAAATACCAAGCCAATTTTATAATTAACAATTTGCACGGATGCAGTGTAACCAAGCAGTCAATGGAAATAAATGTCTAAACGACAGATTCACTAGCCATGGCAGTTAAAAATTAAACTCGGGTGACTGAACACATTTAGTGTGTCATATTTTCAATAATTGAGTGAGTAGATCAGCAATTCTGCCTCAATTTTATGTAAAGCTAGAATATTCATCCCCAGAAACTATTCACGTGATTCAGAAGGCAATTATTTGCAATTCTCACACAAATCTTTGCAGAATGTTCAGAACAATAAAAAGAATGCTGGGAAAAGTGGGAGTATGTAAATCTTTCTTGTATTTTATACCATTTTTACTACATATATAGTATTGTAATTGTAATTATTTGAATGATATGGCTGCATACTTTCAAGACAGACCATGTATAAGATTTTGTAATAATAAACATTTATGCAATAGTTCTATTCCTACAACTTAGTAGACAAAAATCTTACTCTGCACTAATGCTGGTGTCAGATGTTGCACTGTTGATACTTGATTGAAAGCCATCTGAACAAAATGAAGTAGTACGTAATCCTTTTGTAGAATAATCATTTATGACATTTTGAACCTCTAATGGTAAAGTTAAATATAAAATATCTAAAGTAATTTGCAAGTTTGGTAGTTTCAGATGTTTGGTATCTGAATCAATATTATGAATTAATTCACCTGCAACAATATTATTCTTGCAACAACCAATATATACTTAATGCAATTACTCACCTAAACAGGTAGGCAAAACTTTCACAGAAGTATTAGCAACGTTATTATTATAATGAATACTGCATATTAAATGTATAAATAAAGGTGTAATTATTGAATTAATGCATGTGCTGCTTGTACTTTCCAATCGAAGGATGCTATGAGGTATCTCTGAACAACTACTAATTTCTTTATCTGATTTAAATTCTACTCCATCTGAAGGAGGGATCGACACTTCATCATCACTATCTGTTTTTAAGCCACTTTTATCAACTGTCAAGTTGCGGCAATAATAAAATTCTTTATTTGTTGGAATTGGACTAAATGCAATATTCATAATATCAAAAAACTTCTCCTTTATTAGTCTATGTAGTGGTTTCAATTCATTGCAAACTAAAGGTTGATGTAGAGACTTGACATCGATTTCATCAGTCTTATTTTGCTTTAAATGGGCACAAACAGTCTGAAAATAAAAAATTATATGTAAATAAAGAACACACCACAAGAAACTTCTTACTTGCATATAGTAAGTAATGTCAATGTCATAAACAGTTTCTTCACACTGATCCATTGCCGACTGTACATCAGAACTATGAACAAATACTCCGTATTGTAGAGCAGAAAATAAGGACATAACAAAACACTTAGAATGAGTTAGTACCAATGCTTTGCAATGAAGCTTAACACTACTCTTATTATCAATAAGATCAGATTCATCACTCTTTGGTTCTGGACTACTATTGGTAATTTCTTCAGTTTTTAATCTATAAAATAAATCATTAAATCACAAACGAAAAATTTTAAAATAATTTTACCTGACCACATCTTCTTGTACAATAGAACCAAACTTAAACCTATGATCTTCATATACGTCATTATTGCCATATTCATTTTTGTCTGCATTATTTACATATGCATCAACTAATAAAGCTAGAGGACAGTCAAATATGTAAATGGGCAAAACAATAGAACTTGATGCATTAATTGGTACATCACTAAAATTACTTCCCCTTGAAGATGTTCTTTCTGTATTTTCAAAATTCTCATTTATATTAGAAATGGCAGAGTCTTCCGAAACAACTAAGTTTTTCAAGCTTTGTAGTGTTGCTGGTATAAATGTCAAAATGACATGAGTCACTGAAATCCCCTTGATGAAGCATCTCCACTGAGAAATGGGCAATTCATTTCCTGACACAGATGTAGCTAAAAAATATTTCTACTAATTTGCAGTTATGAAATAATTACAATAAAAACTTTAATTTTATTTGTAAATAGTTTCTACCAATCACATATCAGATATTAAAAACGTCCCTTGTGGCAAAAACCCCAAGAGGTAGGTACATTTTGTAATACACCAATTGAATGTGACTCCAACCAGAATTTAATGTGCATTACGTGCAAAATAAAAAATATTCATGTTTATATCTCCCCACTCACTTATCTGATTCACACCTTTTTAGACTACTTAAATTTATACCTAAATAACGTGTCAAATTCAAAAATATTTGAAAGTCGTCCCCCCCGCCTTTAACCAATTTTGTTCATTAACAAACTTAGTCTAGACATTGGCCCAATAAATGTGTGTAAAATTTCATTAAAATCCAATAAAAATTATGGCAATTATCGTATCCATAAGATCCATTATGTCTTTGATATATATGCTACTTTTTAAGCAGAAAAGAACAGAAAATACCTATTTTATATACTCAGAATATCTGCAAAACTATAAAAAACAACATGATAATTATAATTCAACAGCAGTCAGAAATAACAGTCATAAAATCAAATGTGAATACTTAAACAAACTTTCATATGAGCAAATTGTGCTACGTTACTAAGAACAACTTGCATCACCAAAAATAATTCCATCAAAACTATAAACAAAATTTAAAATATTATCACTAAACGTATGCTATAAATTCTATAATCTCAAAAGAGGAAATACTTTGTAAGAGGCGCATAAGTTAAAAAACAAAACTTCATAGCCAATCTATGAGCAGGATTAGGATAAAGAAAGCACAAACATAAATATAAGATACAAAAAACAAGTGATAAGAAAGCAAGAAAATTGTATAAAGTGAAAAAAGGTCCAACAAAGACATTTAAAAAAAGTTAAGAAGCAAAACTAGAGATTTTTATAAATAAACAATTTTATAAACTTCCAAAAATTACAAAGTAATGAGACTAATTTTCTTGGTACAAACAGAAAGGTCAATGGGCAGTCTTTGGGGCTGACAGTTGGCGAGGAATGTAGGCAGAGTCTGGCCCAGCTTATTTGCCTTCAGGCCTTTATAACGTGCGAATCACTTGAAAAGTAGACAACTGTTTGGACATGGGTCACAGGTCAAAATGCAATGTGGTGTTAATCAGCAATGTGCAATTTAATTTTCCGTTAAACTCAAAAAATCCGCAACTAAGACGCTTGCTATGATATAGAAAGCCTACAGAAAGGATGCTTCATTAAAAGCACAAGAGTTTAGGTGGCACACAATATTTAGTGAAAGAAAGGAGATGTCGAGCAACAGGAATGTGCAGAACGGCCATCAATATTTCACATGTTCAACAATGTGGCTAAGATGGAAGCAGTTTTGAACTCTGTCTGATATCTGAGTGTTAGATGGATAGCAGATAAAATTGCGAATTGGTCCCCTCAGTTTTCATTGATAAACAAAAGAAAAACCATGTATCAACATTTCGCGAGATTTTGGACCATCTAAGAAGTGAGCCGGATTTTTTGTAGAAGTGATAACTGGTAAACGTGGGTTTTTAAGTACTGTATCCAAAAATATACGGACAAAGCTTTAAATGGCACATCATAGTCTCAACAAAAAAAGGCTCAAATAATGGAATCAAAGGTAAAAGCAATGCTCATTGACTTTTTTAATTCTAAGGGTGTTATATATAAGGAGTTCATAGCACCTAAACAGATGGTTAATATTACATTTTATATGGAAGTGCTTAAATGACTGAAGTTTTACACATGTCCACCTGGAACTATGCGTCACTACTTATGAGAAAGTTTCTACTGAAACAAACTCAATTTCTTTTTGCTACCCTGGTTCAAATCCAGCCTAAAAGAATACCATTTTGAAACTGTTAAAAATGTGCAGGCTACTGTGATGCGTCTTCTGAAGAAAATTCCAATTCAAGACTTCCAGGTGAGCTATGACAAATGGTAGATGATGGTATTGATGCTCAAAGATGTTATTTTGAAGAATATTAAGTGTATATGAATCAATCTCATTACTTTTATAGTTTTAAAACTGGTGGAAAAAGAAAGCAACAGAAGATATTTTACTAATACCTGCAACAGAAGCAGAATCTTCACTTTCAAAATAAAAATAATGCAGCAAATGAAAACAAAGAGTCATAGAAATAATCAAGTGGTAAGACTTTAATTCCCCACGTAGGAGCACCACGCCTTAGAAGACCACCATTATTACCCCTTGGTCGCGTGAATGCAGGTACTCAATTATTTTTAGTGATTGAGTAGGCCACGCGCCAGATATCAGAGAGGATTGGGAATACACCCGGGTCCGTCAGCATCGCACCCCACCCCTCAACCATGGGACTGTGCTGGCTAAGTGTAACAATACTTTCTTTTAAATTGATCACAAATAATCTTATATTTAAATGATTACATTTTTTTGCAAAAAAATAGTCAATATTACCTTTGTAAGCCTTGTATGATATAGGACAAGTATGTGGACATTTATTTCTATGTCTCATTAGTATCTGTTGAGTAAGTCTGTCTGATTCCTCTGGAGAAATATTTAGTTCATGATCATGCAAACATAGCAAATGATCTTGAATATTTTCTAATAAAAGTTTATTTGATTTTTCATAGTCATAGTTATCGAGAGACATGGTTCGTTCATGACCTACAAATTATTATGGGAATGAATATTATTTAACCTTTGCAAACTGTACTCACTTTCAAGGAACATTGAAAAAAGTAATTCAGTTTGTTGACACAGAGGCAATATACTGATTGGATCAAAATTAAATGGAATGTGTTGAATTCGTTCTCTACAACAATTAAATATTAAAATACAGCTAACTTCAAAGTTGTGTTACTTACTCAATATCATAAGTAGAAACATCGACTAAACTAATTTTACTATTCTTCAAACTAGAATTTTTATGTTGCTTGTTGTTAGAATTAAGTCGTCGACTCAGAACAGAATCAATTTCAGTCAATTGCGACTTATTCTGACATATCAAACTCAAATGCTCTAAAGTTAATAATGAATTAATGCACTGCAAATCTATTTGACGTATCTAAAAAAAGAAGTTAAACATCTCCAACTCAGAAATATAGAAAATCTTACAACATCAGCTATTTCATAGTAATATTTGTTGTTTAAGTAAGAAGTATAAGAGTTTGTCGGTTGCACAATTCCATACTGTGGTTCCACCCAAACTTCAGTTATCATCTGCAAATCAGAATCCAAGTCTGTTTCCATATCAACATCATCTTCTGATCCGCTAGTAAATTCTCCTTCTCTCCAAGTTCGATATGGAGGAAAAAGAACATACTGAACTACACATGTAGATAATGGTTCCATGTTTAATTCCAAGACCATTGTTATAATGCCAGATGAAGAGTGAGCAAAACTAAAGCCTTCTTTTATTCGCATTCTAAAATATTCAATGCATTAACATGATAAATTTAATTAGAAAAGAATTGCATACCTTGTTAAAGTATTTAAAATCCGAGATACCGCTGCCACTTCTAGTTTAGCATTTGGAACATGTGAAGTACTCCAAATCCATCTTTTGTGGAATAAGTATCGTGATAATGTGGTAAATAAAGTTCCAGCAAGAGGAGAATGAGGCAAACTTTGTAAGGAATGGGGTGGTTGAGTACCATCCGGAAATATTACAGTTGTAAAATCACTAGGCATTCTTTCATATCTAGGATAAAATATTTTAAACATTTATAACAAATATACTTACACATTATTACCTGATAAGTATTCTTTCCAATGGTTTTTGTAATAAAATACAACATATATTTTCTTTACATTTTATTGGATTGGATGGATAAGATAAAGAAGATACCCCAACTTTTAATTCTTGAAATATCTTAAAGCAAAAAATCCTCCAAATTATTGAAAAAACAAATGTCAATTAGATGGTTACCTTATATCTTACATAACTAGGAGTTCCAGTAATAAAACCAACGTTTATTACAGCACAAGGAAACTTTGGTGTGATTCGAACAATGCAAAACCATACTGGAGGTCGATCATGTTCTCTGTACAAAAATTTCAAATATGTGTGATTATCTATTAGCACAAAAGATGACCATTCGGATAGCATAACGTATAAAGCAGTAGCTGCTTGCCTACACTGTATGACCTAAAAAATTCATTGCGTCATAAAAAATATTAATATAAAAAATTACTTTATACCTGAAATCGTCCAGATGAATTTGCAAGATGTAAGTGTCTTGGTAAAGGATGATCATATTTAAGAGCAATAGATAATTTATAAGTATGAAACCACTTTTTCCAATTACTGCTTTCAATTTGACAAATCGGTTGCCATATAGTCACAAATTTAGGAGAGGAGATATCACTACAATAAAAAAAATTATTTACCTTTTTACTCCATTACCGGTTGTTTTCCACATGACCATGGTAATTAAGTAACCAAAATCACCCTCATCATAATTTTGTCTTTATCAGATATTATGTATCATTGAATATTATTTTAATAATTTCCATGTATAATAAATATTATTGAAAAATTACAGACGATATTCAGTTTACAAAAATATTTCTTATAAACACTATACCCTTATAAAAAGCGATGTTTTATAGTATTGAGTTTATTATATTGTTTTTTGGTTAGTTCTTATTTTTTATATTTTGTTAAAAGGTCAAATAATTTAAAACAAAATGTAACTCCCCGTCCATCAACATTTGTAAAAATTTTTATACACTAATAACCAAGAAATTGAAAAAATACCAAAAGAAGATCTGATAATTGTATTGGGAGACTTCAATGCACAGATAGGAAAAGAGAGCATCATAAAGCAAGTTGCAGGAAAACACACAATGCACGAGAAAACGAATGACAATGGACTTAGATTATACTACCTAGCAACCGAAATGAACATGGTCATAAGTAGTACCAAATTCAAGCACCCGAAAATACAAAAAGTAACATGGACGTCACCGGACAAGAAGACGCAATCGCAGATAGATCATGTATTAATAGTAAAAAGACGGCAATCATCAATAAATGACGTAAGAACATATAGAGGAGCATGCGCTGATACTGATCACTACATAGCAACCGTAATAATAAGACAAAAATAAAGAAAAGTAGCAAAACAGGAACTATTAAAAGAGAAATGGAATATAGGAGGACTAAAAAAGGAAAAACTAAAGAAGCGATACGAAGAAGAACTGGGAAAAAATCTCAAAAATAAAACACATAACGGATCAATAGAAGAAAAATGGAGCAACGTGAAAGAATCAATAAGCAAAGCTGCAGGAAAAATAATAGGAAAGGAAAGAAAAAAGAAGAGGAAGGAATGGTTCAATGAGTCATGTAAAAGAGCGTACAAAGTAAAAGTAGAAATGAGACTAAAATGGTTAAGACACAATACAGAAAAGCATAGAGTAAAATACGAAGAAAAGAGAAAGGAATGCAATAAAATAAGAAAAGTAAAAGAGAATGGATAGAAGAGAAGATACATGAAGTAGAAGAAGAAAGTAAGAAAGCAAATCAGAGAAAATTCTACCAGAAAATCAACGAGCAAAACAAAGTGTATAAGCACAGACTAACAGGAATAAAAAACAAACAAGGCAAGGTAACAGAAGAAGAAAAAGAATATAAAGACGTATGGAGGGACCACTTTAAAGAGTTACTAAATACAAATCAAAAACAGGAAGAAGTAACGAGCAAAGAAGCAGAAGAAGAAACAGATGAAGTCATGATAAAGGAATCTACGCTAGAAGAGATGAAACAAATCATAAACAGCAGCCGCAACATAAAGGTACCGGGTAAAGATGAAATAAATATGGAGCTAATAAAACATGGAGGGGACACACTACAGGAAAACTTATTTAGATTAATACAAAGAATATGGAGAGAAGAAGAGATGCTAAAGGACTTTGAAGTGGGTCAAATAATAACTACATATAAGAAAGGTGACCAGCAAGAATGTAGGAACTACCAAGAAATTACACTACCAAACACGACGTATAAGATACTACATTAATACACAAAAGACTAAGAGACACGACAAAAAATACATTAGGACAATATCAATTTGGTTTTGCAAAAGGAAAATCGATAGTGGATGCAATATATATACTGAAACAATTCATGGAGAAGATGCAAGAATATAAGATAGAAATAGAAATATTATTTATTGACTTCGAGCAAGCTTTTGATTTTCTGGACAGAAATAAACTCATGTCAGCGATGAAAGAACTGGGTATACCAATAAAATTAAGGAGACATAAAAATGACACTGAAAACAACGAGTCAGCATAATAATGCAGAAAGGAGAAACAGAGGAATTCACAACAAATAAAGGAGTCAGGCAAGATGATGCCCTGCCAGCAACACTCTTTAATTTAGCACTAGAACACATCACCAAAAAAATAAACAAGGGAACAATAATATCAAGAAGAGGGCAAATAATAGCATACGCGGACGACATAGTATTTATAGCAAAAAGGCGTGACATACTTGCTAAGATGTTGAAAGAAATAATAATGGAAGGGCAAAAGATTGGCCTTAAAATAAATAAAAATTAAACAAAAATAATGAGAGTGGGGAAGGACATGCAGAGAGGAAAGGTTAAATTATGTAACCAGGGATATGAAGAGGTAGATAAATTTAAGTACCTGGGGGTTATGATTTCCAATGATGGAGACAGAGAAATAGAAATAAAAGATAAGATGTTGTCTGCAAACTGAACCAATAAGAAACTACTAAGAATCAAAATTATTGCAAAAAAAATCAAATTAATAATTTATAAAACACTGATAAGGTCAATACTAATGTATGGAGCAGAGACTATGCCAATGGCGAAAAAGAAAGAAGAAAGGTTAAAAGTGACGGAGCGAAGAATTCTAAGAGTTATATTTGGAGCAGTAAAAATTTCGGAGAACTAATACAGAATAAGAACAAACCAAGAGCTAATGCAAGAAGTAGAGGAAGACATTGTGAAAAAATAAAGCAGCAGAGAGCGAAATGGTTAGGACACGTGCTGAGGTCAAGCAACCAGGAAATAATGAAATTAATAATGAAGTGGACTCTGGCCGGAAGATGAAGGAAAGGCAGACCAAAGTTAAGATGGATTAACAAAGTGAAAAAGGATCTAAGAGCAATAGGAACTGAAAACGTAGAGAAGTTAGTCGAAGATTATGGAGTAGGATATGTAAAGAAGTTGGGAATGGACTGGATGGGGACTGATCTACCCAGAAGCGATCTAGAAAGCTTCACCAGAAGTGGCACTACCTCTTCAAGGGGTGTTAACCAATTTATGAAAAGTGCAAATGCAGCACTAATTACAACTGAAATCTATGTTTACACAGAACTTATGAATTAAAAGTCAAAATTTATAATAAAAAAAAAATAATTAGTTGTTAGTACCATATTTTATGGTAAACACATGTCTTATTTGCTTGTAATAATTATACAAACAATTATTTTAAATAAAATTAAAAATTTCAATGGGGATAAAATAATTATTTTAATAGAAGTGGTACTGAAGGAATTTAGCTTATTTAGACCTTTTGAAAGCATCAAACTTGATCCAATACTATGATAGCACAATTGAGCACATACTAGGAACGGCAACAGAATTTAATAAATATAAGGATTATAAGAACAAAAGAAAGTAAAAAAAAACTAACAACTTAAAGAGAGCCAAAAAGACGGAGTAGTGGTGCCACTGCTCTTTATTGACCCCACATGAGAACCAAATAAATCACCAGAAGAGTGAAAAAAAATTATCTGAATTTCATCTACCAATCAAGTTAAATTTTTTTATAAGAGTAGTAGTCCTAAAACATTTTATAACTGTCAATATATTAAAAAAAGCAAGCATATTAATGATAGATTGACTGATTAGAAGAACTTTGACATATCTCTGTATGGCAATAGCTGCTAAAACATTAACCAAAAGTCTAAAGGTACATCAAAGCTTACATGACTAAATTAGTTGAAAACCACATTAGATAAATCGCACAAATGCTTCCGAGACTATTATATAAAAAGTAGGTCCATCTGATAAAAATGTTTAAGTTGACAAAAATATGAGAGAGATATTCATAATGAGAACAAAGAATTTGATTAAGCTCTCAATGGTATAAGCCCCATCACCATAAGTGTTGTTTATCAAAATGCAATATTAATATATAATTAAATTTTGATACCTCAAACTTCACCAATGATTCTCATTAAGAAGAAAGGCAATATAACAAAAAAAACTGTATTCCTTTAGAATAACCAATTTATTTAATAAGATATGTTGGGGCTTACACCTCTTTTCCTTGGCGAAAAAGAAATCACCATATCGGGGGAAGTAAAATATCTAGAAGTCGTTTTCGATTCTAAACTTTCTTGGAACCGTCATGTTGAGAAAGTGGTCGACAAATCGGCGACAACTTTAGCAGTTATCAGACGAATGCACAAGTCGTGGGGGTTAAAACCAGGTATGGTGCACTGGTTGTACACCAGAGTGGTTAGACCCTCTCTTACATACTCAGCTTTGGTTTGGTGGACCAAAGTAACACAAGAAACCACCAAACTAAAACTAGGCAAGGTACAAAAACTTGCCTGTTTGGGCATTACAGGTATGATGAGAACCACGCCCACTGCAGTCACAGGTCATACAAGAATAAATAATAGTCTGGGGGGCCCTCTGTTTGAAATGAGGATGGACCACATGACCTCAAAAATATGTGACGACTCTCTATTTGAGGTGATCATGCAGAATCAAAATAGGAGCAAGACTTTTAGACAGGTAATTGCACCTGGTAGCCTAATCTAGTACATAGATGGTTCTAAAACCGAGCTGGGTACCGGAGCTGGAATATATACTAAGGCTCCCAGGGTAGAGCTAAGCTTTTCCCTGAGTCAGCACGCTTCTGTCTTTCAGACAGAAATATACGCCATACTACAATGTGTGCGTGAAAACGGTAAGAGGCTTACAGGAGCAAGTGAATCTATATTATGTCAGACAGCCAGGCAGCTTTAAAGGCTTTATCAAACACAAAAGCATCAGCTAGACTGGTATGGGAATGCATCAATGAACTCAATGCACTTGCAGAACATAACACAGTAAAACTGTTATGGGCACCTGGGCATTGCGGTATCTATGGCAATAAGAAAGCCGATGAATTGGCCAGGCAGAGATCTAGTGAGGCTTATATTGGCCCAGCACCTGCTTTAGGAATTTCACGAAGTGCTGCCTGAAGCTTTATTAAGGAGAGAACATGCACTCATCATCAAATGTACTGGAAGAACTCACCAGGACATTATTTCAGCAAAACCTTTAATAAGGGACCTTGCCAAAAGCGAGCTGCAGAACTCCTTAACCTAAGTAGGCCACAGCTAAAGATAACCATAGGGTTGCTTACAGGACATGCAACTGTAAAAGAACACTTCTGGAAAATTGGTAAATTCAATGGTATACATATCCTATGCAAGTGCGATGCGCTGTGCAGGAAAAGGCAACATATATTCTGGAAACCAATCCTGGAATCGGAAGATTTCCAGACACACCCTGTGAAGGACCTGTATCTGTTGGTTCAGGGGACATCAATTACAGATTGGTTCTGAATTTACTTTATTAGGGTAATCACAATACGCCATAGGCTGCAGTGACCATGGATCCATTAAGGAAGACATACCCGAAGCGCAAAAAAATAAGATATGGTTGTAAATAAATAGTTTTTGATATTAAAACTCAAAGCAGTAATTATATGTTAAACTAAATACTGATAAAAAAATGACTTGTTAAAAATTTTGCTAATATCACTACTTCATTATATACATTAACTGAAAGCAAGACATGTTATGGGTAGATATCGGTTTGCATATGAAATCCACGAATACGATGTCAAAAAATTTACAGTTAAAAATGAGATTGGATATTTAATATGGAATGATACGCTTTTAAATTTTCAAAAAAAATTAGAATGCAGTTGTTTTCAATGAAATGCATATTTGTAAAATTATAAACGTCAAAATTTGATGTTTGTAAAATATTGGGAATAAAAAAATTGTAAATTTTGTAATAGTAGGCGTAAATTGTTTCTCTGTAAAAATATAAAAATTGATATTTTTGATTTCCTAATTCAATTCTTTGATAAATATGACCATAATTTTGTTTTCAGATATTTTGTATTGTTTATGTGTACCTTTAACTTATACATTTATCATTAATACAATATCAATAATTAAATATCTAAAGTTTTACCTTGGTGATAGAACTAATTTTCCTGTGTCAGTATTATTTAGGATAAACACTGGTATGCCACTTCTCACACTTTCTGGCAGAGTGTACCAAACCGATGAGTTATGAATGGAACTTAACTGCTGCGCCAATAAAGTATCTCCAGATGACAATTGGGTTAGACGTAACCAAAACCTTTCAATTACTGCCTGTCTGTATAACGATCTTGGTTCTTTTCTCATCAAACATGTTATGTCATGGAGAAATTCATAAGGTGCTAGAAAATCGCGTTATAAAAAGTTGACAGAGTTAAATTTTAATTTACCTGAAATGTGTACTTCTACTCTAGCAACATTTTTAACAATTGGCCACTGGCATCGCAAATGGTATTGTATGTAAATATACGTTTTCCATTCTAGGCTAAGACTAACTTCTAATAATCCACTGTCATATTTTATATCCTGAAAGCCAACACATTTAAAAATCTAGAACAATACCACAAAATATTCTTACGTCTACTGTATATCCTTCCCTCATTCTTCGGGAAAAAAGTAGCATTATGGAGGCTGTAACGTTTTCCTCAGTTTGCCTCTTAGATAACAAAACGGGAACTTTGTTATTAAGAAATCGTTCATTTCTGAAAATCAAAACGTATATAAATAAATAAAGACAAATAAAGATTATATATTATGGCAGTAGGGTAGGAAAATAATTGTTAAATATTTATTAATAGCCCAACCATTGCATCATAAAACAGTGATGTGGTTAGAACTATGTATAACAATTAAATTTCTAGTCAGTAATGGTGTTAGAGGCTCAGGTTATTTGCAGAGCTACTTTTTTTGTAGTCATGGTTGTCTGTGAAACCCCTAGTTTATTATATCCCACAATACTACCAAAGGGCCTTCAAAAGAAATGACATATGTATCAAATGTGTTTTGATAATTTGTTTGGATACAAATAAAAAAATACATTAAAACCTTTTTAATAAAAAAACAGTCAAGTCTTTAATTAAAATCTGACGAAGAAGCACTGTAAACACTTAACATCTGTTAAGTTGCATAAGAGGATGCTAATAATGACAATACATATGTAAATCATTACATAAATTAATAAATATTAAATACTTTTTAATAGATGATTTATAATATTTAAGTATATACTCACGGTATCATCCATCTGTTAGGGTGAATAATGGCTGACAAATTGTCATTACACTTGGCCTTGCTTTGGAAAGTCCAAAATAAAAATAGTTCATGATATATATTTACCATCAAGGAAGGTTCAAGTTTCTACAAAAATTATAAATAGTAAACTGCACAATTACATTTAAAAAAAACATTAAAAATTTAACCTCCACATTAGTTATTAAAAAATCAAGAAATGGACGTAAGAGTACTCAAATTTGAATAATAAAATGAAAAAATAACAAAAACAAAACCTAAATGATTTAGGAATAGGCAGAAACCATGTTAAACAACTACTAATTTTGCTTTTTTAAGATAGATAAATTACTAAGAACACCAAAAGATGATATTTAGCAAAATAGGACACAGAATACAAAAATGGATTATAGAAACTACACAAACAACAATGTAACTGTAATTTCTATTACTTCTTTATACCTGCTTTTGACGTTATAATAATTATGAAAATAGTTGTACAACCTTATATTACCAAAACGAAAAAAAAGCTACGGTTAATAATAGAAAAATATCAATTAACAAATAAATACACAATGATAGATTTATGCATATATCAGTTAGTGAGAAAAGTAATTGTTTTGAAGAGATATAAATTCTACAAACAATTTGTACTTGTCAAATGTAAAAAAACACCTTAATATTCTTTGCTTAAAAATGATAATCGAACTCTTGAAATACATAAATATAAATAATATATAAAAAAAGAAATATATTTATAGAATAAGTAAATTATTAAGAGAATTGCATGTACCCAGTATTTATTAAAATAAAAAAATCTTCAAGTTATAAGTTTCAAAAACAACGAAGACACATAAAAAGAAATTTTTATTACTTACAATATCTGGAAATTCTTCCATACAAGTTCCTAATGTAGAATGGGACAAAAAGTTAAGCAAATCAGTATATGACACATATCCAGCACTACTGTGAGGATGAAATGCTGGACCAACTTTCAAAAATGAAACAGGTATACTATCATAATGTAATTGTAATAAGAGAGATTCCATTATGTTACTGTCAGGCATTGCAACGACCCCATCAGTTATGACTAGAATGTCTGAAAATTCCAACTGAATTACTTTGGATCAGATAAACCACACAATACTTACGACTTAAGCTAATTTCTGGAAGTAATGAAATCGCTAGCATTGAATATCGAAGCATATTTACAAAATTGGCGTCGGGTAAAACCATGGGAATATTAGGAATATTCTGTTCACTTTCTGATAAATGAAACAATGTTCCTATAATCCCTTCACTTTCTGTCTAAAATGAAATTTAAAAAATTCAAGTAGTATGAAAAGTTTGACAAAAACTTACCTTTTGTACTTCTATTTCATCGTAAGCCATTGCAGAGACATAAGCAATTCGACCCTCTAAATAATGGAACTGACTTTCAATTAAATTCACAATATCCTGAACATTCTGTGAAGATACATTAACTCCTTTTACAAGCACTTGTTGAGCAGGGCTTATAAAAAACGGCGTATTGACTATAACTGTGAGATATAAATTTGGTTGAAACACTAACGTATTTCCAGGAATTGTAAACTACAAAAAAAATAATTTTAAATATTAATATGAAGTAAAAAATATAGCATATCATACCGGTTTACATAAACCCTCTAAGGTTGACTTAAAACAACTGAGCATTTCATCAAATAAAATTTCTCCTCTCTGAATATTTACAGCTGACTGGGATGGACTCATATCAATACAATATACAAATCGATAAGAATGTGCTATGAATTTTATTTTTGTTGTCTCAGTTATTAAATATTTGTTAGTTTTCACACACGTGGCTTCTTTGGGAATTGCGGAAATGACTTCTAATTCTGATGACGTATTATCCTAAAAGTGAACTTGAAGAAATATTAAGTCAATTAAAAATCACAAATTACTTACCAATGTTAAGTGCACTGGTACCGAAACGACTGTATTAATGTGATCCAATAGCCACTGAAACCTAGTAGCTCGTGAAATTGGCATGTTCTTTGGCAGAAGAATGTACACAGTATCAGCTTCCAAAACTGCAGGGTGATTACTTAGTTCCATATAAGAATAATCTTCCACATTTAAAAAAGTGATATCTAAAAAAATAATATATATAACGTTACTACAATTTTGTATTACTTTTTTTTATATAATTATTTAGATAATATAAATAAATGATGTGTACAGAATATCATCAAAATATATCAAGAAGTACAATTACATCAAGAAAAAATAAGATAAACATTTTAGAATTACTAAAATAGCAGCGATCAAAGTATAATAAACATATAAGGTACCACAAGTAACATGGCTGAGTAAAGATATTTATTATAAGTATACACAAATAATACAATGCTAAATTAAAGATGGAATATTTATCTAAAATAAAAAGACAGTACATATGGGGTGATAAAAAATAACATTAAGAAATAGTGAAATTTAAAACAACCAGTAACTAAGGAGATGAGCAAGCAGAAGAGCTGACAGATCAAGCCCCATTACTTCCCCATTTAATATCCTAGGTTTTGTAAAAAAAATATAGTAATCTTATAATTTAAATCTCCAATTTTAGCTACTGCTTAATTGTAACCATTTTGGATCTTTCAAATGAGTATTTTAATTTTTTCAACAGCTTATTCAGCTAGATTCAAGTTTAAAGTAAATGGCAAAAGATTATCCTTTATTAAGTGGCGAAGCGAAGCGGAGTCACTAACTTCATGTTGTCTGTCTGTTTGTCCGTCCGTCCGTCCGAGCAATAACTCGAGAACGGCTGGGAATTTCCAAATTCTGTTTTCGCCAATCGACAGGTGACCGAAAAGGCTTGTTTGCTAGTGATTTTGACTATCTTGCCTATTGCTGGATCCTTGCATATTTCATAAATTTCTCTGTTATTCCTGCTTTCATTTTGCAGTCTTTTATTTTTTTACTTAAAGTCCAGGTTTCGCATGTGTATATTGCTGTTGGCCTAATAACTGTTTTGTAAAACCTAAATTTGGCACTTATTGACAAATGTTTTGATCTTAATAGGTGGTAAGGCTTCCTGCGCATTTGTTTGCTTTCTACTTATTTTTCTTCCTTGCACTTACTTGATATTCTTGCGCCTAGATAAACAAACTCATCTATGATTTTAAATTTTATTTTTCCTAAGTTTTCCTATCACACCGCTTTTCGCCTAATATCATTACTTTGCACTTATCTGAATTCCGCTGTAATGCTTTGTATGCATTATCCACTAATTTTTTTACTATCTCTTACATCTATTTTTTGTTTCTAGTTACAATAGCTAAATCATCTACGTATCCTATCACTTGGTAATTTTTGTACGTTGTGTAGCCTGTCCGGTTTAGCTGGCCATCTCTTACAGTTTTTCCAGTACCATATTCTTTAATTAATATAGAAAATTTCATTTACAATTATTTTTGCACGATTTTATATTCCTTTGACAATTCTAAATTAAAGAACACAAATTCGAACTTTTAGAAGTTTTCTCATTTCAACAAACAAATTTAGTTCTACAGTTAACCTACGAACAGTCTTTAGTTAACTTTTCAAATTCCAGACAGATCTCACATTATCAACAAATGAAATATTTCCAACTTGTATCAAATTAAATATTTTTAGACATACATTTCCATAAAAATATTAAAATTATAAAATAGTACCAAGGTCAACAGAACTCTGAGAAAACGAATTCTAACACAAGTACCCTATTGTCAAGAAACTGGGTTTTCACAAATAATTGTTGCATAAAATCTAAAATATGCACACAAATTAAATTGTTGTTAATATTCATATCTACAATATTCAAATAGTTTAAATGCAAGTACATTCGATTGGATACAACTGGTTGTTTATAACTTAGAAAAATGTAGTCCATCTCTTGGAGGCACACCATTTGGATGTGTAACTATAAATTTGAAACACCTAATGCAAATAGATACTGACGCATGTGGCAAATATCTGGCGAAACATTGATCGTAATATTAAATGCGACTGACCTCCCGCTATGGGATTAATTTAGAAATCAGCAAATGGGCAATGTGGTAAAATTGATAAAAAGGCAACAGGAATAAATTGTTATTTTATAGACACAAACTACAATAACAGATGTTGGCAAAGATTTTACAGCGCATTATGATAATGGCCTAAAATATACTTTCTAATTTGCGCCTCAAACAGCCAGCTTCGCTGGCAAGGTAGTTGGTAGAGGCGTTCGAAAATACACCTAGAATTAAACAATTTTAAAGTTGTTAAATCACTTGTTAATTTTTAATTTTAGATAGTTTGTGTTCGAAAATAGTAAGTTTCACAAAATATCACTGTTCTAAAATAATTTGTCTAGATTAAAGCAATTATGTCAATAGAAATCTTCAGTTTGAGTTTTTATTAAGTTCATAATCTGTTTTTTGATAATAAAAATCAATTGATAATAAATATAAAGGGTAATACTAATACAAGCACTCGGTAATTGAAATTAACGTTTTATAATTTTTTACAACAATATTAAAATATCATCGCCGCAATAAAATGCTAGGGAGATTTATACAATTTTTTGATACAACTTTATTTGGGCTATACCATGACTATATGATGATTGTCTTCATTATGATTATAAAATTTATTAGCACATTTTAGGGTATTTTAAATGACCAATAATTAAGTTTACTTTACATCCCTTTTTAATTAAACCAACAGCTCGTAAATATTACAAAATGTAATAGCTGAAACAACAACACAGGAATTTACCCAAATGTCATATTAAAACATTGTTAGTAATTATATAATAGATTAGGCTTGTTAGTATCAAATGACCTTAGATTGCACTTTAATGTTCAAAACAAGCCACATAAAATTTGCGGTACAAACTTCAACAACGGAGGAACTAAATGAAACAATTTATACGTTCAAACCAGACAATTACTATAAGGGTGTTAATCAAATTTAAAAACATACAAACGTAAGTTTTGGCTTACACGTGCAGCTATAAAGGCTGTTCTAAAATATTAGACCTAAATACCTTTTATCAAAAATGGCAACCATGAGCAACTCACAAAAAAAAATTCAACGTTATTTAAACACTATGTGAAAGCAAAATATTTTCTAATAAGTACTGCAAATACCAATGAAAAGGCCTTGAAGACAAGATCGTTTATGTAAATTCGAGAAATGAATAAACAATGAAAATAATATTAAAATATAAGAAAAACCGAATTTATTTACGTGAAATTTAGCTCAATTAAAGTAAATGGTACTGAGAATCATATTATTCAATGTAGCCCCCATCAGCGACTATAACCTTCTAGAGCTGAGACCTAAACCTGCCACAGGCCAACACTACTTCTTCCTTGTCCATATATGTCATTACCTCCATGATGGATGATCTTAAGTTGTCCTTGTTATTATGATGCCTCCCATTGTCATATGCCTTACACATATTAATCAAGGGATTGCAGTTGAGACTGGAGGGTAGCCACAAGTTGGAGGACCAGTGGTAATACAAATTGTTACATAGCTATGCCTGGATCTTCCTTGCCTTGTACACTGGAGCGGAGTCTTGTTGGAATCTCTTTTATTCAGGGCTCAGCAACTATCTCCAGCATGTCGATATAGCTGTCGACGATCACCTTCAGGCCTTCTTCAACGAAGTGAGACGACATGATATCCCCTTTGCTGTTCACAAGCTCCAGCACCATCACAGATGCAGAAAACTGTATTCATGATAGTAGGTGTTTTAGGGGTCATTTTGGCGATTCACTTCCCTGTCCTTGATGAAGTTCTTTTCGCCCGAAAAGAATGTTAGAACGCCAGCGCTGTCGTGCTCCTTTAACTTCCTGTGCATCTTGTTTTTCCGCCAATTGGCGGTTCATGTCTCAAAACGAAACACTTATGGGTGCTCTACTAAACTGATCGTCGACCTCTTTTTTCAGGCCAATCTTGCTCCGCCCAGGAGCGATCCTGATGGATCCCCTCTTTCAATTCACGGACGAATTCATCCTGGTGGTCAGATTCCATGTACTTCTTAGCTATGTCGTAAATTTTGGTTTTCTTATAGCTAACCCACACAATAATTTCTGTCGGAAATTCAAGCATGGCAGCTCCGTATTATAGGCTCATTTTGTCGTAGGTTGTTGATCATGTGAAGCTAACTTTTATATTGCCTAACAGAGTATTACCCATGCACATAAATCGGCCTCGCGGCTTTCCCGCAATGCTACCTAAAAAATTCCGGATTTACCTCAACGACCTTATACAAAACTAAAAAATCAAAACAAACCCGAAAACTAAGAATATATCTCTTTGCCACTAAATAAAGTCAAAAATACTTGAAAGATAGAGACACGAAATTAAAAAATTACACAGCAAAACTCATGAAACAGAAACTATGTTTAACCAACAAAATAGCCTAGTGGTAGTACTTACAAGTAATAAAATAAATAAAAATTTATTATTGTAACAATACCGAAATTTGGTTCGTACATAAATTATTAATTTAAGAAGGTACAACTACATCTTTAACTGCCTCCAGCCTTTAATAGGCAAATAAGGTAAAGGAACAAAAATTCCCTAAAAAATGCTCCTTTGGGCTCATGGCATCAAATTGTAAAGCAATTATTGTAGCATAATAAATTATAACAAAAGTCAAATGCTATTTTAAAAAACAGACTGCAACACACCAAACAAAAATTTTTGAATATAAACAATTTTAATCGATAGGTGGCCAAAACACAAAACGTTTTACGCTCTCACTAAGATTCCAACCTTATTATTTAGAAAAAGATTAAAAATCCAATACATCAAAGACTCACAAGTTCACAAAAACTAAAATCTAATTAAGGTAATGCGTGTTTTTCTAATAATTTTTCCCTTCTACGTAACTACACATTAACATATTTTATTATGTTATCAATTAGTACTTCGAAGAAGATCATCATTTTCAATTTCTTAGACTAGTGTAAGGTATCTAAGAAAAATTCATAACCAGTCGAAATATCAATTTTGTGATAATAATCAATCTTAGTTTACTTAGCTCACGTTGGTTTAATCACAAATTGTTTTAATAAAAATAAAAAATTTAAACTTTTCATTATGCAAAAGCGAATTAATAATAATAAACATGAAATGCTAACGTAAATGTAAGTAGTACTTAAGAAGAAATCGTAAAGAACGCATTATGTACAAAAAAACGCGAAATGTCTAAAACCTCCCAGTGTGCAACACAAAGCAAATATTAAATAAAAACATTTAAAAGAACTTTGTTCTATTAGAGTATACATTTTGATTAGATAATATTAGAACGGAGTCCAATCAATAACGAATTTTAAACATTGTGAATAATTTTTCAAATAACAGTAATTACAAAGACTACCCAAGTTTAAAAGTATGATTAACAAAATATTTTTTCATGACTAATATGTCTGTATTAATAAGAATTACATAATAAATGGATACATAAAATCCCCAATAAAAAAGAAACGAGAGGTTTAATTAAATAAAGAGAGAATATTTTACAATAGTAAAACAGAAAACCGAGACAAAATCAGATAAAAAAATAAGAAAATATAAATGAGGTTCTATACATGATGCAAAAACATCATGGACGTACGTGGGCAGTCTGAAAAGTTTTGAGCCTAACAAGTATTTTTTTCTCTTATATTCAATTTTATTTTTCAACATAGTTATTTTTTAAGTAGATAAACTTTTTCCAGCGATGCTCCAACTTCTTTAACTCGTCCAAATAGTAGTTAGCGTCTTACTCTGCAAAATAGGCGTCTAACCTTCTCGTTTGATAAAAATCTCTGTCCTTCGAGCTAAACTTTGAGCATAGAAAATAGGAAATAATCGCTGGGGGCCATATTTCATGAATATGCTGGGTGGTCAATTAATTAAAACTGCAATTCGTGAATTTTGGCCATGGCGACCGTGTTACTGTGAGCCAGTGCGTTCTCTTGAGGGAAAAGAACTTTCTTCCGTTCCAAATGCTTCCTTCGACTGGTCTAAGAACGATGCGTAGTACGACCCCGTTATTTTTTTCCTTTTTCTAAGCAGTGGATGTACAGAATTCTCCGACTATCCCAAAAAAACAGTCGCCATCACCTTCCCGGACGATGAAATCGTCTTCGTCTTTTTTTGGAGCAATTGCACTGTTTTAACTGTTTCTTCGCCTCAGGAGTGTAACGGTGGACCAAAGTTTCATCGACAGTGATAAATCGACGCAAATAGTCCGACTTGTTCGCCGAAACCGCTTAAGCAGGGCCTTGGAAATGTTTAATAGAATTAATTTTTGGTTCAACGTAAATAAGCGCGGGATCCGACGCAAGACAGCTTTCTCGTGCCCAATTCTTCACTCAATATATGACAAACGCATTGTTTTGATATGCCCACAGTCTTTACTATCTCTCTAACGTTTATTCGATGGTCATCCAGTGCCCTTTGGTGAACTTTTTCGATGTCGCCCAGCTGCCTATCTTTTCACGGTGGAAAATGATAGGGCATAGTCCCTGTAAACGGCGTCTAACTCGGCTTTAATTTCCGTAGGCGTGTTGATTTCAAGTGCAAGTACTTATTTACGGCACGTCGTTCGATTTTTTCCATTTTTGTAAAAGCCCTAACATCGGCTGACAGAAACGACTGTTAAACAACTAAAAAAATGGCTGAAATTTTTACAGGTATCTTTCAAAGCATGTGCGATTGTAGTATCAGAATGGTTTTGATGAGTAAGGCTATCTTCATGTTGAGGCTCAAAACTTTTCAGACTGCCAACGTACATAAAGGGAAGCAACACAAAACTGAGAAAGATGATATAAAAAGTGAAACCACAAGGACAGAATACAAACCAATTAAAAATAATTTCATAAATCTTAGTTCAAAACTAGCATATAATAAAGGAATATGTAATAGTATTTGATCTAATTGTTTAGTTATATTAAAAAATACATCACGTACATTGAAGAAAACGTTATAAACAACTTTTGTTGCTTATGTAATTGAGAAAATGATAGAAATTTTCTTGTTTTCATCACTATCTGTTCACCCATTGATTGTATTGGAAAATCTCTCATGAGAACCTTCAAGGCCAGGTGTGTTGATTGGCACCACTTATGTGTCTATAATAAGAGTTAAACCCACTTTCCATAGTTTTTCAGAATAAATTTAAAAAATTCTCAATCAAAGTTAAACAAAACCATCTGGAATTTAGTTCAAATCTAAAAATAATTTTATCCATTTTTAACTGTTTGATAATTACTAACTATATACACCCAATAATCCATCCTTTTGAACTTTTTTCCTTATAAAGATATATTAAGAATGACCCAACAATAAAAAAAATAGAAAAATATTAATAAAGTAGAAAAAATTAAAAATTATAAACCAAAGTAATGGAGATATAAAAAGAAACACATAAGAGTGCAAAAAAAGATCACGACTATTGTACAAAAAATTGATATTCTTAATAAAAGTGAAACGTGATTTGGATGAAAAGTGGATGAGAAAATTCACAAGTTGGCAAATTTAAAGAATATTCTAATTTTCTAATGGCAATGCTTAAAACGTGGCCTAAATTACAGAGAAAAATTCATTACAAGTCACCAAAGAAAGATAACATGAAAAAATCAGTAAGATGCAAAAATATATAATAAAAAAATAAGTCTCTAACAGCTCTAAGTTATAGCGACAATTAACTAATGAGGATTTGATTTCACAAATTGACAACTGTATTGGATTTTTCGCGAAATTATATTCAGAAGTTTTTTGGAAGATGAAGAAAAATCTTGAGATGACCAAGTCAGCTTTTGCTGTGGGGTTACTTTAAGGTCTTGTATAAGCGAAGAGAACAAACATCTGCATAAATACTTAGCAAGGGGCATACAAAACGAACCTTTGTAAAGGTGAAAAAACCTAAAGAACCTGTACAAGGCTCAAGGAATTCAGTGAGCATCTGCGTACTTTTTCATTTTATTTAAAAAATAGGTAAATACATGTTTCTTATTAGACATATTCTGCATTTTAGAATTTTTATAGTGATTCTTATGATTGACAAAAGAAATGGTTAAAATTTACACTCTGTAGACCAATACCATATCACCTGGTGGAAAGTTTATTAGGGATAGTTTTGTCTTCCAAAAAGATGACCCTAAACTGTGTAAGAATTATTTAAATTATTAGAAAATCAAACTGCCTTGAAAAGAATGATTTGGCCTCCTCAGTCCCCCTATTTACTCTCTATAGAACTGCTATGGGATGAATTGTATAGAAATGCCCAAAAAGTGATGATAACAAACCACGTTGACGCTTTTAAAAAATTAGAGTGGCAGCGTGTTGGAGCAAATCCGCTACAATTGCCCTGAACCTGCAAGGTGATAAGTAAAAAATTATCTATCAAGTTATGACGATATAAACAACGAAAGCAAAACCACAAAATCGCAAGAAATGAAAAAACGTGCTTTAAAAAATTGTTCTAGTCATGACCCAACTCCATAATAATTAGCCAAGTAATATTTTCCAGTTTAGTTATAATAAAGAGTATTTAGTGATTCAGAGATTTCGACAACACATTTTGCTGATATTGTTTTTTGAAATCCTGCTTACTGTTTCATAATTTTGAAAATACAAAAATCACCAACTGATCTAGATTCTGAGGATGTCAAACAATAAATAAGATATGGATAACTTTTTTTATAGTTTCTTATTAAACAGCTGTTTCAAATATTGGGATTTGAACTTTAACATATTACATATAAAGGTTAGACGACTTTCACTTTCACCTTGATATATGTTTTAAGTCGAAAGTTAATATATAAATACAAACTTTGAAATTTTTTATTAGTTAATAAAACTTCACACTACCTTTTATTGAAATTGAAGCACCAAGAAAAAAATAAAAAATAGTATAACATCAATTAATGATCTTTTCCTTCTACTTTTCATAGGCTACTAGCCTGCTTTTAATCACATGTCGTGTGATACTAGGAGCCATGTTGGATGTACCCTGGGCCTAACCTGTTAATCTAGAAGAAGGAAAATATATTTCACGACCCCCAAAGGCGTTTGTGCGACGGTTGGAGTGCATTTAATGTTTGCTGTTGCTTCTGACCCAGGAATCAAACCCAGGACTGCCACACTAGTGTGTCAAACCAAAGCCTTATTATGTACATATTGTACCCTAATAAATAAATAATTAAATTTAGAAAACATTTGTCAAAAAATCGTTTAGATTTAGTCAATAATGTCTGATCCCTAGCTCTTATGACTGCTTTCATGTCATGGCATTAAGTTAGTTGTTACTCTCACTGCGAGTAAATAGAGAAGACAATCAGTACCATATAATGACACACTATTTTTGAACTATAATTCATAATCAATATGGACACATGTAAACTGCACAAATCTGAATGGTTTTAATACACTATAATTTATTTTTAATAGTGCTGAAAATTCAACAAAAACAGTAGTATAGTTATGGCCCTTGAGGTATATACCAGTGTTCTTCAAAATGAATTGATTTATATAACTCTGTGATGCTAAATCTCTTTACAGAACTTATCTTAATTATACTTATGTTTTCTATAAGTGCGCTATAATAAATTTTTATTTTTTATTAAAAAATGCTCTCACTTATGGGACGCCTCAAAATATTGCATAAAACCTTGGGGTTCAAAGACTACTGTAAATACTCAACTTTAACTGAAGCTCATTGTTTCAAAGTTATAGAACGTTTAGACAGACATTAAAATGCATCTTTTTAATATTTGAAATTAAAGTAAAGTGCATTTCAGTTAGAGTGCCCCTCTCCCTCCCCCGTTCCCAAATGCTTATCAACTCGATCCAGAGGTTATTATTTACAAGAATTTTTGTAAACAACATAATGTTTTATTCCTATTACATATTTATTCCAGATTAATTTAAATAAGTCGAACTTTTAAATCTACTAATTATAAGCAGTTAAAAAACACAAAACCTTTCATAATGAGCAAATGCCGTTTCTCTAACAAGTGTTATAATTAAATAAAATGATCATTTAATAATAATTGTGCTTTTTTACAAATTTTGGTATAATTGAATAACAGTTTAAAAAGCAGAACTTGAAACTTCCAGAGCATCAAGCACCACCACTTTATACAAATGAAATAACACTAAACAGTGATTAGGGCTACGATTTATGTGGCATGACCATTCATAATTACATTAAAACCACACCTTTAATTACTAATAATTAAAAAATTAGATTATCAGATATACATAATAATGCAAAAATACATTAACTTATAAAATTGCGTTATCTCTATGCATTTGTAAAAAATCTTCACTAAAATGTAAATATAGAAGTGCTTGATAAAGTCGATAACTAACAGATAGCGTAACAAGATCTGCAGTGTAATAAAGGCATGAGAAAATTAGTTATAAATCAATATGGTTAAAACCTGCTAGAAATTCTACTACAAATTATTTAAGTTTTCATGCATTAAGTGCAGCAGTGCGTAACACAATAAGAGTAAACTCACCATCGGTAAGCGATAATTCGACTCCTTCGTCCGAATCCTGATTAGGCGAATCAATTTCCATGATTCTTGATCATATTCTTCAACATACGAAGGATAAAGAGCTGCCGTTGCCAGCAAAAGCACTGTGCACTGGTTAATCGCAGCAACCGATCACAGCTGAATCAATGAACTGCTTCTATAAACAACGAAGAGCTCAAGATATTTATCTCAATATTGTGCTTGTGCGTGCCCAAAGTTCAACGTATAGCGTGATAGCACTAACAGATGCAGGGTCGTTCAGACAACGTGACATGACGTGAAGTTGGTTTAAGAGAATATACACAACTAATCTCAACAATATCAAGAATGTTGTTGATTTAATGTTCGCAAACAAATATTTACGTATTTATTCACTTACACAGATTACATCACGCTAAGTAACATAACCTAACATGACTTTGTTTTGATTTATGATAGGCGTGTGTCATTTGGTCTACTAGTGTACAAATGTCCTACAGCGTGACTTTTATCTTATAACACATAATACTAGTTAGGGTTTATAAAATATAAATCAAATTAATACTGTGTCGTCATTATAATTTTAATTAAATTTTTTTAATCAATTTTATTTAAGAACAATTCTATTTTACTTTTACATTTTTAATTTTTTGTTATATAAGAAATTAACCTTTTTTTAAATATTTTTTCTCTTTCTATTTTTAAATTTAATTTTATCTTATTTTCTTATGTTAGTACTTGCGTATTTTTTCTTTTTTTTAAATGTACAAAAAATATTTAGAAAGTAAATGCTGATTTATTAAAAAACAAAAATATACTTAAAATATTTACAATACACGTCTTACATTACTTTTTTACATATTTTATGTTGGTTTTGAGATACTCATCAGTATTTTGCTAATAAATCAACAAATACAGTATGCATATACATATTTTAGGTTTAAACATATTTTTTAATATTTCTCGTACGTTCTACTACTTTTTAGATATGCTCCAATATAAGGCATGTTCTGAAATTTAATTTTCTGTGATAATTTGTATAACTCGTAAATGTTTGCTTGATTTAATTATTTATTTTTATTTATTTCCTGTAATGTTACTAGATGTCACTTTTAATATTAAAAATATCTGTAATTTTTCACCGTAATCTCTAATTACAGGTTTCTATAAATGTCCTTTATATAGCGATGTCTGGCATTGCAACAATATAATAATTTTTACTGAATTTTTTATTGTGTTTGTAGATTTGTGTGTCTTTATAAATAAATAAGTTGTTTTTAATATGTTTAGTTTGCTTAAACTTTTAAAATTATCTGTCGTAATTTAAATTTCTTTTAGTTTATTTTTCAATGAAAATAGATTTGATTAAATTTAGCAAATTATTCTATATGTGCTATTAAAAATGTATAATTATAATATTTAAACGTATTAGTAAAATAAAAAACAAAGAAACTCAAGAGACAAAGAAAGAATATCAGCCAAAATATCACTGAAAACATTAAACTTTTTGGAATACACAAAATATTTGTACATCAATAAATAATATAAACATTTAAGCAATTTGTAAATTAATGTTTTGTTTTTTTTGCAACAAAATTTTTTATTAACAATCAGAATATGTATTCTATAAGTTAATTGATAATGTTACAATACACAAAAAAACAAAACAAAAATATACATTCTCTAACTTCATTTGAAAATTTTACAAGACAAAGAAAAAAAACAAAAAACACACCAATGACGTAGTAGGTGTTCATCCAGTGATGTCACATCAGTTTCCTTCCAAGTCTGACGGCCATCGTCTTTTCAGTCTTGTGTTAGCACTTGGATGTAGTATTGATGCTATTAATGGATTAGGGTATGCCTCCAATTTTATGTGCTATTTATCGGCTTTGTCTTGGATGATTTCTGCTATGTATAGAATTTTGAGATTCGCTTGTAGGGTATAATTCGAGACATACTACGGTGTATTTGCAATTGCTCGCAGTATTTTGAATTGACATTTCTGTAAGTTGATTACGTTGATCTTACTAACGCATCCCCAGTATACTGGCATAATTATGATTTTATATATTAATAACTGATTTTTGGTTGGCAGACGAGATCTGCGTCCAAAGAATCCACCGATCTCCTTAGACTTCAAGTCGATTTGTTTTCTTTTCTTAACTGTATGTTCCTCTCTCATGAATTTACTATCAAGATGGAGTTCAAGATATGTAACTACTTCTGCCTTTGGTATGACTACTTTATCGAAACTAACTGAAGAGCAGTGGTCTTTCCTAAAAGTGAAAGTTTTGTGTGACGATTTGGTCTCCTCGTTAACTTTAATTTTTTATTTATTATCCATTTTTCAAGTAGTGTTAAATGTTCTTGCAGTTTTAATGAAGCGGTTATAAAATTTGTATGTAAATTTTTTGCAAATGTGCCTGTTGTTGTTACCTTTGATGTTGGTAAGTCGGGAGTATACAGAACGTGCAGCAGAGGACCAAGAATGTTTCTTTGAGGCACTCCAGAATGTATTGGAAATCTGTTTGAAATTTCTTTATGTACATTGCAGCAATCCTGGGTGTCAGACTTTATCAAAGGCTCAGCTTATGTCTAGAAATGCAACTGTACAGTGTTCTCAATTTTCCAATGTTTTATTAATTAGGTCTCCTAATCGGTGGCATTGTTTTACCATAGAATGAGCTTGTCGAAAGCTGAAATGATGATCTGACATCCAGCCTTGTGTGTTTCATTCTTCGTTTAATTCTTTGCAAAGCAGTTTTTCCACAAGCTTAGATAATGTTAATAGTAAACCTATTAAACGGTACGAAGTAATATTTGTTAAATCTTTATCGGGTTTTGGTACCATAATTTGCACGATATATAATTAAGCGATAATGGCCAATGTAAGTGAGTGCTTTCAAATCTTTCTCCACCAGTTCCTTTAACATTGTGGCCGTTATTAAATCATGTCCTGGTGCTTCGGTTGGATTTAACATTTTAATTTCGGCTCTTATCTTATTTAGTGTGAAGTGTCTTAGAGGTTCTTCCGCGATGAATATTTCTAGTTCCTGATCTATATCTTGGTCATTATTATACGGTATAAATACTGAGAGATATTCTGCTTTTCCTTCGCGCCTTTTGCCCAAAATCCAGGTGGTGCTATGTATTTGCGTATTGGGGGTGACATAGTTGGCTTTCTCTTATTTTTTATTGGCCTCCAAACCAAATTATCTTGTCTAGTAAGGCTTTTAACATATTTTTATAATAATAATCATTTATTTCTTTTAGCGTGATTTATAATTAATTGTTTTTTTATTGTCAGGTATATGTAGGTTCTTTGCAAAACTGACATCGTCTTTCTTTTTTCTGTCACTAACTTCTTTATTTCTAGTAGTATGTTGTTTGATGTTATTTAAATAGTTTCATTTGCAATAAATTGATGAAATTGGTAATTTCTTTATCCATGTCTTGCTCTTCTTGAAATAGCATTGTTAGATTTATTTTGCTTTTCTATAATTTCTCCGTAGGTTATTCCGTTTTATTTAGGATTGTGGTATGACCATTCTGGTTATTACGGATGTGCTTATTGAAACAATTATAGGAGTGTGATCTAATGTTGGTATGTTGAGGAAATGCCATTTATTTTAAAAAAAGTCTAGTAAGTCCAGAAT
Source organism: Sinelater perroti (assembly GCA_036346155.1). Taxonomy (NCBI): domain Eukaryota; kingdom Metazoa; phylum Arthropoda; class Insecta; order Coleoptera; family Elateridae; genus Sinelater; species Sinelater perroti. The sequence continues at coordinate 953,032 of JARFIY010000059.1, read as the reverse complement.
TTTGTTTAAATTTGTGGACCAATACGTTAGTGAGCCAGTTGACAAAATGGAATAATATCTTGAAGAACTTGGGCAAGTTCTCTATTGTTTTTAAACGTGGTTCCCATGGTGTGTGCTTACTATTGTAATCACCTTCGGCGATAAATTTTAATCTTAAAGTTTCGAAAAAGGCTACGAAGTGTTCCCTCTTTAGGTTGTGACGAGGTGAGCAGTAGACCGCTGTGACGGTTATCTCATATGTTTGTGTTTTTAGTTTTATGGAAGTAGCTTGCATTGAGGATTCTTTGTATTTTATCAGTTCGTAATGTTAAATGAATTCTTTTATTAATATGGCAGTTCCTCCAGGTTTATGTTTTCTATATGTATCCGTTTTCTTGCAATTTATTTTAATACCATTGTGATTTTTTATAACATATTGTTCCTCTTCTGCCATGTCTAATTCTTTTCACCGTTTCATTATAGTTAATAACACCATGAACGAGAACCGGCAAATTTTTTTTTTTTTTGATCTTAACTGCCTTTGTGTTTACTGTTGTTGAAGTCTCTCCCTCATTTGACAGTGCAGAAAATCTGTTATTGTAATTTATTATTTCTCCTTAAGATTATTGTTATTGTTTGTGGTTTCTTCCTTTTCGTACTTCTCGTTACTTGCCATCCCTTGTTATTTTTGTTAACGATATCTCCTTCCTTGCTAGTAGACCTCATTTTTTAAAGATGGAAATTGTTAGAATATACATTCTTCATATTATTTAATATCATTCTATGAAACAGTTCGGGGGTATTTGTTAAATCATGTTTGAATCGTTGACGGTATTTGATTATTTATGACCGGTTACCATTGCGGGTTCATTTGGTGATACAACTGACTGCGAGCAAACTGCTGAACTATAATTATTAATCACTATATTACTATTTTCGTTCTGCACTTATCTGCTGATCGTGCATAAAAATTATTTATTTAAAATCACGGTCGCAATAGTATTGCGCGATAGCGCTGAGCGCTATCACCTGACATCTTGCTTTCGGTGATGAACACTTCCTTACGAATTAGTGAACTTCAAATTTGAAATACGTGACCACAAAACAATTCGGTTATTACAAAAAAAAGTGCGGTCATAGGTATGGCTATCCGACACTTGTGTCACTTGCGCGAATCGAACTGTTTTGTTTGAGACAAAAAATTGTATTTCTGTAATAGAAGCGCCATGCACTATTTTTCAAAAATTCACCAGAGTGCGCTTTAAGAACGGGCGTGTTTTTACGTTTTAAAACATCCGCTAGAATACATCTGTTTTACAGATAGACTTCCAGTACAGATACCCTTTTATTACAGTTTTTACTATACATCTAATTAGCAAATAAATTATATTAGTTGCAAATGTGTTTTGAACATGAATATTAGTTCCATCTTACGGCAAGTAGCTACATTAACAGCAAGAATTATGCGCAGACCTCTATAATATTTCAAAACTAAAGCTAAATTTATTTCTCCCTGTATTTTAGTTGATATACATTTATTAACAATTCTAGAAGGACAATAAAAGGAAAATAACATTTATATTTTATTTTTAAATAATGGTATAATTATCTACATATTTTATTTAACGTTATCCAGATTATTGAATTTTTTTGTATGTGATTTTCAAGACCTCAACATAGTTTACAGTTTTGCTCGTCTTTTTCTAGTCGAAATCTCTTTCTAACAAGGCGTGTTTTGAAAACAGAATTCGAAGAGCCAAATTAAATATGTTGGAGTAGAAAAATTTAGTTTGGCTTTTTTAGTTGTAAAATAACATTTTTCTTTCCAGGTTTAATCGTTTTATTAAATTATTATTTTTGTTTATGCAAAGATATTTTATAGTGCTAAGAAGTAATACTTTTTTTTATAAATGTTTTGGTTTAGGTCACTAGACTATTGTGAGCTTCCATGTTGGCAGTGGGTGCAAGAGTCTAAGAGTTGTTGCATATAGCCTGGTATCTTTGTGTCCACCACAAATGAATTGTTTAGATCATTATGTTTGATTGCTAATAAACCAAAATGTATTTACAAGAAGCCAAATAATTTTTGATTGTGTTCGTATAGTATTTATCTTAGTTTTCTTGGCACACACCCCAGAGCTGAATGCGCACATTCAGATAGTTTTGAGTGTTGCTTTATATAGTAGTACCTTATTTTTAATTAAAACTTTTTGTTTAAGTCCGAGGAGCCAGTATATTTGTTTAAATTTCAGACTCATATATGTTCCTTTCGGTTTGAGGTACAGCTCAAGGTATTTTCATCTTAACTAGCAATGGGTGCCCTTAATGTTATTGGAGGACATGTGGTTTTCCTTGCCGTAAAAATAACTTGTGCAGTTTTGTTTAATTTATCTTGATTTGCTATAAGTTTGTTCATTTACTTAGACTCTTTCATTAGGCTTGTAGGTGCGATGAAGTTTCTATTGCGTTATTGTATATGGAGAGTCAACGAAAATAACAATTCAAAGGTGCATAGAATATAGAGAAAAAGAACCAAGTCACCGCCATACGAAACATTTGTTTTATTGGATGACATACAAAGAATTGGTTTTCGTATTTTACTGCAAAGTAACAGTCGGTGAAATATAATCAATTAATATCGATAAATAATAAATACTCAGTAAAAGTTGCTTTAATGTATATGAGCAATTGTCGTGCTACATATCAAAAGCCTATTAAATGTCCATAAAAGCAACAATATGTTTTGCTCCTCAAGGCTCTTGATTATCGAATTAACGATTCAGTGTGCTTATTGTACAATGAAATGGTGATCCTTAAATCTGAATTGGTGATTTGGTACTAAAGTAGTCATGTCCAGATTTTCTTGAAGTTTTTATAGAAGTTTTTCAAAGTAGTTTTTCTAATAGCCGTAATAAGCGTATTGATCAATAGGAGTGTATAGCAAATTGAAGATCTGGTTATAGATGACTTAATAAAATGACAAGTTTTCTCAAAAGATGCTTCAGTATTTATGCTACGATTAAATAGTATTCTGACGCTCTATTATTTTTTAAAACGTTTATGTCTGTACTTACTTTAACAGGAGTAAAATACCCAATAGGAGGTAATATCCAAAACATTAATTATTTTCTCAGTACTTTGATTTGACAAAAAAACAGATGTGAATATTTATTAATTTGTTCTTTAGTCTTTTGTGCCCAGGTGTCATCTGCTTCTTATATTGGTAGTGCATATGTCGATTTACGAACGTTTCAATTTTAAATGCGATCTTCTCTATTTAGTTGTGTAATGTAATTTTAAAATCATGAATTTTGACGATCTTTTAGTGCTTTGCTAAGTCTGTTGTACACGCGTTCACCTTTAAGATTGTGTAATCGATTCAATCTTCTTCTGGTCTCCCTTTTCTCTGAAATTAGGAGTGATGAGTTGTTAGTCTTATTATCTAGTACATAAAATTTTGGTGTAGAGAACCATGCAGATTTTTGCATTAGTTCTGTGATGTATTGAGCCACGTTGTCTAGATATGAGCTTTTTTAATGCGGCGTTTTAAATTAATATTTTCTTGGACATAGCTTTGAAATTGCTCCCAATCTGTTTATTGAGTGGCCGAGATAGGGTTTAATGGTATTACTTTAGTGGAAAAAGTAACTATAACAGGGAAGTGATTAAAAGGTAAGTCATACTTGTCTTCAACAAGAAAGTAATTAGTGTAAATGCCTATGACAGAGTCAAGTAGGTAGGAGGTCTTATAAAGATCAATAGGCCAATAGGTGGGTTTACTGGTTAAAACGTATACAATTGTTATCGTTTATTTGCTTAGAATCGTTTATCTTTTTTGGTGAGGGTTAATCGAGACCCCTTAGTGTGTATGCTTCACATTGCAATCCCCACTAGTAATAAATTTTTGATCTAGGTTGTGATAGATAAATGGCTGTTATCGTAGATACATAGGCGGAACGGTGCTCGAGATTACTCATAGAGTGTTGGTTTGCAATGCGAACTTGAGAAAAAAACTAAACAGGCAAGGGCTACGACGTGAGTAAAGGTAGATTAGTCTGTTTATTTGGGTAGAACTGTAAACATCATTAGAATAGAGTCACCTACTCCAATTAGTTTTTTTTTTGTTCCCTCAAGTCCTGCACTAAGGGGAATGTTGGAACAGGTCACAATAGATTTTAAGAAAATTCGGCATTGTAAATTTTAAGTTTATAGAGCAAGAATGGTGAATGTATTTGCGGTAGTGTTGATGTAGCGAGATCAAGATACGATTCCATTGGGCTGAGGCGCACGTTGGGACTCCGAGCAACTACCGTGCAGACCAGTTAGCAGGCACAGGATTGCCGATGTTCTAAACGGTTTTAATAAAGCTCGTAAAGAACCAACTACGTCTAGAATTAGATAGGCGCAAAGGCGGCAAACTGCGGAGTACCTCAACTGGCACACCGTCCAACTTATCAGTAGGTATGGCAACTTTCGGCCCCACCTCTTCAAAATCCGGAAGCTGGTGAAGGATTAAGACAGATACCTATTATACAGACCTGCAACTCGAAGAAGGAAACCAAGGTCAGAGCGAAAAAAGTTCTCATCGCCAGCAGGTGGAGATGGTCATGAACGCGGAAGGAAATAAAAGAATTTTGAGAATGCATGAGTGGTGGACGGATCTTGAGGTATTCGTGTTCTGATTTTTGCGAGTCTTGCACTGAAGCGAATACCGGAGCAGGCAAATTGCAGCTGTGATAGATATAAATAATTTGAGAATTACTGAGGGACAGGTTTAGAAAATGAACAGAATATATATGCAGTAGTGCTGGTTCAGTGACGTAAAACGGAGAACCAACAAATTAGTCAACAATTATCTGTAATGTTACCGTTTATACTTTACTGAATAAATTGTGTGTTACCGTATATGACCAAGGTGAAACAGTAATTCGTATATTAGTAGCTAGAAGATGTGCCCATTGAAACTAAGCTAACTTAAAATGTAAAATGCTATAACTACCATTTACAGTACCATAAGAATGACACGTATTGCAGACAGTGTAGTTAGGAATGTAAAATTTTGTTTTCTCGATAAAAGTGAGCAGGAATTCAATTTTTTGTAGCTGAATTGAAGTTTATGGTTAACAAGACCATTTGTTGTGTATTTAACCATTGTCAATCTTTATTAACGATACTAGAAAATCCAGCCAGCTACGTTTGGCTGCTGTAGAGAATGCAAGTGTTACGAACTTTCTGTAACAATCGTTACTATTCTGCAGCTATTCCTTCCGATGTTCTTTGAGAACGTCGCAGTCGCCTTGCTTGGTTTCTTGCTGCTATTTCTTTTGGGGTTCTTCGTAAACTTCGTTGCCGCCTTGCTTCGTTCTTTGCAGCTATTTCTTTCGGTGTTCTCTAAGAACGTCGTTGTCGTCTAGCTTGGTTTTCTACTTCAACTTTCTCCGGAGTTCTTTCGGCACATATACGTCGCCTCGCTTCATTTACTGCTGCCCTTTCATCCCCAGTCTGCCGACTTCTTCGTTTTCTCATGTAATTTCTATGGTGCTCAGCTGTTTGTACCCGTTCCATACCAAAGAATGCTTATTTGCAAAAAAGAACAGAAAACTAAAACAATAGGATATAAATAATTTAATTTTAATTTGTTTTTAAAATTGCAGTGTGCTGTAAAGATACGACGATCGTTCGTGTATTTCCGCGTGGCCCCGAACGCGTTACTCTGGCAACCAATGCTTTTGCGCACGGTCGCCGAAGTGTGACGAACCAACACATTGCCTTTTATAAATAAGTATGATTGGTTAGCAGATTTATTATTATGGTGCTTTATTGTATCGTTTGGGTAAACATAGTCTTTAATTTTGATAAGAATATGGTTAATAATTAAATTAACATAGAAAATGGGTTATTTTCAGTATTGTTTCCTACTGATCCAGTGACTACTTGCCTGTATGTCGTATTTTAATTGTTGCTTATGATCTCAGAAATGGTAATGCAGGGGATAACAAGGATTTTAGAGGAAGTGCTATTAGTATTACATAGAGATGTGTTGGTCGGTTTACTTCTTAAGTACAGTAAGTCTTAATAAACTGTATAACCTTTAAAGTTAGCTTTAACAAACAAAGTATTTTGTTGGTATTTGTTTTGACTTAGTGCATGTGGATGCGTTCTGCGTTTGGAGTATCTACAGTTCTGGTATCTCGTATATTGTGCTATTCCATTCTTCTTCCATTGGGATGTAACAGTTATTTTTGTTTAAATATTTTATAATTATTTTCGAGGGGTTTTAAGTCTACATAGAACATTGATAGGAGTCTTTTGCTTATTCTGTGTCATATATTTAGTATGTTGCGGACTTCATGACTAGTCTTTTTCAGTTCTTCTTTTACGCCGTCAGTTGGAATCAAGAGATTAAAATTTTTATGATAATTCTGTAGGCTCTTTCTTGTTGTAGCTGTTAAGTGTGATGATGAAGTTAGTTACGTAGTAAATGAATATTGGACGTAATTTTATTTTTATGATAACTTACCATTTGTGTGTATTATTCTGTGTTTCGTTATTATTACCGCCTGGTATACTTGGTTATGTTGATGTTAATATTTGGGTTAAAGGTAGGTAGAATATGTTAATGTGTTCACATTTAATGCTTAATTAATGGGGCACCCAAATATTATTAGGGCCCGATTAACCCATAACATATCACAAAGAAATTATTTCGGAACTACCCAAAATGATCAATTACCGACCGCGACATTTCTAGCGCCGAGGACCTAAATCGTTCTAGAATCACACGTTTGAATATAAGGCGGAGCAGATGGGCAATTGCGGCAGTCGAATAAAAGAAGTCCTTCAATGAACACCTGTGGTGCAAATACATTGGAGTTGTTATAGTAACCGTTAGCCGTTGTGTTAATAGTATTATAATTTATAATTATTGTGCAGCGATGAAGCTCTTGTGAATAAAGTTTAGTTTTGAATCAAATCTTCGTTCAATTCACATTCCATATATCATAAAGGCTGAACTGAGTGGTAAAGATGGTCGCGATCACTCGATGACCTGGTGTTATGGTGGGTAAATGACTCAACAAAACGATGACTCTGATTTTAAAAAATCCGATAAAGAGTATGCCACTCAAAAAAATGTTTGTATCAATTAAATGTTTTATGAAAAGTTAATCAATGGAAAACACACCAAGCGAAGTTGGTTGGTTTATTCAAAATCAACCAGACGAACATTTTGTGCGTCTTGCAAACTTCATAGAGGAACGACTTTCCTAACAACGACGGAGTTTGATGATTGGAAAAATGACCATATTGTAAACGTTAATAACAACAAATCTGAACACAGAGTGCATTTAAAAATCTATTAATAGAAGTCGAGTTTCACAAAGAGTAGATAGTAAAATAGGAGAACAGTAGAAGGAAGCTTTGAATTGGCGTTGAAGTAAAGCTCCGTAAGAAATTGTAACTTTGTTGGATGTGTAGAACTGGTTTGAAAACCCGATAATTTTATGGTCGCACATGTAGTGAAATTTAAATATAAACGAAGTCTTCCCTTATGCTTATTAAGTATAACTCTTAATGAATTCATCAAGTTAAAGCGAAATTTGTCCAAGGGATTGTGTATGCCAAGTATTATTTTTATAATTTTGACTCAATGTCAGATGTGTTGCACACAGACTAATTAGTTTTTGTGTGTGGAAACGATTTTTGATGTTTATTACTAACTGTGACTATAAAGGTAAAGAGATGGCGATGATGCAATATCGGCGGTAGATTTTGTACATCGATTTAAATAAATGTAAAGGACAAAGCCAGCAACAAGTCTGGGTGCTACAAAAGTCTGCAGGTCACATACATCCCTTACTAGTTTGCTTTGCAGATGCGGAGAGCAACACGTATTCTGTTGAATTTTTTCTTTAGAATAACAAATCTTTTTTAGTTCTTTAATCAAAAGATGAGACATCTTGCAGTCTCACTTTAAAAAAGATAAAAGTTTTAGATGAAATAGACATTTGTTTTTAATTTTCCTAATTAATATGCGAATGTATCTAAACATTGTATTAAAGTTTATGTATGTAACGAAGGTAGCTGCTGAAGCTCATTAGTTAAGAGCCTTACTCCTCTATCCGCGAGTCGGCGCGAAAGTTCAAGTCTTACTGGAAACCCATAGGTGCATGTGACGTCGTAGTGTTAAGTTAGTTAAGTGCCCGTAAGTGCGCTCCAACAAAATAAAATGTGTAAAGAACATTAAAAAATGAAATAAATATTTTGTTTAAATAATCAACTTTTTTGATAACGTCCCAAACATGTAAAAATTTGACGGAAAGCGCATGAAAGATTGTCAGCTTAGGGCGCCAAAAATCTTAATAGGCGTGAGTACTGCATTCGTTGAAGTCTGTGAAAAATTTATTTTGCGCTATTGTGTGGAAAAATTGACCGCTTACCGGTAAAAATGCTCGCTCGCCCGTTCCTGCCTTGTCAAAAGGCGATCGGTTGACTTTTTATCTCTCAAGATAAACTTTACACTTGCATTTTTTATCGCAGAGTTGTGACAGTTAAATGCGGAACTCAAAAGTTGTATATGAACTGGTACTGTTACTTGAGGCTGCTGTCGTAGTGAACTGGTCACAAGCGAATGCTTTCCTGTCCGGAAACCCCGCGCGCGGGCGAGTTCTGGTATCGCTGGAAACTCATGGATGTATGTGTCGTCATAGAATTTAGATAGCACGTTAGTAGACGTAGTAAGCCCTTAAGGCTACAGTGCTGGTAAGTGCGCCTCAACTAAAAACTCGTTGAATTTTTTCCTTACAATTTTCGGCCATCCTGTATATAACAATGCAATAACCCACTTTACTCAAAAATTTATTTAACTTAATAGTATACATAGTTTTACAGAAACCAATTTATTTTACACTGAACTAATTCTAACATAATCTTAATTAATTAGCACATAATAAAGTGAGCGCCATCTGATTGTGAAAAATGAAAAAAATAAAAAACGTGTTATGCCATACATTCTGAAATGCGTAAAATACTAATCATGTCTGTCTTCAACTGTAACTGTTAAAAGAAGCATGAACTGTCAAATTTATTACTAGAAATTCAAGAAAACATTGCTACATTAAGCTGTTGATGGGTATTCATTTAACACATAGATAATATGTTGTTACAAGCATAAATATTGAACATATTGTGCTACAATTAATGTATGACAACTATTATACGCATTAATAATATGGATTAGGTAGTCGATTTCTAAACAGACCTTTTATGATTCCTAAAATACAGTAAAATACAGAAATACTAGTAGAGTATTTAATTTTTCTTGCAAATGTCTGTTTAAAAATTTTACTTTATAATCTAAGACGTTAAGTATCTTTAAATTCTAGGACTACATATATGAAAGTTCTAATTGGAAGCGTTTGCATTAATTTAAACATTTTGTGCTCGTAAGTAATACACTAAAACAATAGTAACATGCAGTCAGTTTATGCTTTACAATTATACATATATTTATATATTGTCCTATGCTACACACTGATAAAAACTATTATAACTAGAATTTCTGATATGTTTTCACCCAAAAACCTTTTAGCCTTAAAGCACGATCTTACACCTGTACTAAAATAATATTGTAAATTGAGACCACTTTTTGAACACTAAGGCTAAGACCACTAATATTTACCTTCAAAGCTGCCAAGTTTGTTATTAAAATTCACGAGATTTAATAGCGTCGATAGATCTAACAATCTAAAAGATTGGAAAGATTGGAAGTTATTTATATTTACTCTCAATAGAAAGCAAAAGGTAAAATATTTGGTGAGTCGGATGAAGTCTATTCAACATGGCAATGGCAGTCTTTGAAGTATAATTGAGTTTTAAGAAACCGTTGAAATAATTTTGCTAATAAATTTGGTTTCTTCTTTAGCCACCGCTTAGTCCAAGTCTAAGGACAAGAATTTGAGCCTGGAACGCGATTTAGATTTACAATAGGTACATTATTACAAGACTTTTAAGGCGAGATCATTTAGCACATCAAAATAGTATAAAAATACAATTGTGTGACTAGAAGAAACTATCCCTAAACGTTTAGAATAAATAGTAACAACACGTATAGATCATTGGAAAACGAAAACAGTTAGATAACATTTATCCAATTATCCTGGAACATTGCGTGTAGGTTACGTCAATAAAGAAGCAACACTATGGCTGGTTTGAACATTGACGTGACACATAGAACGGTAATTAGCAAGTGGATAACATTTAGACTGTTGAAATATGAACATCAAGTAAGCTGCTCTTCTGGTAGGGTTTGCTATGAGACACATGTTAAATCAATGTCGAGTGTTGATCTGTTCCACAAAATTGTTATGCAGTTTCTGTCATTGTCATTATTATTTCTTACATTTTTGTTTCAATCTTTTATTGAATAAGCATTTACCAGTTCACACACTTTCGGCAAAGTTAGTGTAGCAGTCTTATGTAATGCAATGAAAGCGTTATTGTTAACGCACCAATTTATAACAATCAATTGCGTTACTGTATCAAAAAAATCTTAAATTATATTAAACCTTGAGTATTATTCATTCCATGTAATTATTGAAATATTAAAAAATGTTATGGGATATTAAACTATATAATCTTTTTATAGACTATGTAGATATACAAGCTTAAATCGCAACATAAATAAAATAATATATCGGGAAGGATGTACGGTACAAGAAAAAGTTGTTAAAAATTTTTTTGCGCGCAGATTAAAAGGTATGGCGGCATTTAGCAAAAAGATGCTACAGAAGGTTTAACAAATTTGCTATCAATTAAAATTTTAAAGTTTTAAAAACTCGCCAAGGATTAAAAACAGCAAAACATAAAAAATTAACTGTGAAATTATAAATAATAAAATATTCTGTGCACCCAATAGGTTAAAACTTCTTTATTGACCGATGTAGTTTTGTAAGAATAAAAATAATTTTTTTAGGTAACAAAATTTAGTTAATTGCTTTAGTTCCAACCATAAAAACATTTAGCTTTTTATATGAAGTGCAACGGATATTTTGCACATTAATTGGATTTATCTTTTAAAGTTTGCGTTGGAACATAAAAAGCATACAAATACCAACTGTTTTGCAACTTTTATTTTCGCTTTCGTGAGCACTACGCTAACACAGTTTCAGCCAGTAGAATTTATTTGGTTTTCAACTTACTGCTCAAATAAATGCATTACTCTTGGAACAAGCAAATTAACGAGCAAACTGATGCATATTTATAACTCGCTTTTGTGACTTCAAATTTTCACACATTGTTAGATGAAGCTCAAATGAGGCAAACCATTTTAACTTCAAACAAACTGTTTTTTGTTTTTGTTTGTTGTTATATTTTTTATTTGTGCAAGAAAGGGTGCTCTGTGATACAGTACGCAAAACAGAAAGATAATGATAATTTTAAATTAAGTTACGCAATCCTCAAATGGTGCTGTTGTCGTAGTTTAAGTAGTTAAAGTCTATGCTTGGTTTGGTTTGTTTTATATCGTTATTTAGAAGAGCTATAATAATAAAAAAAAACAAAAAATTATAAATGAACACGGGAGTACAGATAAATAAGGAACCATTGGTAACTATACAATTATTATAAAATATTTTAAACAACTAGACTCAAAATAAATGTTAAAATAATAATAGGGATTTTATTAACTTTTTAATAAAGAAAAATCAGTCCAATAATTATTATTATTAGTGTCCGTTGCGTCAAAGTTGTGCTTTGAAGATTTAATTGGTATGTTATCTAATATAATTTTTTTCTGAGGCCGAACAATTAATTAAAGCTTTAATACGAATTCAAAGGAACCAGTTTTTACCATTCAAATGGTTTTCATTTAAAATAATAATTTGTTCAATTAAACTTAGAAATCATCTTACTTATTCTTATTCGAATGCTAGTTTAATGGCGCCTGGAGCTGAGTCATACCGAACGTTTCGTGATTATGTAGAGAGCTACAACAGAGCGACGTCTTCGGAGGGCTCTGCATGGGGCTCGACGGAGCTGTGGCTCCCCTGGCCAGCTCCTGCGGCGCCAGAACTCTTCGAAGGCGTGTGGGGCGCCACAGCGTGCATCGGAATCGATTCAGTCACCTCACAACCTGCAAAAGTTGTTGAAATACATCCAAATTAGTACTGCCTTACATTTTTAAGAGAAAAAAGTCGTAAAGTCCACAAATAATAAATTAAAAATTTAACTAATAAAGTGTCTAGAAAAAACCTTACGCAAATGTAGAGTCGTCGAGGCAAATTCGAAATTTTTAAATGGCGTTTTATGTGCGTGCTCAATTCCCTATTAAAGTATATAAAAAGATCCAAGTTTACGATGTGGTAAAGAACTACAGGACATCTGACCACCAGAAAAAGATAACTGCTTACAGCAAGCTATCTTATCGTAAGAGAAGTAATGAATTCGTCCGCGAATTAAAAGAAAAGATCGATCACGATTCTGGACCGAACATGACTAACCTGGCAAAAGAAACGAACGTGGCAAGGTCGACGGCCATTCTATGATTGCACCAGGACTTGCTCTACAAGTCTTTCGTCCTGAAGAACCATCAACTGTTGCTTGAAAAAAACAAGATGGACAGAAAGTTAAATGCCCAAGAACTACTGAGCGACATCAAGTACGACAGTACTGGGTTTCTAAGATTCTTTTGCGACGAAAGGAACTTCAACCAGGACAAAAAGACAAATTGCCAAAATTACCGTTGGATCTGCCAAGATGCTTCTGAAGTGCCTATCGTCATGGCTACAAAGTTTCCAATCTCGTAACGGTGCTGAGGCTTGTGAGCAGTGAAGGAGATGTCATAGAGCTCTACTTCTTTAAAGAATGCCTGAGGGGACCACCGACGGCCATGTCAACGTGGTAGAGACAGTCGTCACCGTTGTAAGACACCTTTCCAGTCCACAAGGCAAGTAAGACTCAGGCGTGCATACACAACAGTTTGTATTACCACTGGTTTATCCTCCAGTCCCGATTGCAAACCCTTTGACTACTACACGTAGGACGTGGTCGAGACAAAGATCAATAAGAGGCATCATAACACCAAAGCCAGCTTAAGAGTCTCCACTACCTTGGTAATAACACATGCAGACAAGAACGAAGTTGTATTGACCTGAAGCAGATTTAGATTCCGGCTCGAGAAGGTCACTTTAACTGTTCTAAGTTTCACGTAAATACATTTAATTTTACTTGTATTCTAATATTATTTTCATTGTTTATACATTTTCCAGATTTACCTCGATGACTTTGTAGATAGCAATATATTTACCACAGTAGTTTTGATTCTGTTGCGGTAAGGGTCATATTTGAATGTTGTCTTCCAATGTCAAAAGGTTTCAAGTTTATTTCAGTACATCTTTTCTTTTAAATTGTTGAGAGCAGTTAAATCTAAATTTAACTTTGGTTTACTTGAAAATTAGTTGTTCATAAAAAACATCCCTATTTTTAGCCTCGTTCTTTGAGTTATATTTCTTGTTGAAATTGTATCTATGGGTATCCGTAAACCACAGAAAATCAAAGAATTTTGACCATGTAGTTGTCTATATTCATTATTTTAAAAAACAGACCGGTGGTTCTTTTTCCTGATATTTTGCACTAAATTTTAATTTTGCTCGCGTTAGTTTCTAGGTGGGTTGTGTAGCTTAGTGACTGACGTTGTTGGTTCTAAGCCCAGATAAAGGATAAGGGTTTTGCGAGCTAGTATCCCAACCCAGATTAAAACAAACATCACTTGCAGTACTCAAAAGAGTTTGCGATCTAGGATTGACAAACAGATGTCGAATACAGCGAGAAAAATGAACAAAAAAGTTGAAATCGTAGGAAAACTTAAAATAACTGGGTAAAAAGAGAATTAGCTAATAACGAAGTAGAATTAGTGAAAATTTTAGAAGAAAAAGAAATAAATGTAGCAGTAATCAGAAAGGCAAAGAGAAATACGCAATGTTCTATAGCGAAGTTAAAACAAATGAACATTCTAGTAGTAATATACATAGATAAATATTGAGAACAAAAAATATACTCTTACAATTGCACTAATTTGCAATTTTGCAACTTTTTTCTGTTGTTTTCAAATAAAGAGGTCTGTGAGAAAAGACCTAAAAATTCCGTATTACATCAGGTTTTTGCACAAACCACAAAAATGGGAAAATTTGAAAAAAAAAACGTAATTTTTTAATGGCTGATATATGGCAACGTTTGTAACGTGTAAAAATGTTCTCTTGAGGGACGGAATGAATGTGTAAGAAATAGATAAACATGACTTTAAAAGGGACATACGAAAACATTAAATTCCTGTTGAAGAGTGTGCAGTACAAGCTTCATGAATGGTCTGGATGCTGGGATTTTAAGGAGATTGGAATATTGTTCCGCTAACAAGCAGGAAACACCAATTTTCTTGCTTTTTGTATGAATGCGACTCCAGAGCTAGGATGGAACGTTGGGTTCGAAAACAGTGGTCAGTCAGAAGTACATTCACACCTGAGGAAAAAACATTGTTTCACTTCCACTCGAACATACTGTTGCCACCGTTACACATCAAACTTGGCTTAACGAAGCAATTCGTGGCAGCTATAAGCAAGGACAGTAAACCCTTTCAGCATCTTAGGGTTAAGTTTCTATTAATCACGTCTGAAAAAATTAAAGCTAGCATTTTTATAGGTCCACAAATACGAAAATCAATGGCGGACAATATATTAGAGAAAACCATGAGTGAGCGCGAGCATGGCTTGCGTTTAGAATTGTGGTACAAAACTTTTTGAGGTACACAAGGGCTGCAAATTATATAAACTATTTGGTTGCAACGGAGCCGTGGTGGTTTAGTGGAAAGATCGCTAAACTACGAAACCAAGAGTTGCGGGTTCGAATCCCGCTCTCGCCAATTCGATCGCTGGCATTTTTACGCCCCAGCTCGACTCGGGTTGCTATAAATAAGTACCTGGAGGTCAAACTCTGGGGTAATAATAGGCGGTCAGTACGTAGCGCTAGCCACGTTACTACCCTTGTGTACCGTAGGCTCTAGATTGTAGCAGACCTATCCTGTTACGACCCCAAAGGGCCTTCAAGGCCTGTTACGGGGAACTATTATTATTATATTTGGTTGCAACATGAGCGTCAAAGTGAGTGTTTCCATTATGATATTAAAGCGATGGAAAAGAGATACTAAGGAAAGTAAACCGTACATATGATGGCCGACTATTATTGGATGTTGAAAAGAGACTGTACGAACGAATACCGAAGACAATCCAAGAAGAGGAAGTTTTAAGGAAAGCCCAGTGGTAAATGTTGGGTATGTGTGCTTTTAAATATGTATTTATGTTTATCTATTCCTTGCACATTTATTCCATCCCTCCAGAGAACATTTAAAAATTTTGTTATTTTTAGTTTTCGCATTTTCGTGATTTGTAAAAAAACTTGACGTGATACGAAATTTTAAACGTCACTTTCGGAATCAGCGTCTAATCCTGCCGGTCACCACTTCCAACCCCAGGTCTCGATGTAGATGACTCCTTTTGACGTACTAAGAATAATCTAAAATGCTCTTTAGTATCTCGTTATCAAAATGTTGTATAACTTGTATATTGTTGTCGCTAGTAAAATCTCTAATTAGGGACCATATATCCAATCAGATTGTAACATATGCTTGTACATAATTTGGATATTGACATAACAAATCTTCTGCCCATCATCTTTTCAAACTTGACGTCTAGTTCTTCACTCTACTTTTTGATGTTAGTATATGGAAGTATATGTTCATCATCGGTTGTTCAACGAATGTTCGGTCGTGCGATACGCAACGTTGGCATGGTCAGATACATAACTAAGTTTGCTTTGTGCTTTTAACGTCATTCATATATATGTTAAATAGAAGAGGGCCTAACGTACTACATTCAAGTACTCCAACTGTTATCTTTTTTATGTATTGAATTATGATTATCAAGAAAAGAAAGCAATGATGTCTTATAGATAGAAGGGTACATCTATTTTGAGTAATTTGTATTAGAGTCTACGTAACCAGATCCGATCAAAAGATTGCGTTAAGTCTATATTCTATACCGTTCGTTAAGAGTTAAAGTTGGTGGATAATGGAAAATACCCTTCTAACACCAAAATGAAATGGTGGTAAAATATCTCTATGCGTGATTTTATTACTAAACCTAAATTTTTGAAAGTGTAGGCAATAAATCGATTGGTAATTCCGTTTTTGTTATTTTCTGGTTTTTGCCATACTAAGATATGGCATGTCTTCAAGCCTCAGTAAATTATCCCAATCTTAAGCGTTACTTTCAAACTAAGACGCTGAGATCCACAGTTGATGCTTTATGGTGCGTATCAAACAAAATCATACGTCGAGATCTTGGTATTCCCACAATCAATAGAGATAGGGAAATACAGCGTACGTTACCGCCTTGGTGCCCACCCAAACGCTCTGGTCGAGCATCTATTAGAAGAAGAGGAAGAAGTACCAAAATTCCAAACATTCAAGACATCGCACTTACCAAATAGATTTGAGTGACTCTACGAGTGCTGTTATATTAACTCTAAACCAAACTATTTTTTAAAATTAATTAAGGAATTTGTTAATGGACAATTTCTGTCATGTTTTGCATGTGAAATATTATACCATTTACTAAATGTCAATAGAGACAGATTATAAAACATTTAATAAAAAAAAATTAAGCGTTACAGACGGATGATAAAGAGTCTAGGTGCTTTTTTTTTGCTTATTAAAAGTTAAATTTTTTATAATATGAGTTAATTTATTAGGGGAAGTTGATTAATATAGGTAAGCACAACATATAAGATTCGATAGTATTTGTAAAGATTGGAAAACTCTTACTACTTAATACTACTATTAATATAAAAGTAGCTTCGAGATAGATTACGAAGGCTACGGCTTTTTTTCTGTATTTAAAGTGGCATTATCTGTTTTGATTGTGCATTTCTTGCGTTTTTAAAAATAATCTTTAGGTTATCTACCACGTTTCGTAATTATCCGATTTCAAATTGAATAGATAATATAGATAAGAGTCTAGCTCTTTTTTACCTCGACGTGACAAATATATCTTTAAGAAGGATTCATTAGAGTGTTTATAAATACATATCAAGTTTATTTGTATAGCGTCTTTCATTATTAGTTTAATTATATATTTTCTAAGTGAACTAGTGTGGATATTTCTGAACAAACTAAGCTATTTGTCACAAATATAGCAACTCCTTCCGATAAAATATTTATTTGTTATTTCAGTATATTCTGTATCCTAAAATTTTAAAGTTTTCTCCTAATACCAAATGTGTTTCTGTGACACAGGCTACATCAATATAATAATAATAATAATAATAATAATAATAATAATAATAGTAATAATAATGGTGAGGCTCAACACTTCGCAGGGAGAATGGTCTGCGAATTGAAGAGGTTGAGGGTCGTCCTCTATCCGGTCGTCGCGCACTATCCCTGAAGCGGGGCGATGTGGCAATCACCGCAGGTACTCAACTATTTTTAGTGACCAGAGATCTTCAAGAATAAACCCGAGTCCTTCAACCACATGGCTACTATGGCGCACACATCAATATCATATCTTGTTAAAAAAGCTGTCAAAAGATTTTTTTGGCTTTTTATTCCACCAGCGTTCCAATTTAAAAATTTGAAGCTGCTAAGTGAAGTGAATTTATGAGTCATTTCCAAATTGTGAGATTTTTTTATAAGAAGATTTTTTATTTGTTCAAATTAGAGTTTAAGGCATATATAACCGGATTTAGAATTTGGAAGATCAATCATGGTAATAGTATTGACATTAGTTGACAATGCAAGTTGGGTATTTACAAGTGGTTTTTGAGAATTGCATGTGACCGGTTTCTACTTTTATTGTTGTTTATAATTGATAAATTGCTTGGATTTGATTTGATGTATCGTTTTTAAATCGACTGGCGATTGGTTTATGTATTCAAAATATATTTGCAACCTCTAAAGTTGGTCGAATGTTATCCCCCACAATTGACACATTCTGGTAGATCATCTTTCGATTTAGTAAAAGTAGTGTAGTGGTTCTTTTTATATTTGACCCATCTTGATTGCATGGTACAATAATTTTTTTATGGCCCATTTGCTAGCAGCGGCGAGATTGAGGCGTGTTTCATGTTATTTCTCGTGGTTCTTCTGTTAACACTGAAATATGGAAGTTTTGTTACTTTTTTTCGCACCCGTACATTTGCTATCAGTTCAACAGCACATATTGGTATGGGCTCCTTTTTTTATTGTGTAACCATCAAGGTTTAATTATTGGTAAATTAAGTTACTTCAAATCTTCTAGTACTTCTTTTTCGGTACGTAAGGTTAGCACATTTTTCATAACTACTAATAATAGCTCGCTTAATGGATAGTATCGATTTCTTTCGATAGCATTTTTGGGTTTGTCGGTGGTGATAACTAGAATAACAGATAGAATATACAATTTTTTTAAAATAATAGATAGACAGCATACCCCGAACGTGGCTGGTGCGATAGCCGAGAATGATTGACGTGCATGTCCGTTCAGCTTCAATGCACGAGCCGAACAATTAGGTTTTAAATTTCTATATTTTATTAGACATAAGTAAAACATTATTTTTAGAATTTTCAGGTTACTTATGGTATTTAAATGTATGCCTTTCTGTTCTGAATACTTTTTTTATAATTATAGAAAATTTTTTTAAAGTATATTTGATGCATTTTTTGAAGGAATATTACTATTTTATAAAATATACTAAATTTTAGCAATTTCTGTATTTTATCATCTATAATTGTTAACTTTAGAACCAAAAAATAATTTTATTATTTTTTCGTTATCATAAGCATTAAGTATACTCTGAGTTATTAGTTTGTAATCCGCGTAAAAACAAAGGCAAAGAAAGTTATTGTAATATTAAAGATCTACGCACCTTTATGCATCGAAGAGGGAGTGTAGGTAGAGCTAGGACCGGAATTGTACCTTCTGTATGCAGCACTGTTCATGGTCAATTTTCTTACGTTTTTGTCCGGGTGTAAAACGATGATATAAACCTTCGGAGAATACAAGCAAACCAGAGCCACAGTAGCGTTCATGCTGATAGCTACGCAGAGGGTAGTAATCTGAATCTGAAACAATTTTCAACTTTAATTAACCACAATTAAGAAGTGCGGTATAAAAAACTACAGCTAAGATATTACATACGTTTTGAAATCACAATTAAGATGTGTAATGCAGCACAAAAAATGAATATTTTGTTATACTATACACAATTAGCAATAAACACTTGATTATTTTAAGGTTATAAAAGTCATTCCATGCAAAAACACAACTATTCTAACAAATAGGTCTAGCAGAATAATGTCCCCTTTAGAAACAGGAATAAAAAGAACAACATGTATTCTGCTCAATGTTCTATTGTACCATCATACAGAGCAATGGCTGTCATTTAGTTATCAACCAGTTTTGAAAATGATACGTGGGGTGTGCAATATTTATTGCAAAAACTAAGAAAAACAAATGTTTAATGTTTTTTATTGTTTTTCAATAACATGTTGTTCTATAGCGAATTAGGTATTAGGTATCTTCTAAATATGGGTTTTGAACACATCATCCGCCTCTTCCGGCGTCGGAAATCGTTGTCTATGTAGTTTATTCTTTAAGTGTGGGAATTAAAGAAATCGTTAAGGATGAAATCAATACTGTACGGCGGGTGAGTCGTCAATTTACGTTTTGAGTGCTCAAACAGCCGATCGTTTGCGTCGATGTGTATGAGCTCGCATTGCCATGGTGGATAATGATCTAAGGTCGCGCGTTAGTTTTTCTTATTTCTCCGAAGGCTTCTGGCAAACAAATGGTTATGTACTATTCAGAACTGACCATTTTACGATTCTCTAAAATCAATATTGCAACATGCTCAGTCCCCTCCCCTCCAAACAAAATAGGCGACCATTTGATTCGAAGTGCTTCGAGCGCGAACGACTTGTTGGGTTTGGTTAACTTGGAAGACCTATACATTCGACTGTTATTTACTTTCGGGCTGATACGCATAAATTAAAGATATCGTAAACAGTATTTGAAGCACCGCAATCGTATTTCTTGAGCATTTCTTTCGACCAATCAACACGAGCCTGTTTTTGAGCGATCGTTAACTTATGTGAAATCCAACGTGCACACAGCTTTTTAATGATTAAATGTTTATGCAATACAGGATATATATTAGCCATACTAATACCTAAAGGTGTTTGAATTTAACGATGAGTCACCCGACGATCTTGCTTTGTCAGTTCTCATCGATGTTTGCTGGCACTACAATCGATTTTGGTCTTCTTTAAATTCATCCGCCAGGGAACTACGACCACGATTAAATTGAACCACCGATATACAATGGTTCTGTGTAGGGCTTAAACACCAAAAGTCGAAGTGAGTTGGTCGATGCACTGTTGTTGAGATAATTCACGTCGAAGATCGTAAAAAAATCATCACACGAAAATGTTCACTTGTTAATTTTATTTTCTGATCAAGAGAAAATTTTAAATTTAATAAAAACAAAACAAATAGCTTTTGTATGATAAAACGTTCTGAATAAGTATGTCGTCAAAAATATCAAACTGTATGATACAAATGTCAGATTGTACCTAGCACATACAGGATTGTCATTTCGCAATAGATATCGTGCAGCTCACGTATCGTCAAAATTTTTGCCTGCGCTAGTGACACATTCCTGCAGCCTCACCTTAGAGTTGCGAATTGCTTGCCGAGTCATTTTAAGAAGTACTGCTGTGATCGTGTTGCGATTAGTATCCTTTAAATCCTCAATAGCCCGCGGTCAGCGTTGAAAGACTTCAGCTTTCAGGTATTCCCACAGAAAGAAATCTCAAGGAAATAGGTCTAGCCGATCATGAAATGTCATCATATAATGAGATGAGGTGGCTTGGAAACATTTGCTCCAGAACTTCTCGAGAAAGTTTTACTGTATGTGCGGTAGCGCCATCTTGTTGAAACCACAGTAGTGTATTTTTACGTTTACACCGCACACCATGCTTTCTTAAAAAATATGATCTTATGATGCCAAATTCCTAGCTGCACACAGTTATAGGCTGATTGCGGGGAGGTTGCTCATGGAGTTGTCGAGAATTTTGTGGGGTTTAATACCAAAAAAATGAGCTTCATCATTGCTGAGCACAACAGCATCAGTTGTAAAGTGACTTGATGATAATTATGTACAACGTTACTAACTTTAACTTGAAAACTTTTTTCGGGCAAGTATACATATATTTGGGTTGGAAAATGTATTTTTTCTTGTTTCTAGTGATTTCATTATTTTGATAATTCGATGATTTTGGTGTATTCTCGAATTGTGTTTACGGAAACCACACAGGTGTATTTAAATTTTATTTGGTAATCTTCTATCATTTTAAAAGGCAGTATTTTGAATATTTTAGACATCAGTGAGAGGAGGTGTGTAGGTTTATTCTATGTTGGTTCTGTAGGCTGTTTAGATGTAATTAAGAAAAATTTCCCATAGGTTGGGTAGTAACAAAGTTGTAATGTGCTCTAATAGATGCTAATGAGCAGACATAAAGTTTTTTAGGTAAGTTGCGTAAAATTTGTCCAACGATAAGATCAAAACCAGGAGATTTATTAGGATTTATGTGTTTAATTTACTTTATAACGTGAAATGGTTTAATCGGAACATAGTTGCCATGGTGCATTAAAAACTTTTTATTTTTTATTATTAGCGTTTACATCAGGTTGTGGAGTTATGAAGACTTGTGCAAAGATATTTGGGTGGTCGTCATTTGGTTGTCATATATTAGAATTTGAGAAATTGCTACGTTTATTTTTTAAAACTTTTTGGTGGCTGTCCTTACTGTATGGTTGTTACTGGATAAGCTGGTAACATAATATTTAAAAGTTTTATTTCGCCTCTCATTTAGTACACTATATGAGTGAGTTCATTGTATGTCGTTTTGTTTAGCAAGTTTCTCGTTCTTAGCCGTTTGACTTATGCTTTTCGTTTCTCAATGACGAGTTCTCTTATATGACAAGGTATGCAATTAGTTTTGTGATAATTGGATTCAGTAAATGTAGAGTCACAAGCAGTATTTTATATTAGCACAGTTAAATAATATATAGCTTCATCGAGGTCATAATAATTCTTGAAATAGTTCCCAATTGGTATGCTTAAGGGGGTATTATAGTCTAGATGCCCGTTTTCAAGGTGATTTTTGGAAATTAATTGTACAAAAACGGTTCAACCTACTGATCTCAAGTTTTGTGTTCATGTTTATTCATATTTAAAATAACAGCGACAATTTTTTATATCGCTTTTTATAACAAACTGTGCGAGATATATATAAACACACAGCTCATGTCGCGAAATTTCGTTTCTATCGGGCGTGGTGATTGCCGCCGTCCTCGTCATCTCAAATAAACAATTCTTTTTCTATTTTATTCTGTAGACATGTGGTTATCGTTCGTCTCATAAATAATTTGAAAAAAAACTGACAAAATGGCGGCGCTTGAAAGAAAATATTCCGATTTTTACTAAAAAATTTCACTTATCACGGTCCGAAAAAAATAGTAAAAAAACACGTTTAAAGTTTTCTTCTACTGACTCTGGATTTCTTCATATTGCCAAGCCGTAGTACGTACTTAATTCATTTATAATAGCATCTCTCAATTTCCCTGTTCCTTTTTCATCGATGCCTTTGTTGTTTTTTTAGCATACGCTTTTGTACGTAGCTAACGCATTCTTTTTTTTTTCAAAGACATAATTTTCACCATATCCATAGCCTCCGAAACAGATTTAAATCTAAACCTTTATATCTCGGTAAATTTGACGAATTTCATTGTAATATTTTACGGGCACATTCTTAAGATCTCAAACTTTAAGAAAATGCAAAATAAAAAAAATCGATTTTTTGGACCGGCTAGACTAAAATACCCCGTTAAAGCAGAGTCTAGGTGGATCCTCTTTTCTGATTACGTTTGAACTTATCCTTACAATAATAGATCAGTGATTGGAGGATAAATTAAAATTTGATTTAAAATTTAAAAATGTAACAGTTTTTCCTTTTGTTATTGCGCAGTCTAATAGATCTAGAGTTTTGTCGGAACCACTAGGCTTCTATGGCGGTTCACTTGTTGATAGATACCTCATGTTTAAATTTTGAATAGCACATAGCAAACAACGCCCTTTCGGCCTTTTTGGCGTTCCAGTCTTCAATAACTGAATTGTTAAAAATATTCTTCTTACTCACCAGCAAAAGTGCAATGCCTTGAAGGGTAATAAATTGCTGCTATTGTTAACAGATAAAATCTAGTTTCTGTATAAAGTTTGTTTGTTTTATGGAATACAGTTCGTAGTGCTGTAGAACCGTTTTAGTAATAATTGCTGATCCGCCATAGGTAGTGCCATCTAGGTATTTAGTGAAATATACTACATAGTGCAGTATTTTAATTATTGTTCCCTCAATAGCATGAGTTTTAGAACTGAGTATTACGTCAATTTATTGTAGTTGCAAAAATATTATTTTTTTTAGTATGGGGTTTGTAACCCAATTTGCAGTTCATGACTCAATACGTATTGATGAAACCATTTTTAAGTCAATTTATATATAACAGTGATAAATTAATTACACATTCTTAAATTTAAAAAATTTGATATATTTATTTGTTGTTTTATGTTTATATTATGCTATTTTTAGCAAAAGCAGTTTGCTTATAAAATACCTCCTCTCTTGATAATCTTATTGGTGCATCGCTTTGATTTACTACTTGATCATGTGAGGGAGGAAAATTTCTTTGAGTTTAGGGCTTGCATTGCTCTTTACAACTCTTTGGGTGGTACGTTTAGCAGGCGTATCTGGTTGTTTTTGGTAAGCGATATAATTATATTTTCCTTCAGTTCAAAGTCTATCATGAATAAAGGCAGCGGATCTTTTGTCAGTTGATGCCATATATTAATAATGTTGCATATAACGTGTCCTAGATTATCCAATTCAGATACATTTTCGTTTATTGGTATAGAGTGCTACCTCTGATTGCGATTCTGTATGCATGATCTTTTTTAAATTGGCAGGTGTTATGCACTATTTTATCTTGTGAGATGGATTATTAATTTTTGAGAAGTATCTGAAGTTACAACGTTGATTTTGATTGTGTTATTTGTCAAAGTTTTAGTGCAAAAAGTTTCTTTTTCTATAACTTTTAATAAACTGTTAGTCATTTACTCATAGTTGATAACTGGCTAATATTGATTGATATGTAGACTTTTTATTAGTATGCGCTGCCTGAGAAGGTTATGTGAAGTTTTGAAACTGTACAGGAGCTAGATAATTAGCACTTGTATAAAATAATTGATTTTCAGTTGTAAACTGCTGGTATTGATAAATCGTAGGCTAACCTCTTGCATAATTGAAGTTATATCTTAACATTTGGTTTGATATAATGCATTTTTAAGCGTGCACTGCGAGAGATAAATAAAGGTCTCGATTTAGATAACCGCGGTTATTCATATTATCCGTATCACTTGTATTAAATTATACTTGAACTTTTCTGAACTCAAAGTGGCGATTTACACATTTTTGCGCCACAAAAATAAAACAGGAAAGACGATTTAAATTTTTCACAGCCAAAAGTCGCAGGATGTCGGGCGTCGATCCTTGTTGATTGCAGGCTGTACATGTTCAACAATTTTCGGTGTTTTGCCCATTATTCTGGCCATTTCCAAATTTTTTGTACCATACCGCAAATTAAGAGTCACTGATTTACTCGCTAGGAAATTGCAAACGATAACATACTTCGTGTACTCGTTCACCGACCCACAACTTCCAACAGACCCAGCCAGTGGAGTCGTCCTCATGTACACATACACATTAAAATCCACTCTCGTCAGCCAATTTAAATTACAGCCACACAAACGGTTTATTGCAATAACATTGGCTTCATATTTAGAAATAGACATTAAATATTATAAAATTAAATGAACAAGTGTTAGTCAGTACCTGTTTGATGACAATGTAACTAATAGTTAAAATTGAAGAAGCAGTAAAACAAAGTTTAGATACATAAATTTAAGTTTTAATCTACGACCCTGCCCGCAAGCCTTGCTTTTTTTCTCAAACCTAATCCGTTCTACTCTACTTTAATACATCTTATTTCCGCTTGGCTAGCCCCCCCCCCTCAATATGGCGAGTTTTAAAACAAAAGAATCTGGTCTTTAAATAGGTAAATAATCCCACCAAAGAGGACTGCCTCAATAAGTTTGGGGGAGGCAAACAGCTAACAATCCCAAAACACTATTGTCAACTGGCATCTTAACCTACAACACAATATCATTACTAGCAGAAGAACGCCTAACAGAACTTAAAAAGAAACTACAAAACGTGAAATAAGACTTAATGGGCCTCAGTGAGAAGGCGAGGAGAACAACTAATAAAATTAAAAACTTGTAATAGCTTTTATTATGTGGGTAAAGATGGTAGCTCTATAGTAGCAATCGAAATTATAATACAGAAACGCCACAGTGGAAAAATTGTAGGTATAAAGAAAATCTCAATTTGTATGTGTCGTTTTAAGACAATGTAAGAGATACTAAATCAAAATTATACAGGTTTACGCACCGACAAAAAACCATAGAAATGAGGAAGTAAATCTATTCTATGACGCAGTAACAGCGGCTATCGCAAAAAAGAAAACGCATTACAATATTGTGTGTGGAGATTTGAATGCCAAAATGGGGATTAAGTTCGATGCTGCGAAACCTTATCGGAAGGCTACGGTCTGGAAGGCAGAAATTATCGCAAAGAGACAATGTTAGGCTTCTTACTTCAGAATAATGTTTCAGATTAACAATTTCTTCTATAAAAAAACCTAAGAGACGATGGAGCTATATAAGTCCAAATGACCACACAAAAAACGAGATAACTGACAACAAACACATAGTCAAAAAACGTATTAATACTAAATAGGTTCAGTATTGGGAGCAATCTCAGGATGGTGAGAGCAAAAATATTAATTAATATCAGCAAAGAACGATATAAAATGATAAACAAGAAGATCAATAGACCATGGATAAACCCACCAGATGCTAAAAAATTTCAGCGAGACATTACTGAAGTGCTAGAGAACACCAACTTAGAAGAAAACGTTAATAACTTAAACAAAAAAATAATAATTGCAATACTAGAAAGTCAAAACAAACTGCCCCAAAACAGAAAGAGCAGAGAAAATTAGTCTAAAGACTAAGAATTTAATGAAGAAGAGAAGGAGCACAAGAAGTCAAAAGACGACAATAACTGAAGAGCTAAAAGAGATGAACAAATAAATATCACAACTATACGGAAAGGTATCACAAAATACAACACAAAGAAAATTAAACAAATCATAGAAGCTAACACAAGCATAAAGATATTATACAGAAAACTCAAAAATAGAAAAAGAGAAATAATTAAAGTTAAGAACAAAGAAGGAGCTGCCACCACAAACAGAGAAGAAATATTAAAAGTAATAGAAGATTTCTATCAGCTGCTGTATAAAAGTCAAAGAGAAACCGAATAGGCTCCAGATTTAGAGCCAGACACTTTTACATCAAGACAGGGTATAATAAATTAACGATCAGAATCACTGCCAGACATTATCTTAGAAAAAATAAATTTAGCATTTAAGAAAGCATAGAACAAAGAGACATCTGGAGAAGACAAGATTATTACTGACGCAATAAAGATAGGCGGTCCTTGTCTACTTAGAAAAATAAAATATTTGTGCAGTCTATGCCTGTAGAGCAGTACAATACCAGAACAATGCTATTGTGATACTGCTTTACAAGAAGCGTGATAAAGCTGAATTGAAGGACTACAGACCTATAAGTCTTTTAAGCCATCTATACAAACTACTTACAAGAATTATAACTACGATACTTGAGAAAAAATTAGAATTTTTTCAAACACTGGTGCAGACCGGTTTTCGTGTCAAATTTGGGACCAATGACAATTGACAATGCGTCGAAACAATAGTTGAAAAATTTATTGAGCACAACAGGCTATTACTTCTAGTTTTTGTGGACTTTCAAAGAGAATTTGACACAGTTGAGATAGAGGCAGATAGAGCGTTGCAAGAATGCCGTGTATCGGTACACAAGGTTAATATACAACATCTACAAAAATGCAGAAATGATGACAAAACTAGACGAAATCACCAAACGCATACCAAATGGAAGGAGAGTTAGACAAGGAGACACGATGACCCCCAAATTGTTTACGGCAGTACTGGAATATGATTTTAAAATGCTAAATTGTGAAGAAAAAGGCCTAAACATAGACGAGGAGAACCTAACATACCTTCAATTTGTGGATGACGTAGTTTTAATATCAGACTATCTACACAATACTTCGTCAATGTTAAAAGAACTTGAAGAGGTATGTAATAAAATTAGCTTGAAAATAAACATCTACAAGACAAAATTTATGACCAACTTAGTCCCTAGCGAGAACTTAAAAATTGACAATAATAAAGTAAAACTAACAAATAAATATGCTTGGGCATGAAATACAGATCTCCAGAAACAACCAAACATGTGAATTGAAGAGAAGAGTGACCCACGTGTGGACTGCTTATGGAAGACTTCGAGAGGTCTTCAAAGGAGATCTGCTGATATGTTTAAGAAGACAAGTTTTTCATCAGTGCGTGCTTCCGGTTATTTCATACGGTGCTGAAACATTAATCCCAACCAACGCAATGGTTAATAATCCGAAAAAGGCTTTGGCGTTTTCTTAAGAGATTATATTAGGAACGAAGATTTGCGCCAAAGAACAGGCGTGACTGATATAATCACACAGATAGCAAAGTTCACATAGAACTGGGCTGAAAACGTGGCTCGGATAACGGACGAAGAAGCTGTTTGAATGGAAACCGAGAGCTGACAGAAGGAGCAAAGAAAGATCGCCCACACGATGGACGGATGATGTCAGAAGAATGGCCGGTAACTGGATTCAGCCAGCCCAAACTAGAGAAATGGGGAAACCTAGGTTCAATAGGGTTCATTAATGGTGATTATTATTATTTTTTTTTGTTTCTACTTTTTCTGCAACATTTAACATTTGAAGAGATTAGCAAAGCAGTTTATTGATTTATTTTAAAAAGAAATAAAAGATAAAATTGGTTTAACCCTCCAAATACTCTACGATGTCGGTTGTTTTACATGCAGTTTTACATCGATCAAGGATATATGCCGTTTTCTGTGAATATGTTTTATTCGTCTAAATTGTCTAAGGTTTTCTCGCCATTAGATTAAGGAATCATAAAATTTCCGTCATTTGAAAAACATCCACTATTAGGGTTTGCTTTGCAAGAGTTGGGCTTTTTGCGACTTTTTTGCTTAATTTCAACGATTGATGCGGTGGTATTTTAGCCATTTGGAGATAATTATGTATTATTTATCATACAGAAATATATTTATTATGTGATATCTAGAATCGAATCTGGAGTGAGCAATTTGGCCTCACCGGCACCAAAGTCTAGTAACTACCTGAGGAAATATAAAATCTAGGAGTTAAAGAAGATTGGATAACATACCTAACAATGTGTTCTAAATACAAATATCTGCCTATTAAGCAGCATCTCTATTTGATCATTAGAATCTACCGCACGTCTGTCAAACACCATCACTTTAATATATGACTATCATCTTTAAATTTGTCTTTTATTTAACAGCTGTATATTATATCTCTAAATTAAAAGATACTCTATATAATTGCCTCAAATCTGTACTTAAATCGTGCATGAAAACCATAGCAAAATCTAACAGATTCTCAAAAACATTACAAAGTTATGCTTTTCTAAAGAACCACAAGTTTGGCTCATTATAGGTTGTACTAAACAAGTTAATAACTTTTGTCATTATTACAGAAAATTTAATTAAAGCCAGCATCCTCTAATCTTAAAAACTTAAAGTGCGGCGATTAGGAAAAAAATGACTAACTGTTTTTTTTACATATATTATTTTAAATATTTAAAAATGTTGTTCAAGACCACAAAAATGCAAAATTTTTGTTGTCATACTTACATCTAGAATTCTGATATCTGGAGAATCAAAATCAAACAATTGAAATTCTCTCTTGAGTTGCGATTTGACTTTCTTATCGTAAAGACGCGCTATTTCCGCTCGGCTAGCTCGAAAGTGCAAGTGTTAACTGTTATCGCGTTTTTAAATTCAAGTCGCTCGGGGCTAATACTAGTGATAGTGCATTTCCTACAAAAAATTCATCCGTAAGTACAAAATTTAT
Source organism: Sinelater perroti (assembly GCA_036346155.1). Taxonomy (NCBI): domain Eukaryota; kingdom Metazoa; phylum Arthropoda; class Insecta; order Coleoptera; family Elateridae; genus Sinelater; species Sinelater perroti. Next base: position 923,745 of record JARFIY010000059.1, on the reverse strand, counting down.
TATGAGCAATAATAAAGGAGATAGTAGCGAAATCCAATAATCAGACTAGAAACCTGTTCCAACTGCAAAATTTAATCGCAAAAATAAATTCTATATAAATAAAAAGCAAATTGAAAATGCTGGCAAAATTATCTATTAGGATAAACACGCCGCGGCAATCAACGCATTGGATATTTCCAATCAGTCACAATCCACACCAGAATCCGCTGAAAATAAAATCAAAATTCCACTTATATATCTACACAATGTTGATAAACTTAAATACCAGGAAATACTTGCGGACCTAAAAGATAAAACTAAAACTGAATTTTCAACAGTTCATAAAAACAATTAACTAAAATAAAATCTACCAAGTGTAAAAGATTATCGATGCATGACAAAACACTACAGTGAAATGAACCTAAATTATCACACCTTTAAGAACATGGAAGCTAACAATCTTTCAGTAATAATTCGGAATATTCCCGTATCACTGATTGAAAAAGAAATAGAAACTGACCTAGAAACCCTAAAATACCCCATCAGAACAATTGTACGACTGTATAACAAGAATAGATATTCAATCCCACTATGCCTAGTGGATCTTGAAAATACACAAGAAGGTAAAAAAAAATTTTGGTCTAACAAGAATTAGTCATAGCGTAATCGAGGTTGAACCGAGAAGAAAATCTGGAGAAATTCCGCAATGTAAAAAATGTCAATTATACTGACTGGAAGACTTTACAAATAACGCTTGACCAAAAGTTAAAGTGGGCGGGACCACTTCAGTCCCCTTAAAGCATTGATGAAGCAATAACACAATATACAACTGCAATACGAAAAAGCGCACAAGAAGCTACAACTCTGAGGAAACAAAGAATCACTCCTTTGCGCAGTATAATACCCGATTATATAATAAAGCTGATAAAATCAAAAAATAGATATAGAAGACAATGGCAAAGGACAAAATTACCTTGCTACAAAACATTACATAATAAACTAAACCACCCGGTAAAACAAGAGCTGGATAAACTTCGAATAACAAGATATAATAGTTATCTAGAAGAAGTTAAGCGTCATGTATCCACTACTAGCTAACAACACGACGTACTTATCTGAAAAAAGCCAAAAATCTTGGCCACGCACCTAGAGAAGATTTTTACTCCTAATGCAGACGAACACAACCCCCTTTTTGCTACCCAAATAGCAAACACTATAGCTGACTTCCATTTGCAGGATACCACTGAAATAACCCCCGTGTCCGCTCAAGAAATTAGACCATACATATGACGAATTCTAAAAGGCAAGTCCCTAGGATTAGACTTGATAACCAACAAAATTTTAAAACATTTTTTTAAAAAAGCAGCAGCCTACCTAATCTCAATTTGTAACAGATTTATGAGACTAGGATACTTTCCTTTGCTTTGGCAAACTGTAGACGCAATACCACTTTACAAAAATTGGAAAGGACAACCCTGACAGTTATTGGCCCATTAGCTTATTATCTATAGTAACCAAGCTACTGGAAAAGATGGTTATCACTCGACTGCAAGATTTTATACTCGAAAACAAAGTCATCCCGCTTTATCAGTTTGGGTTCAGACCGTCACACTCAACAGCTCATAAACTCCTTAGACTAACAGAAATAATCGAGAAGGGGTTTGAAGAAAAGAAATACACGGTAGAAATATTTCTAGATCTGGAAAGAACTTTCGATAAGGTTTGGCTGGAGGGATTCTTGTATAAAATGATCAAGCTAAACATTCCTATAGACTACATAATAAAAATCATAGGTTCCTTCCTCAGCAACACAACGTTAGAGTAAGAATCAACACAACACTATCTAGTAACAAAACACCAAAAGCAGGAGTTTTTTAAGAGGACCTTTTGGGATCAACCTTGTTCAACCTCTATGTACATCACTTGCCCACAGCAACTAATTCAACACTATCCATGTTTGCAGATGATACGGAGATACTACACCAGGGCAATACAATTGAAACAACGATAGAACATCTGCAAAATGCAATAAACATAACGTATGACTGGTATAAAAATCAACTCGACTAAAACCCGGGCAAATATGTTGACACTTAAGCGCTATCTCTCATCTTCCAACCCAAAGGATGCTGCAATAAAGTACTTAGGAGTACATCTAGATGCAAAGCTTAATTGGGGACATCGCCTAAACGAAAAACTTAATTACTGCCACACAAGATTAATTCTACTATACCCCGTGATCAACCGAAAATCTCACCTTAGATCCGAATGTTTGCTACTAATTTATAAGGCGATTCTCCGACCTATACTAGCTTATGCGTGTCCAGTTTGGAGTAACGCATCTAAAACATCACTAAAGAAACTTCAAACCATGCAGAACAAAGTGCTACGTTTTGCAATCAACTGCCCTTGGTTCATACGCAACAACCAAATACATCAAGAGTTAAATGTTCCACTAATCACAAACTACATCCACAATCTAAAGAGTAATTGTTTTAAAAAATGAATGATGTGTACAAGTGCAACAAAATCAAACTTCGCAAAAAAGAACATACACACAAGACTTAAACATAAGCTACCGTAAAATTTGCTCTAAATTAATTAATCTTAAGCTATATTAGAACCTAAATGTAGTAAGCTAGAGGTGTGAATAAACTCACTTAATCCTATCTCCAAATTGATGTACTCCTAGTTATAAGTAACTTTATTGTACCAAAGCCGTGTATTGCATCATAATATGCTATAAAAAACAATTCTCTCTTGATCGCAACCAAGGTCTAACATAGCAAAGTGAATACTCATCAAGCATTAGCTTTGTATGACAAATCAAAACAGGGAGTTACATTTATCACACACTACTGAACCCTATAATATTATTATTACATTAACCTTGAAAAACACAAAGATACTCAAGACCAACTTTACAAAAAAAAAATTTCAAAATAAAGAAATGGGCGTACTCAAAATAAATCAATAATATGGTAAATGCATTCTCTTCTTTTGTATATAACACATATTCTAATTGTTATAATAAAAAAGTTATGTAGGTGGTCAGTATAAGGTATACTAGCAACTATAAAAGCTGTAGCAATTGTTTATTTTTTTATTCAACAATTAACAATGCACCTAATTTTTAAGATTAACTAACATTTCGTTAATGGTCTAAATTACTAAGATATTTATTAGTGCTGGTGTTCTGGCTACACTTGCGCTATACTGTCTTCTTCACTACTGTATTACACTTTACACTAGACAAGCTGGAAACGTTTCGATTTTTTGAGCCTGCCGATAAGACCTCGACCTCTAGAAGATGTGGAACTTCTAGATTTGTGTATTTATGGAGCTGCTCCTCAAAGTTCCTGGCAAACTTCTTAATCATGTCCTTCACCTGGAGTTCCCAATGCAGATCTTTGTCTCACATGTTTTAAGAACCATTTTCATATTTCGTAAAACTCAATTTTGGAATTTTCTAAATTCAAGCACAATTGCTCTTTTTTGTATAGTCCTACAGTTAGATGCAATGAATCCAAACTGGTCATATCACCTACTTATAAATCAATACTTCTTTTCCCCGGAACATGTTTTTTCTACGTCTATTGGGAATGCAAATTTAGGTCTAGGTTTATTTTATGAGGTTAGCCATTATTTCTCCTTTATTATTTCCTACAGATGCTATTTCTATGTCATTCGTAAAAGTAGCTAATGTCACATGAATACAACAGGCATAATGCTGGTTCAAGGACACTTTCCCATAGAACGCTTGCTTTTATTACCTTCAGTTCAGAATACTCACCCTCTTTTGAAAATTCAACCTGTTAGCTATTGGTCTAAGAGTTGATTAGGGCGTTTTAAAATTTGTTAGTGGACCCTCGTGCGAAAATTCGTAAAAGGTTTAGCGATATCTAAAAAATCGTACAGTATATTTTCTTTTTTTCGCGGAGTTTTTCGTCTAGTTGATCTATCGTAGTGTTAACTATGAACCCCAACTGATATAGAGAAACAAGTTGTCTTCCTTCAATTATTTTTTTATTCTTTTCAAAAACATCTTAAACAGTTCTGATATAGGTAACAATAATATAGCCTTCTATAAACTCACACAGTTAATAGGGTTTTCCAGTTTAGGTGTTATGATGATTTTAGCTGTTTTCTACAAGATTAAAACATGTAATCTAAATGTTCTTCTTCTTTGGTAGCTGTTTTAATAAATTTTCACTGACTAGGATGAACTCTAATACTCTTATTTGTATTGATACTTTTTTTCTATTTCTCTGGATACTTTTTTTGAGTAATTAATGTTATATTTATCATTTCTACTATTGGCTTTGTTTAAATTTGTATTTTTATTATTATTATATTGTATTATTATAAATATATTATTAAGAGTTTTGTTTCTAAATTTTTGATTTACACTTCTGAGTTGTAATGTAAGGGCATTTCTGTTTTTTCTTGTTCTGGATTTTTGCCATGTTTTTCTAACTTCTCTATACTCCTTTATTAAATCTGAAATTTCTTTAAGATAATTGTTTATGGTTTTCTTGCGTCTCATTTCTGATGTATTATTTCACGTTGCATGCTGAATATCTGACATTAATTTTTCGATTTTATTTTTACTCTTCTGCTTTTATTGGTACATTTAATATAATCTTTTCGCTGAGCTCTAATTTATAGCTCTCTCAATTTGTAAATTTATTAATTAATGTTGGGTTAAATTTTCTGATCATTATGTTTTCCCCTAATGTAGTTTTCTTGAAATAAAGAGATCCAGGAGATCTGGGATTATTCGTTATTCCTTGGCCAATACATGGGTCTATCGGTTGAATACCTATTTATATTAAGTTCTACTTATGTGATAGAGGTTTTTATTTTTAGCCGTCGTTAGTCTCGCCTCCCAATGCGTGTTTTTTGCGATGAAGTCTCTTCCTATGATAAATATTTTACATCAGATTTGAAAAAAGCTTATATAAGTTTTAATGTATGTATCGGCAGCCTGTATTTCCCCTGTCTTATATTTTTCTTTATCGTGGTGGTTATACTGTTTTTAATTATAATAGGTGCCTATCCTCTAGATGAATTATGTAGATGTAAGGCGTGACACACTTGGTAGCCTTTCAATTTGATATGTGTTTCATTTGTGACTCCAAAATCAAAAATATATTGATACTTTGAGTACAATATTTCGTTAATATAATATATTTTTCATTATCTTTATCTTTACTAAATGATTTTGCGGAAAGGGATAATGATGTCTTACTTTTTAGTTTAATTAATTGCCTCATTAATTTGAATTTTTTAGTTTTCAGCTTTCAAAAACTTTTTTCTGCACATCTGATGTAGTGTTTTTACGATGGTTTTAATCCGTCTTGTTTATTTATTTATAAATGAATGTCATTTGAGCTCTGTACTATTAATAAATTGTGTTAGATTCTTATAACCGCTTTCATCTTCTAAATTGAGTTTTATATTACTTCCTAAAAGCAAAACTGTTTTGTAACTTATTTCTTTTTCTGTAAGAGTTTCAACTAAAGAGTTATAGTTTTGCAACTTATTAATTGTGATTGGTGGTGGTTTTAATTTAAGGTATTTTTGCGCTTTCTGTTCTTCTACTTACTTATTATTTGTCTGTATGTATTCAGCTTAAACTTTTTCTTGTTTATTTTGTTGTTGCTACTTTTTCTTCCCAATGTCCAGCTCCTTTAATTGGTTTTGTAATTGTAAGATATAATTTTTCAGTTTTTCTCTAGCATTATATAATGTTTTTTAATTTATCTTCCTGTTTTTTATTAAATAATGTATGGTTTTGTTGTGCTAATAACTCCTCAGCAGACGTTGGGATTTATTTACCGTATTACGGTCGCTGATATCAGCGACTTAAGAAATATCTCTGACCTTTTTCCAGGCTATTGCACACGTTATCACCTATAAATTATGTATAGCAAACAAGTGATTATTTAATCGGAGATCGCAGAAACATCGGCTTGCTCGTCAAAAATCATTTAAAAACTTTAGGGTTTACTAATAAACCAATATTAAAAAAATTTTCTTTTCTAATTAAGCGACGTGTGTAAGTGATTTTACGAATGAGTGCCGAAGGGCTACCCAGTAACATATAATATTATTTTTATATAGTTTTAAGCGTTTCAGTAGAAAAGTTTAAAAAAACGCTAATTTTTGGCAAATAAATCATTTGCATGGAAAAGTATGACATCGTCTGTAAAAGAAGCGATAATACAGCACATTTTCATACTAATTCTTAAGTGGAATATTTTAAGGCTTACATACCGTTTCATTGTAAATAATAAAAAATCTAAACTGATAATGCCTAGTTCCTAAGTCACATTTCACATACCATCGTTGCTTTAAGATAATCAAAAATATGTGAGTAAATTAACTACTGTAATATTTGGGAATAGTTTCAACAATAGAAAAAGTAATTTATACGGAGATTGCAGTTATAGCTTTTATATGCCTTAAATTGTTAGTTTGGAATGCTTAAAATAATAAAAAACAAAATTTAATAAACAGATTTAATTTTAACGGATAAAAATAAATTGAGATAACAGCGGTTCGAGTAGTCATAACATAATTTAGTTTTATTTGCGTTGTAGCAGTTGTTTACACAACTTTTCAAAACAAATTAATTGCGATATTTTCCCAAATTCGTACTACATAAATCTATTAAACAAAATAAAATTGCATGTAAATATGATATTTAATTTACCGAACAATTCTAAGATTCAAACCATTTAAGTGATGAATTGCATTTTAATCTGACACTGATAACCCTAATCTAGAAATATAGAACCTTTATTGAAGTATTTAATACGTTGCTTAAATAAAAAATAGAAATATAAGATAGGAATCTACTGATCATAAACTGTGGTTAACAAATAGTTCATATTTTGACTATTACTTCTTAAATCATCATTATTATGATTTTTTTAATTTGACATATTATTTCATCAAAAGTGTTCAGACATCTACTCAAAACTAACATTAACCGTATCTTATGCAACAAGTTCCAGTAATTTTCATAAATACGAAGTGGATTCGTATTTTGTTTCCATTGCAGTTCTAACTCTATAGGGTGTTGAGAAATTTCTGGAGAAATAGCAGTCCATTCTTCATGAAGAGCTGTAGTCAAAACATTTTGTGATGTGACTAGCTGAAGTCTGGGACAAAATTAGCGTTCTAATTTACCTTAAACGTGTGCAGTGAATATCAAGTCAAGGCTTTGAACCAACAGTTTCGTTTCCATAATCTTATTGTCCAGAAATTATTGTTGAAAGAGACACCTGTTATCATATTGTAAACAGGACAAAAGTAGTCAAAACATCTTTGTACTCTTTTGCATTTACATTTACATTTAGTTTTACAATTTTTACAGTTCACGAAAAACGGCCGCTGACTGTAATATAACCTTATAACAATAACAGCCTTTTCTTCATCTTGAAATGATGGAACAGGCAGGAGTAACTCTTTATGGACTGCCCAACGCACCCATTAGCAGAAAAATTATGGAAGTGGACACCTAAAAATTAGGTGGAGGCATTCTAGATATCAGGGCAGACCATATGACGGCAAAATTTATATTTAAGTAACATTAATTTTTCAGGTTAATTTTTGATCGAAATGAATGTACAACTAAATAAGCATCAAGTACAGACTCACTTCTCACTAGGAAAATATACATTCATTTTTCAAGCGAAGATATTTACTGTACTATAGTGCGCCAGGCAAAATAATTTGAGGGCTTATCGAAATAGGCTGATTAACCTATTCACGGACAGTCGTTAAAAGCTTTACAGAATCCGAAAGTACCATTCAGGCTGATATGAGCATGACGCAAAGAACTCAGGACTTTAGTAGATCACAAGTTAACTCTACTACAGGTACCAGAACACTATAAAATTACGGATAACTAGAAATCTCATGAGCTAGCACAAGAAGGATGATCAACTCTATATAGAGGCCTCGCACCGAAGCTGGAAATACCTAAAGGTACAATACAAAGCCGGAGAGAAAATGGATCAGAAAACAACTTAAAAAATACTGGAAAACAAAGACAAAAGAAATATTTATAAAAGAATCATCCCGTAAAAGAACTAAAGAACTGTTAATACAAACCAGAAATCAATTTCGAGCTATTATAGATCTCCTTACAGGGCATTGTTTTCTCAAAAGATACCTTAACAAAATAGGGTTGTATAATGAAGACCCGAGTTGCAGACAATGTGGCAAAGAAACGAAAGTACCCCTCCGCATCTTGTACGAGTGTGAGGATTTTACTCACAGGAGGCAAGCATATTTATGGAAAAACAATCATATATCCAGAAGAACACGGCAACTATTAAATAAGAACTTATACAGACTGGTATAAGAAACAAGCACACTGAAAAGAGTGCTGTAAAAAATTAGAAAAGTACAGTAGGTTGATGAGACTACAGTGCTACCAAAGACAGGGGTAAAGCAGCTCTTAAAAAATGTCACCTCCTCAAAATTTTACTATTGGTACTTCATAGTCTATCAAGTATCGTTCTCTAATCATTTGCCACACGTAATTAAAGTTTCATATAATAAAGTATAATTCGTCGCTCAAAACCACATGTTCGTACTTCTCTAGCAGTGGTATTCTTTACACCACTTCAGAATACGTTTAGTATATGCATCGGAAATTGTAGTTTTATGAAGTATTATTTGATTTTGGAAACTCATTTATCTCAATTTTTGGCATTTAGTCTTGGTACTGGTTGGATATTCGGCAGATTTTTATTTACCATGTTCTTTACCTTACTGCAGTTCCTTTTTGTTATATGTTATCTGCCTGACCGTGGCCTTGTTATGATCGGGTTTTTGATTTGCTATCGTTAGAAATAGGAACTGCCAACAAGAGATGCTACCAAGGAGGTTTGCGATACTGAAAGGCAAGAAACTGTGAGGCATGTGACTGTTTCGAGATGCTATAATTGGTTTGAGTCTAGAGACTTTAACTTTGAAGATTAAGCACATTCCTAGCGACCATCTGTTTTAGATGAAGGAAAGTTGCAAGCTGATTTCGATGCTGCACTGGCAATTTGCCGGCTATTAGCGTCTGCCTGCTGACTCTCTGGAATCATTTGTGTCGGACTAAATCAGAAACGAACAACTGAGTTGAGATCTGTTGGGTGCCTGGTTTTGGAAGAGCATTATCGTATGTAATAAAAAATGTTAATTGTAATCCTTCCAAGTGCTGGGTTCCTCACAGCCAAAATCTGCCACCAATTGGTTTGTTTTAACAAAAAAGTCATCATTTTGATTTAATAGGTGTGCTAATAGAAATTTGGCTCTGAACTTAGTTGCATTAAAAAACATACTTGAACACCGCCAATTCTCCCGCCGTTTTAGATATATGTAGCTTAGTCATTGCTGTTTTTATGCCACAAGTCTCAATCATTTACAAGCTGTCATTCCGTGTGTATCAATTTTATAAGAGATAGATGTCGATAAGCAACATTTACGCCACTGCATTCTATTGTTTTCAAATAGAAAAACATGCTGTTCAAGCTATGGAATTGATTAATTCTGTGTCATTCAACAGTAAAAAAGTGGTTTGCAAGATTTCGTGATGGACATTTTAGTCTTGAGAACAATCCACGTCCACGTAGAGTAAAAAAAATGAAGACCAAGAACTTTAAGCTTTACTGGATGAAAATTCATGTAAAGCTCAAGAAAAGCATGTAGAACAGTTAGGAGTGACTCACCAAGCAATATCATTTCGATTGCATGCAATGGGAAAGACACAGAAGGAAGAAAAATGGGTTCCTCATAAACAGACGGAAGAAAACAAAAATCGAAGAGTTGACATCTGCATGAATTTGCTTTCTTGGTACATAAAAAAAGAATTTTTTGCTCAAAATTATTGCGAGTGATAAAAATTGGATTTTTTCGACAATCCTAAACGTAGGAAAGCACGGGTTGATCCAGGCCAACCATCAATATCAGTTGCAAAAACAAATAGTCATGCCAAGAAAATGTTACTGTGTGTCTGGTGGGATTGGAAAGGAGTCATTTACTACTAGCTTCTGGAACCTGGTGAAACTGTTACACCTGAACGTTACAAGGTCTAATTGATAAATTTAAGTGATGCTCTGGAGGAAAAAAGAATTTGCGGGTCAAGGAAGGCGGCTGCATGACAACGCTCGTCCACATACAGCAAAATTTTCCCAGAAACTCATCTTTTCCTTAGGTTGGAAAGTTATCCAGCAAGCGGCGTATTCTTCAGACTTGGCTCCTTCTGATTACCACTTATTCAGATCGAAATCATCATATTTGAAAAACCAGCGGTTTACGAAAGTTGAAGATGTGCGAAAATGGCTCGATAACTATTTTGAGGGACTTCTAACGTCAACCATATTTTTATACCTTTACGTTTGATTATTAAGAAGACGTGAGGGCGCATTTATTTAGTAGTATTTCCTTACAATCTTTATGCACTTTTGCCGACAGTTTCCGAAAAGCTAATTTAAACCATTTTTTGAGTATAGTATAGCACCACATGTGTACAGACGCCTAAAGCTGCTTATTGGAAGAAAACTCTCGTTGCGTCGAACAGAGAGTAGTTGCTTGACGCAAGATCCGACGAACAAAAGATGTAAGACAACAAAAGTATAGTCGACACTTTGCATGGTAATGACAGTGTAATGACTAACATTTGATTGCGCATTGTTATGTTAAACAATTCATTGTGTCTCCTTTTTGCCTCAGTAACTCTCAGACCGCTCACTGGCAATACTTTCATAAAGAACAGCTCATTATTAAGTAAAATCTCCTCTTGATTTCAAAAGTCTATCGATATTTGCTTTGAAATTCCAACCATGGCTGTCACTTTATAAACTAGAAACAGGATTTGTTTGTTGTAGCCAGACACTCAAAGAATATCTTCGGATCCACACTATACAGCTACAGCAATTGTTGGTATACCTCTAAAAGCTTCTACTTCTGTTGAGCGATAAAAATACAGAACACATATTGTGCATAGATCTTTGTCGTCTTTAAGCACTCATGGATAATTGTATGCGAAGTTCTGCGAGACAGTTTTGTTGCGTCCTCCATTGCATCGAGTATGACGTATTTGTCTAGCATTATCAAGTCGGACACAACTTGACTAATAGACAATGGATGTCTGAAGAAATTTAAATTGTACATGGTTTTCTGCTTTGTGCCCAACTGTACTCGCAATACTTCTCCAATGACTCACTACCATCCTTTCTGCCTGTGTGTTCTAACAACACCATCTAGTTGTATCACGTGGCAATATATTTTATCTTCAAATATAATCATACAATTTTTTCAAATGCTGTTTTAGTTTCTTTTTAAAATAATGTATAAATGGTTTTATGTTATCTATTTTTACCAATCAACGTGTATTACGTGAAGGGTGGAGTAAATATCCAATATTATTTTATAGTTCCTATCTTCACATATTTGAAATACAGAAGCAGTAGAATTTTTGAATGGTACATTAAAACAAGCCTGGCATGTTCTACATCTTCCCCTCTCCCTATCGGCTGGTCGGTCCATAGACCTCAATCCTCATAGACACTTATGAAACTTATTAATAAAAATACTGCGCTATTCAATCGTTTTCAAAATGCGTGTTAAATTTTTCAGCAAACAACATTCCAAAATAAATATATCTAGTAACGCGTCGACAAAATACAGGTATTTTAAATAGTTTATGCATTTTCACCAATACAACACATTATATTGTATTTTCAAATCATTACGTATGGTGCCTAATTCTCTTAAAAAGAACCGTAGATTTAGATAGATTGTAAGAAAAAAATATAAAAGCCATCGTTACATATTTTCCCCTTTAATGTGGCTGTTAAGATATTTTTATTTAAAATAACACAGTGAAATTTATAGAAGATAAATTATATTGCGGGCTATTTTCATTTATAAGTATGAACGTTTTTATTGCATTATTCTAACAGTGGTTGCTTTTACTTTAATTATGACAAAAATATACTAACCACCTGATATAATGAAAAATAATACTTTAGCGGTAGCTCTTTTAAGTTTTTCTAAGTACATAAACAGCCATATACAATGATTAAACTTCCATGCATCTATGATAATTTAGTCTTTGAAAATTGGAATTATAATTAAAAAATAACCAAACATAAATTTTATGAAAAAGCCACCCTACACTAATTTTGTTATGTTTTTTGTTCATAAGATATTTTATATTTGTTCATAGAAATATCTGTTTTTTTTATTTTCAGTTAAATACATTTTATTATTTATTCCACCAGTTGTGTTTTATTGTATTTTGAAAAACTTCCATGTAACAATTACACTTTTGACGATGCACATTTGCTTGATTGCATTTTTCGTTTGTAGTCTCATTTTATCATTAATAATTAAATAACAATTAGTAAATCATTGACTTGGTGGATTATTTTCTTAGTCTCTTGTAACTGTCTGTCAAAGTTTTTAACTTGTTCTTTTGGGTGTCCCAAAAGAAGCGCAGAATATAAGTTGTACTCCATTTTTCAGAAAGATGGGAAGCATTCTGCTTGGTGACATTTTGCTGTAACACATTGCGGTTGGGCGCTACCGGGCTAAGAAGCGAGTGATGATTGTAAAAATTAATTGCAAACATTGAGATAGTTTCGCCAAGTCTGTGCGCAAATTACGTGGTATTTTTGGAAGGTGAAATGCACCAAATAAAACTACTGTGAAAAGACTAATTAAAAAATTTGAACAAACAGGTTGCAGACAACAAAAAGCAGACCAACCTCATACCGGTCGTTCAGCTGAAAACATTGCTGGGAGCGCTAGTGTGACGATAGTACGCCGTCAGTCGCTGCAATTGAACATTTCAAAAAGCACCATGCAGCGGATTTTAACAAAAAATCTGTACCCACACATTTAAAATTTAGTTAACCCAAATACTAAAACAAGACGACCATTTGAAATGCTGGATATTTGCTGTTTGGATGCTAGAAAATCAAGAAATTACTGGCAATTTTGATAAAATCATCTTTAGCGACTAGGGTCATTAAAAAATGGCCTATGCATACCCAAAAAGTAACAGTTTAGTGTGGATTTTATGTCGGTGAAATTATTTTTGCAAATAAGGTCCAAGACGCAGTGACTATCAGTGATGATAGTTATCGTGAGATAGTGGATTTATGGATCCTAATTTGGATTTTATGGATTTGAATGGCTTGCGATTCCAGCAGAGCGGCACAACTTCAAATTGTTGGATCAAATATGTAATAGGCCACCAAGACCTTGCGACCTCATTCCGTGCGATTTTTGTTTTACTAGGGATTCAGAAAAACCAAAGTTTATAACAAAAATAAAATTAATTTTTAAATTAAAAGCAAAAATTTGAAGAGCTATCGTCAAATTTCAGCCACAATTAAGGGAAAAAGTGATTAATAATTTAAGAGTGCTAAATAAGCCGTGGGGGGCATTTGTGAAATATCCTATTTTATATTTAAATGTCATAACTTTGCCAACTAGCAAATAAATAATTTTTTCACTAAAATTAAAGGGCATCTGTTTGGAAAAAAAAATTGACCATTTTTTTATTGGCTTAAATGATGTATAAACCTCTCGAAAATGACATTCAACAAGAATATGTAAGGGGAATAATTTAAAAAGAATTTTTAAGCGCCTCTGAGCGCTCCAAAGCATGGAAAAAGCCTCGATCTCACGCATAGCTTGTTTTTAATTTCAAAGCATCCTGCGCGATTTCTGTTCATTACCCACGCTCGATACGCAGGTATAGGTGTCGCTAGTTAAAGTATAAACACTAACATTTTCTATATGATGTCAGTGTAAAAAAATCAGCAAACACTTGCTTTAGAAATTTCATATTGATAAGTAGTTTTGAAACTTTGAATCTATTATTTCGAAATCATGTTTTCGAAATCGGTAGGCAGTAGATCTCAAACAATTTTCAACCGATTGACTTACAATTTTAACTGTAGCTTCTTAGATAAATTATCTAGTGAAGTACACACGATATTTTTAATTGATTGACAATTACGATTTTTATAAACAAATTAAATCGATTTTTTTGCCAAAAATGCAACATTTATGCAAAACAGTGCCAAATTTTTAAAAATCAATATTTTTTAATAATTGTGTGTACTTCACTACCAAAGGCATATAGATAATAAAAAAATTTTTGTCTTCCTCTAAGTCAAAATGGACAGCACTTCTGCTGCCTGCCGCAAAAGCATAAAAAAGAGGGCTCAGGTTGCAGCGGCTGCAGTCGCCATTTTGTTTTTAAATAAAAATAAAAAAATTGTTTTGCATGCTCAAAAGTGTGATTAATAAATATCCAAAAGAATATTTTGATTGCTCTTTTAATTTAGGCCAAAAATATTCCCAAAAAACACGTTTTTTAGGTTTCAAATAGACGTGGTCCCTTAAATCGTTTTTGGGACACCCTTTATATACTTAATTCGGGTTATAATAACGTTTTAGTTTAAATCGGAAGATGTCAACCAATTAGATTATTATTGACATATATTCTCTATTATATTTAATAGACTAGATTAATATGAACCCTGTAATTTTTAAGAATTTTATAATAATTTCTATATAACTGTTAGGCAACAAAATATACTTCTTATGATAAAAAAAGTATAACAATATTTCAATTAAACAACAAAACCTTGGTATTTTATTTTTTTATTTCTCTGCTATTTTTTATTTAACGACCGTATAAATTTTTTAACAATTATCTTTTGACAGTGTTTTACTTTCCGTAGTATTAGACTTTTTCTCGCTAGTAGATTGTTTTGCTTTTTTATTTGAATTTACTTTCCATCTCTTAGGTATTTAATTTTATTACATTTTGACAAATGTATTATAGTATTTACATGTAACATGTCGCTAAAAGTCCACTAACAGCCATCTTTTATATAACAGTTTTTATGTCACTGAATAACACATCACTCACATATTTACATAAATCTGTTTGTCAGATCTCCCAGCTTGAATCTTTTGAAGATCGGTTCATCGTCATCGATTTCTAGTAACTCTTTTGCTAAAAAACATGTCATTACTTTAATGTTAGAACTACTTGCAAAGTTGTATTCCGCAACTCCATACAAGTTATGAGTTTTTATATAGGAATATTTAATTGTAAATAAGCAATTTGGTCTTGGGCCCTATTAACCAATACGTTCTCTCAACTGCATCCGTCTTTTCTGTTAGATTTTGCAAAAACCGAAGGCAATGCCTAGCAATGGCTAATACGTCTTTAAAAATCGAATCCAACTACGACTTATCATCCGACCACTCACTGATAATTATAACAGCAAGTTCTAATATTATTTACAAAGAAAATTTGGCGATATTAACTTCTAAGCGCACAGACTAGGAATTATTCCAACAACTATTAAATGAACCCAGCGACCTTGTATTAATAATCAAGAATCCTGATAAACTAGATGACAAAACCGAATATTTAACATAACTTGTCCGAAGTGTCGCCCGAGAAGCTACACCAACTGAATCCAATCAGTATACTGAAACCAATAAGATACTTCGCCATATAAAAGAACTTCTTATTGAAAAAAGTAAGGCAAGAAACAGATGGCAGTAAACCAGAAACATGAATGACAAAGCAGCATACAACAGACTTTCAAATTATACATAACCAACCTGTCGACCAACGACTACTCAATATGGAGAGCCACAAAAAGACTTAAAAAACCAGAAACTGATGTTCCACCAATCAGAAAAGCCGACAACTGTCTTTACCCATCAAACCATTTTCTCATACTAAAGTAAACCAAGAAATCAAACACACCGATGGTAATAAATCTCCCAGTCACCTGCCCAAGGAAACACTAGTACTGCTCACTACCATTTACAACTGAATATCACGATTGTGCTACTTTCCCCTTCAGTGTTAAGCCAACAGAATCTATTATAGATCAATCAGTCTCCTTCCTTTAACGTCAAAAATATTTGAAAAAATGTTTCTAAAAAGAATAGAAGTAAATGTTGATTTGCACCAAATCATTCGAAGTACAACAAACCCACAGGATTGTAACAGGAATAATAGATGCTTGGAAACCAAGAAATTCTATACACAGCTTTCTTGGATGATAAGCAAGCACTCGATAGAATGTGGCATACAAGTTTATTATTCAAACTTAAATCAGTCTTCCCAAATCAAATATGTGTATTACTGAAATCTTATCTGTGTGATAGAAAATTTCAAATATAAACAACGATTTCTCGGACTATCAACATATTTCTGCTGGAGTACCACAACGAAGCGTGCTGGGCCTTTTATTATACTTGGCGTTCACTGCAAATATTCCAACTACATCCAATACTGAGATTTTTTTGACGATACAGCAGTATTATCAATCAGCAATGAACTATCAGAGGCATCTGAAAATCCATAGAATCATCTCTATCTTCTCCAAAGTTGGTTTAATAAGCGGAAAATTTCAGTCAACCACGACAAATTCATCCAAGTCACCTTTACAACAAGCGAGATGCATGTCCACAAGTCATAATCAACAACGCAGTCATACCAATTAAGTCAGAAGCTAAATATTTAGGGATGCACCTTGATCAGAGACTCACTTGGACGACTCATATAAAGCTAAAAGAAAACACCTTGGTCTCAAAGTTCAACAAATGAGGTGGTTAATCGAAAATCGATCCCAGTTGTCTCTAGAAAATAAAATTCTTCTTTATAAAGCTTTCTTAAAGCCAATTTGGACATTTGGTATCCATCTGTGGGGTTGCACAAAACCGCCCAACATTAAAATCCTGCAGCGCTTCCAGACCAAAACTTTTCGAATGTTGGCAGACGCTCCTTGGTATGTCAATAACCAAACCTTCCACGGAGACTTGAGGATTCCTTATGTATTCAGCAAAATCAGCAGATTAACATCTACACTACATTCTTGTGGGGTACGAAAACGATGTCGTACATCAACTAACCGAAGAACCAGTCACATCAAGAAGATTAAGACGCCAGTGACCACAGGATCTCATCCCTCGGCCTAACCAGGCTTAAGCCTTCTAACTGGGAGTAACACCAATGGATTGATCTCCCTCAAATCACTATCTTATTCATCTAATTTACTTAATATTCATTTATGTCAATATACAAGTAGATTGTAAATATGCCACAATGTTAAATAAAAAAAATCAAAATGGATTCTTAAATACCAGGCGTTTTCTATTGTTGGTAGTTGTCGATTAATTAAGAATTAAATTGGACAAGCTTCTCTTCTTAACATGAAGGTCATACGAACTGATTTTATTTAATTTATTCTAATGCGCCACTTTTGGAACCATCGCGGAAACTTTAAAGAGCGTGGGAAGCCGTGCCAGGATCTAAATGGGTTGCCAATACCGCCTTGTCATTAGCGAATGTAGCAACTATTGCCCTATTGTTGGTAGGTAAATCTGATGCAAATAATAGGTAAATTATTGATCTTAACACACTACTCTCCAATATACCAATAATCAATGGTAAATAGAGATGGCTGAAATTTATCATACTTAACAATAAAACTTTTGCCAGTAAGATATGAGCGTATGATATGGTAAATCAAAAGGTAGTTTAACTTTGATCTAGTTAAAGCTTTCCAGTTATTTTAGCATAAATCTCACTATTATTGAGACAAGGCATCTCAAATTTTGGTCAATGGAACAAAAAAATCTAGCCGATTTTTGGAAACTGATACGAATGGCCATTTTCATTCAATGTACTTTTCACTTATTTTCTGCTATTTTTATCATTTCGTGTGCGGTTTTGTTTATTTGAGGGTAATGTCTAATACTCGTAAACATCGTTGGTTGATAGATGAGGATAGGAAGGCCGTCCAACAGGGCCATCTCTAATAATTCTCTCATCAGTGCCTTGCTGATCAGTTTGATGTTCAGAAGTTTACTGTTTATTATTATTAATTATTCTGGAGTGACCTCTTGTCAAACTATGTTCGGACGACTCAATGATGTCCCATAAAAACACTCGCCGTACTGCAGTCGACAGTGATCGCGAACTATATGAGTTTAAAATCGCTGATATCTCTCTCGAGACTGTTAGGCATCATCTGAATAATGCTAGACTACATGGATGGCATCCTGTCTTCAAGCCACTCATCAGTGAGAAGAACCGGAAGGCGAACCTCAGGTTCGTCCGCCGTCACTTGTACTAGACTCGCCAGGAGTGAAAAGACGTACTCTGGTCGGATGAAAGCAAGTTTATGTTGCTTGGTAGCGATGGTATAAAGTATGTCCCTCCTCCAATCGGCAACAGATTTTATCCTTGTTACCAAATCCCTATTGTCAAGCATAGTGGCGGGTCAGTTATGGTATGAGGAGCATTTAGCATGAAAGGAGTCTGTAACTTGCACAAGATAGACAGGATAACGGACAGGGAAACTCTATCTGGAAATGCTTGAGAAGGTTGTGCTTTCAGATGCGAGGTCTAATCTTGAGAGCGGATTTATCTGTCAACAAGTCAATAATCCGAAACATGCCTTCAAGGATATCAAGGACTGGTTCAACAAAAAAAGGACCAATGTAATGGAGTGACCAAGCTAGAGCCCGGACTTAAACCCTATCAGGAACTGGAAAAAAGATTAGAACAGATAAAAGCGAAAAATTCGGCTGAGAAGCTCAAACAATTGAAGGATAAATGACAAAAGATCCAGCAGTCGGTCAACGACACTTTTCTTGACTCCACGCCCCGTCGTTGCTAGGCTGTCATTGATTCAAAAGGCTTTGCTACTCGTTATCAGGCATTGTTGAATTATTATAGTTGATTTTTGATCATTTGACCCGAATGTTACCATGCTGTGATCGTTTTGTTATGGTGTACCATTTAAATTGTTTTGTTCATTTTGATAAATGTGCCAATTTTGTTGAAAATTTTAAAAATCTTAAACTAAAAACATTTACATCGCGCTAAAGTACCTTCAGAAATGTCAGAATTTGAAAAAAATGGTTGAGTTTTAAAAAAGTTATAACGAAAACACTCATCTCTGTTTACGAAAATTTGTTTACAGTTCCACAACATAACGGCACACACTGACAAACTAACAATTCATTGCAAGAAACCCGAAATGAAGGCAAAACACGTCCGCTCTGTTTTAATGCAAAAATCAAACCTTGTTATAAAACAATACTCTGTCAATGGTAGCTTTTGAGTGCTAATATATTTCTTCAATATTTTCATATGGCTGAGTTAGCATTTTATATAGATATATAAATTCTTACTATTATAATTATTACTTTTTGTACGGCCAATTTAGTAGCTTTACATGTAGCTATTCTCACAATATTTATAGTTGGTACAGCATTTTCTTTTATTTATAATTAAGTTTTTGATATGTTTTGAATTGTTCCTTTGCAAGGCGGTTTTTTTTTGTTGAGAGCCGTTTGATTTATGTCTCCAGTAGGACTATTTTGCTTTTCCCATTTTTCTTGCGGAATTTTTCAGTATTCTGGTTCCTTACTGGGTAGTTGCTATATTCTTTTGGATCTATAATGGATTTCCCATAAATAGCTTGCCTCATGTAAACTAAAACCTTGCACAAGATATAGATGTCTGTCTCTGTTTCTCCGTTACAGTGTCTGCATGTTAGATCTCCTTTGTACAACCCCAATTTCTTGAAGTGTCCTCTGAAAAAACAATATTCTGTGAGGAAACATTATAATACGTAACTGGTTCTTGCTCTGTACTAATAGTTCTTCAGTTCGTTTACAAACGTTCTCATGTCTTTGTCCCGGTACATTTTTTTAGTATTTTTTATATTGTTTTCTGACCCATACTCTCACTCGGCTTTATATTGTGCCTTTAAGTAGTCACATAGACCTATATATGGAGTTAATAATTCTGTTTGTGCTAGCTCATCGGTTGCTTCGTTGCTTGCAATTCTACAGTGCTTTCGTACCTACTTTTAAGGATGACTGACGTGAATATGTTGATTCGCCTATTTTGATAAGCCCTCATATTGTTTTATCTGGCTCACTGCAGTATGGCAAATATCTCCGTTTGAAGAACGGTTGTATATTTTCTTAGTGAAAAGCTTAACTGCAGGTTTTGCGCAGTCTATTAAGAGCCACTCCTAACTTTCATATAATTTCAAAACTAAAAAGGGAAATGTATATCAGTATCTCCATTGCCGCTATTGTTCTTAGGACGCCCGTTGTTTCAAGATAAGCAAGTCTTTGTATTTTACTTTGTACGGTTATAGCAGGTCTTTGTATCATTTTGTCCACAATCCCAAAGCTGCATATATCATGGATTTGACTACCGTGGTACACATTTTATACATCATTTTTGATTTTAAATCCCATATTTTTTCATGAGCTTTTTTGGATAACATTAGTGTTTCTCCTGCTTCTCTTTTGATTTTTTGAATATGTTGATTCCAAATAAGTTTTGAGTTTAAAATATCTCCAAAATACTTTACTTAATAATTTTATTCCTACATCGTGAAGCCTAATAAATCCCAGTCCTTCTAGATTTCTCCTTTTTATGAATACTACCGTTCCCTTCGAATGTTTTTAATAGCTCGTCCATTACAAGGTTCCACAGTAAAGAAGACAGAACTCCCTCCTGCGGACATCCTCTTGCAATCCTAGCCCTTATTATTTCAAATATATACATATACATACAAAGTATATACATATTAGTCTTGCTTTATTCTATTCACTTGCTTGTTTCGTCTTTACTCCTTAATGCTGTAATGATTGAATATAGGGATATATCATACGCTCCCTCAACATCCAAAAAGCACTGCAATGCAGTTACTAAACTGTTCTTTTTAATGTTTGTTTTTCTTTGTAACTAGTTTTGTTACTATTTGTATCCATCATGGCGTGAAGATCACTTTAACGTGCATTTGCGTTGGAGACTTATTTTGAAAATGGCGTTTCTGGGATTGTAAAGCAGCAGCTATTTCGTAGGTATTTCAGAGTAGGTCTGATCGGCCATTGAAACGAAAAACACCCGGTAGATCTCGTAGTGTTCAGGCACCCGAGAATACCACAGCAGTGAAGCAGGCTGTTGTCACATTGCCGCAACGTTCCCCCGCTAATCACTTTTTCGCCTTGGGAATATCTAACCGAAGAATAGGGAGAATTCTACAACGTGATTTCCTGTTCTATGATCTTAAAGAATGTGACTGGTACGCTTGGATGCCAGCGAGGACATGTTAACAAACGTTTCAGCTGTTGTGCTCAGTAGTGACGAAGCTCATTTTCATTTATCGGACTGCATCAGTAAGCAGAAGTTTTGGTATTGAGCCTCTCAAAATTCTCAACAACTTCATGACCGATCTCTCCATAGTCAGCGTAAAATTATTTGCCATCAAAGAGGGGTATATTATAAGGAAGCAGGACGCGCAGTGATTGTCACATCTACCCGCTATGTTACGATTGTACGCAATGTTCTGAAGCCCAGACTCAACGAATATGAAAATGCACCACTGTGGTTTCAACAAGATAGCGTTAACGCTCACACGGCGACAATTTTTCGAGAAATTCTGGGACAAATGTTTCCAGGCCGTCTCACCTCATTACATAGTGACATCCCATGACCGATTTCTTTCTGTGGGGGGCACCTAAGGGCTAGCCTTTCAACGCAGATTGCGAACTTCGAGGAGTTAAAGGATGCTATTTGCAACACGATGGCAGCAGTACTAAGGGAAATGACTCGGTAAGCGATGCAAAAATTTAAGGTAAGATTACAGGAGTGTATTACTCGCGCAGACAAGCATTTGGACGATATCATCTTCAAAAGTGCTTGATGACTCAATTGCAAGCATTGTTTTGTATGCTGGTATAATCTATATCGTTCTTTTTATTGTTACTTCGGGAAAGGGAGATCATTCTGCCGGACCCTGTATAACGTCGCATGTTCTTATTCATCACTCTTTGCGTTGCATATTCTTGGCTTTATCTTCATGCAAAAAAACAACCGTAAGAAAGGGCAAGAAAAAGTTATATGAAGTAGAACTTTGTTTATTAAATTTGTTAATGTTTCTCGCACAGCTTTAATGTAATAAAAAAGTTACGAGATAATTAGAACGGTGGACTATTTGCATAAATTAGCTTCTGAACCCGCTACAAGTTGCTCTCAAAACGGGAAAGGTTAATCACTCGAGATTGCTGCAGCTCTCCGCTTAGAAATAGTACGAATACAAGCTAAATTGTGCAACTGAATAGGTAAATCCTGTAATATATTACGTGCTCTACAGATTTATGGAGATTCATTACACAGAATAAGCACTTAAATTTGTAATGCAGCCATTAAGATTGTGCGTTAATATAGCAATGCCGGTATGTGCTATTATAAAAACAAAAAAGTTTTTAACTTAATTATCTATAAAATGCATCGCGTCTACGGCACTTAATCAATAAGAGTTTCAGATAATTTTGTGGCGATGTTGGCACTGCGTAGCACAAGATGAAGCAGTACCATATAAAGAAAACAAATATAGATTGCTGAAAAGTTCGCATATATCGGAAGCCATTTCTGTTTTATAGGAATTAGGTGCTTTTATTTTATCTGCTTTTGGCGTGATATATGTATACGAAGCTAGATGCTATTCTTATAAATGACTTCAAAACTGCCGTTGCATAAAGTTTAAGGTAGGCAGTGCTTACCTCATACGAGTTTCCAGTTCCAAAGTAGATAGGGATAAAAGCCAACCAGATGATGCACGTGGTATACATCGTGAAACCGATAAACTTCGACTCGTTAAAGTTCTCCGGGATTTTGCGGGTTTTGACGGCATAAACGGTGCAGATCGTGATTAGCAGCATGTTATACAGTTGCGAAAATAAGAAGGACATGTCTTGGATTTTGCATTTAAGTATGACCTGTAACAGAAGAAAAAATGTACGTACCTTTAATTGTTATTTTTCTTAACATAAATAATACACTAGAAAAATTTAACTAAAAATAATTGTTCATTTAAGTAGGTAAGAATTATATTGTTGCATAGCTATTTGAAGTATCGATATATTTAAATTTATAAATCTAATAAGAAACAAAAAATAAACAATTAACAATCTCTTTGAAGTATTAGCAAAAAAAGGTCCTCCTGTGATTAGCGAGTATAAAAAACTAGTAAATATTCATAGCATGATAAAAAAGTAATATTCAGATGTTTGCATCCAGCCTCGGTAAATTTATGGATGAAACCAGAGAGTTAACTAAAGTTGACTGATGAAACTCACTCTAATCAAACTCATATTATTACTGTACATAATATTGTTTCCTGGCTTCAATGAAGCTGTATATAGATGAAACTATTTAAAATTGGGAATTAAGTAAAAACAACTATTTTTTGTGTTCCAATATGCTTCCGTACAATAACGAAGAGTGAAAATAAAGACACTATAACTAATTAACTACACAATTATCGAGATAATTTTTTATTCAGCGCAGATTTGCAATGGTGTGCTATATTGAAAATTAACGAGAAACGTTTTCATAAATTTTTTGATAAACAATTTTGAAGTTATTTTTTAATAATTTTTAGTTAAGCTTGCTTTACATCAATGATTTTTTTATAGAGATAAAAAATAGAATAAATGGCTTAGCAAATTAAAAATATAAATAAATAGGAAATTAACTAATAATGGTTTATCTTGTGCTATGAACACAATCTATATATATATATATATATATATATATATATATATATATATATATATATATATATATATATATATCTTAAATTTAAATCAATAAATATATATATAGTAAATACAACAATGACACTTATTTACTTTATATACACTTGCAAATTTTATTTTAATTATTTTTGTCAAAAGCAACTTAAAGGGTATAAAAGTAATCCCATACAAAATTTCCGGGTCGTTGGACATATCTCTGATTTTGATAAACTCTGATATATTGGTAACATTGGTTTCGGAGTTACGGCCGTTTGAAAATCGAAAAAATTGCCAAAATTGGCCCCACCTCAATACTCATAACACTGTCCAACAATGGAAATGCTTCGGGCTCAAAAATAGGTGATTCTTATGTATTCCCACCTGCTGAATTCAAAAATCACCATAAAAATTACCGATTAGCTCTTGTTTTGGAGATAAAGTGACATTTTATATTCTCTATAGTCTACATTTTCATTTTGGGGAAAATTTGTTTTTGGATGTTGACACACCTGTTAACTGTCAAAATACAACAGTAATCTAGCTATGAGTAGGTTATAAACGTAAACACTATTGCTGTGACGGTAAATTTCATATTGTTTTTGTTGTAATTAATGCAGAATTTCTTGTTTTGGGGTGTTTTTAAAGAGTAAAATTTGTTATATTCAGTGAACAATTTTTGTTACATTTGTGGTGGAATAAAGTTTTGCTTGCAGAAACGCAATTTAACGCCTCTTATAACATTATTTTGGTATGAAGGTAGGAAACCAGGATAAATCATGCGCTCCACATATATGTTTTATTACGAGAATGGCTAAAAAATAAAAAAAGATCAATGGCTTTTGCTGCGTCTATGGTTTGGCGGGAGCCTACAAATCATACAGATGACTGTTATTTTTGCTTGACTCCGTCTATAAAGGCAGGATTGTCAATGAAAAAAAGTGGAACAGTTCAATACCCGAATCTTCCATCTGCTATTCGACCTATTACACATTCAGACAGTTTACCAGTTCCTACTCCACCCCAGAATTATGAGTTCGAAGTAGAAATTGAAGACAGTGTGAAAGAAGAAGAATCCAACAAGCCTTCAACAACCCGTGACCCCAATTTTGAGGAAAAAGATGATCAACCGCATAGATTGAGCCAATCGGAGTTGAGTGATCTCATTGGAGACCTTGACTTGTCACAGGAGAAGGCGGAACTTCTAGGGTCAAGGTTACAGCAATGGAATCTTCTTCAACATGATGTCAGGGTCTCCAAGTGCAGACAACGTCAACGGGATCTGCTTCTTTTTTTTGAGAAGAAAAACAATCTTGTTTTTTGCTGTGACATTAATGGTTTGATGAAAAGTTTAAATTTGAAGCATCGTCCAACTGATTGGAGGCTATTCATAAACTCCTCTAAGTTTCGTTTGAAAGCTGCATTGCTTCACAACGGCAACCGTTCTTCTTCTATTCCTGTTGGTCATGCAGTTCACATAAAGGAGACTTATGAAAATAT
The DNA here is from genome assembly GCA_036346155.1 of Sinelater perroti. Classification (NCBI taxonomy): domain Eukaryota; kingdom Metazoa; phylum Arthropoda; class Insecta; order Coleoptera; family Elateridae; genus Sinelater; species Sinelater perroti. Next base: position 898,596 of record JARFIY010000059.1, on the reverse strand, counting down.
GATACCCCTTCTCGGCTCGATTAAATATGCTGAACATAAATGAAAAATCTATAGCGATCTAAAAGTCATTGCTGTACTCTTAGAAATGCAATTAGAATACACTATATACTGTTGCTTTTTATGTATGTGGGACAGTAGGGATAAGAATACAGATTATATTCAAGCAGATTGACCTGCAGGAAATCTTAACTTTAGTGAAAAAAATGTTGCCGAACCTCTCGTGGATCCAAAAAATCTTTTTATTTCACTCCTGCACATCAAGTTGGTTTTAATGAACCGGGAAGGCCAGGCCTTTAAATACTTGAGAGAAAAATTTCCTAGATTAAGTGATGTAAAAGTCAAGGAAGGCATCTTTGTTGGACCACAAATACGTCAACTCGTAAAGGATCCTGTATTCGACCTAGTTTTGGAAGGAAAAAAAAGGAAGCTTGGTAAGCTCTCAAAGGAGTTATGCATGGATTCTTAAAAAACAAAAGAGGTGATAATTACACTCAGTTGGTGACAGTACTTCTACAAAAACACTATCATCTCGGATCCAACATGTCCTTAAAAATCCATTTTCTTAGCTCCCATCTCGATTTTTCCCACCTAGTGGTGGAGCTCTCAGTGACAAGCAGGGAGAAAAGTTCCATCAGGATATTTCTGTGATGGAACGAAGATATCAGAGCCGCTGGAATGAAACACTGCTTGCGGATTACTGCTGGTTTTTGTGTAGTGGTGCTCTAGAACTCACAAGAGGAAAGCCAAAAGACAGCATTCTCATGAAACCATCAATTGATTTTCGGTAGGTTCAACCACCTGGTAATTGTTTTTTCATCAATTTAGGATACAACTGTCATTAGAAAAAAGAACGATCACACTTTTGTTGTTGTTAGCATATGTAATTAATATTTAAAGTTTTATCTTAATCGAGTTCAAAACCAATTGCTGCTGAAACCGCTCGCCGAATCGCCAACGGTTCGAACGCATTTTGTAGAGTTCAAAACCGGTAATGAAGACTTGGTTCACAAGCAAGGAGCTGGACGTCCAAAAGAGGTTGATTGTCAAGCCGTTCTTGAAGCTACTGAAGAGACTTAGTCATTAACATGCCGAATATTGGCCGATGATTTTGATTGCAGCCCTTAGATTATTGACAATATCCTTCACGAGTTCGGTGAGGTCTGGAAGAAGACGCATTGGATTCCACATGAGTTTTCTGCTGTTCAAAATACGAAACGGGTGAATTCCAGTCAAAGTTTGTTAAAATGAAACTCCGTCGTTCCTACGAGAGATGGGAAATAGATCAGCTTCAAAAAAAAAGTTAGTCATCGGGCTTACTCTTCTGATTTGGCGCTATCAGACTTTTATTTGTTCCGTTCGTTCCAACACTTTTTAAAAGACAAACGTTTTGAAAGCATTAGTGAAATGAGAGAATCGATTGAAGAATTATTTTACTAGAAAGTTGCCGAATTCTATCGTCGCGGGATTATGAAGCTGTCGGAAAAGTGGAAGGAAGTGATCAGTGTTGACGGAGAGTACTTTGATTAGTTCTTATAAGTTGTTTTTGTTCCAAATTATTAAATAAATTAATGAAAAAAATTTTTGGACAACCCAGTATTACAATGTAAAAATATCTATAAAATATTATATTTTTTTGTTAAAGAAAACTTTTGTTTAAAGGAGGGCTTACAGAATATTTACGAAAACAGCTTATTTTTTCGATTCCGTCATTTTGCACAGTAAGATCATTCCAACAGCAGCAGCGACAACACTATATCACACCATGTTTTTTTAACTTATTTTCAAAATAGATACTGATGTAATTGTTTTCCGTAAGATTTCTAATTATTTTTATTATTTTAGGTGAATAATTATATCTGTGACTCGTTTGTTTTCATTAGGGTAATTTTTATGTTAGCATCCACATTGTTTTTTATTATTTGTAAGAAGTTAAACTACAATTTTCGTGATAGCAATCACTTTGGTTTTCTTGCGAAAGCACTTATTCAAAAAGAATTTTGGGATAGGTGCTGTAACTCATTTAAATTCCCTGTTAATCGGGTTACTAAATTGTTAAGAAAAGTAGCAAAGTGGGTGTGCGCTTTAATTTTGTTATCAAAGTTGGTTGACAAATGTATGACAAGTTAGGTGAGGAAAATAGAGAAACATTGGAAAAAGCGACTTCGAATATTAAAAATATAAACAGGAGCAGAAGACATGTTTATTAATTCCGATATATCGATAAAACATTTAAATAGGTCACTTATGATGCTAGGTAAATCTCCAGTAGTAAAAAAACAAATGCGTACGTCATCATACCGCACAGAAAAGGTGGAAAAAATCAAAAGGGCAGTAATCGAAAAAGTACTAAATCTGGAAAGCAACATTTTTGACAGTTTCGAAAGTTCTCAAAGCAGTGATTTTAATGAAATGTTATGTCAGTTGAAAAAAAGTTCAACATGCCAATAAAGACAAAGAATTTTTAATTCTGATTATTTTATCTCAAAGTTGGTATTGTAATAAAATAGAAGAGTTTAGCATAGTTAATTATTTAACTAAGAAAGTGAAGATTGTCATGGAGGAAAAAGTAGTGTTAACAACTAAAGTGAAGAAACACATGCCTGCGCTGAGTTTAAAATAGTTTAGTAACAAAACCATATTACTAATTTTGACAGCTACTTTCAAGTCTAAAATTTGTTTTGAAATCCAGTTAGCCGATTCTCAGCAAAATAATTCAAAAGTTTGTACTCTAAGGTATTTTGACAATTCAAAATTAAAAATAAAATATTTTTGTAGCTATTTGACGTTTAAAGATAAAGGATTAGACTTTCTAAAATATATTTCGCCACATATTAGAATCTCACCTGGACGACTTCCCCTTGCACATAGGCAGTGTAAGTGACCAAATAGACTAACAGTACCATCAAGTAGTCAAGAAGACTTGAATTTTAAAGGAACAGCCATTAAGAGAATGTTACGTCTTTCACACTTTAGTGCTAGTGTTTCATCCACTGCACATTTAAATAAATAAATTACATGAGACAAACTGACCTAATAACATCGTTGCAGTGCATCAATTGAAGCTTGCTTAGGTCTAACACGAAATGAGTAAGAATGATGTGGGACATTGTTGACAATTTTAGTGTATAGTTTTTGATTTATGTAGTGCAACTTGTCAAAAAAGAAACATTTAAAAATATCACAAATTGCTTGCCTACAAAATTAAATTGCAACAATGACGCCGCTTACGTTTAATCTTTTTTTACTTTTAATGATTACTGGATTTAGTTATTCAGCGATTACACTTGTATTAAAATAAATATTTCTTTTTATGTTCTGTTAATTAGAAATTCTTTTAAATAATGGTACAGCATTTTTTCAACCTTTGTGATAATCACAAAAATTCTTAAAATTTTACTTTTAAAATCTTTAACTTAAATTATCTTTAAAATGGCCAATTCTTAAAAAAAATAAATGTAGTTTTTCTTTTTGTTATAAAGATTTAATATCAATTAACTTTAAGTCGTTTAAAAAAATTAACTATGTCAAAAGGACTATGTGTCAGTCGAAAACAGTGAAAACATTCCCGAACATGTTCGGAAGAAATTAGTGGTGGGAAATTTAAAGGAGATTTAACTATTTAAATAACAAAATCAAGATTGTAAGATCGGGTTTTCAAATTCCGCGGAACTGCGACCAAAACACTGTATTTTAGCAGGAACCAAGTGGACTCATTCTGTCTGCGTATGCACTGTTCATCAAAACGTAAAGGTGATGATTACGAGCGGACAGTTAAATGCCATTATTCTGACAGGATACAGTAAAGTACTCAAAAACCAGAGAAAAATCTTACTAAAACTTGTTTGTGAAGAATCAACGGCAGATTGTTACCTAGTAAAAGGCGAGTCTTGTTAAAAGAACTTTAACTGTAAGACTGTAACTTATAAACTATGGGTATCAGTTAATCGAGGTTCTTTGGAAACGATAGTTAAAGATATCATAGATTTTGTAGAATCATTTTGTACTCAAATGAAAGTTCTAAAAACATGGTTTTATAGCTAAGCAACAAGCATGATGTTATAGTGTCAAAAAGAAAAATCTTCAAGAAGAGAAAACCCTAATTACATGCGATTTCTCAGAGAACTATAATTTTGTTCTCCAGGATGAAGTAGAATATTACCATTGGAGTAGTATAATATCAACAATATATCCTATGGTTGTTTACTACAAAAAGATAACACACTGAAACATAAAAGCGAAGTATTTATTTCAGGCTGTTTAAAGCATGATACTGTGTTAGTGTATTTGATTTAAAAGAAAGCGCCTAAATTACAGTAAGGTAATTACTTTTTGAACGGTTGTGGGTCACAGTATAAAAATTGCAATAATTCCAAGTACTTGTGCTTACATGAGGAAGACTTTGGCGTAGCTGCTGAGTGGCTTTTTTTGGCACTGCTCATAAAAAGGGAGCGTGCGACGGGGTTGGTGGCACTTTCAAAAAAAGATTTGCTACTAAAGCAAGTCTCCAAAAGCCGTACGACAATCAGATAAGGAATTCAATGGAATTATATCTATGGGCCAAAGATTATATTCTCGGTATGACATTCGAGTTTTGTAAAGACCAAGAATACGCCAAAGAAGAAAAAATGTTAAAAAAATCGTTTCATGGATACGGAAACGACCGTTTGAACCCAAAAGGTCCATTGCTACGTCCATAACACGAATGACACTTTAGGAACAAAAATATTTTCATTTTGTTTTAAAGAAAATCTGATACGACTAAGTTAATCGGAAGTAGGTAACCCAAGACAAAGAAGATACTTTTGAAAAGCTCAGTAAAAGATGCAGAAGAGTTAAAAGTAACAAATACTTTTTTTAGGAGAAAACTGCGAATATATTGAATGGTTTTTACTGCTGTTGTTGGGATGATTTTACTGTGCAAAATGACGAAATTGAAAAAAATTGTTTCTAAATATTCTCTAACACCACTTTTAAAAAAGTTTTCTTTAACAAAAAAAGTTCGTTAAAATGCGTTATAGATAGTTTTACATTGTAATATAAGATAAAAATGGCCCACGATAAGCAAAGCGGCGTCATCAATGTCTAGCATTTGCCGATGATTTAACCTTTATAGCAAGATCAAAGGAGGAATTACAAGAGGTGATTAAAAGATTAGTGTTGAATGCACGTAACGTGGGGTTAGAAATTAACGAAATAAAAACAAATTATATGACATGGAATCAGACTTTAGCAACAAAATCAAAGTTTGTTAATTAAAGTGGACGAAGCTAGGCAGTGACCTATGGATGTGAGGTGTGGACATTAAAGAAGAGTGACGAATTAATACTGAAAGTGTGGGAAAGAAAGATACTACGGAAAATGTATGGTGAAAAATGTATTGAAGGACAATGAAGATGTAAAAACGAAAAGATATACGAGCTATACGGGGAACCAAACATAGTTGGTGTAGTGAAGACACAGAGGATCAGCTGGTTAGACCACGTTATAAGAATGAGTGACCAAAAACACCCAGTAAAATATACATAGCAAAAAGTGTTCTAAAGCAGTGGATATTACAAATATCATTAATACAATCTTTATTTCTTATAATTTAACCATCTAATTTTCATTTCAGCCTACAACTAAGAGAAAGAAAGAGCTTCTTCTATTAGAAATAATTTAAATACTCAAAGCATGTAAATAGAGTAGTATATAATTTTTTCTATCCAGAAGCAGCAAGCTATAGACACAACAGTGATAAGTCACAGATATGTTACTGGTTATTAAAATTACAGTCCCGGGAAAAATAAATAACTGAAACTTTGTAACTTAATTTAACAGAATAAGGCAAATAAATGATTAAATTTACAAAAATATTTTCCCATGAACAAATTACATTTATTCAGTAGTGTATGGACTCTACCTCGGGTTCTTGTAACTGTCTCCATTCTTCTTGGCATTGAGTCAAACAATGAACGAATAGTGTCTTGGACTGCATTCTATTCATTATTGACACGTTCTACTATATTCCAGATCATAGAGAGTTTTCACTCTGTTTTGTTGAAGGAAACTTATTACATGCTACATATGGTCTTGTTGCAAACTTCTAGAGGTTGTAAGCTCGCGTCAATGTAGGTCTGAATTGGAATGTTGCCTCTATCGCTAACTAGAGGTGATTCCTCCAGATTCCGTATCCAAGAGATGATACAACCAAATCTCGGACAAACTATATGGTTCTCAAACTTTTAGTTTTCTAATTATAGCATGCTTAGTTTAATATAAGAGTCTCAATGCAATATAATTTGTCGCTAGTATATTATAATTAAATACATCAAGTTTTTAATTAAATAAACCAAAAGATACGATCAAAATTATAAATCATATTTTTTTTCGATAACTTTTAGGTGTAAAGTTTAAAATAATAGATGTTTACTATAAAAAATTAATTTGTTTATGTTAATTAATTGAAAAATGCAAATTAATAAAAATAGTAGATATAATTAAAGTTTAGCAAGCTAACATTTTGTTTTGAATGTAAATTACATTTATTACAGTTTAGCGTTTATTTTGTTATAAATATTTCATCCTCTTGTACGTACAAAATCTATGAGAGCTAGCGTGTTAGCAGTGCTACAAATTCATATTCCCATTAAAAGCCTTAACAAAGGCATTCATATAAATGCTGATGAAAATCCACAAATGGTTCCCTCGCGGACTTATTCCAAGATATTGGAATTTCTTCCCTATCAATCATCTCTACGTATAAAATATAAATATTTGGGCGTTTCTATAATACAAAAAATATTTGTTTAGCACTAAAATAATGTCGCAGCCTATTAATTCATCTTAAGAGTGCTTTATTTAAACAGATGAGCACAATACGCCAATTTATTGTATGCATAGATGATAATTACTATTTAACTTAGTAAACTGTAAGCACCACGTTATATAGTATATTGTTTAACAAATACATAAGTAGCATTTGTGTTTGTATGTAGAAAATACCAAGTATTGCCATAAATTAAAAAATTAAAAAATTAAACCTACCCTTGATTTATACAGCACTGAGATATGGATGATATTGATATACCGGGTGCTCGATTTTCAAGCCTCACCATTGGGGATCTCGGTTATCTTGAGAGTTACAGGGTTGGTTAAATTAGGGCAAAGTCTGAATTAAAACCGTGTAATTTTACCGGTTTTCGATTTAAAAATTAAAAACGAAAACGACATTTTTAAATTTTTTCACGATATTTCGAAAATTAACAATAATAAATCAAATCTACTTCCAGATTCTTGATAAGCATAAAAATACGCAACTTTACCCCAATTTAACCAACCCTGTAACTCTCAAGATAACCGAGATCTCCATGGTAAGGCTCGAAAATCGAGCACCCGGTACAGTTGTAATTGCTAAGTTTTAAATTTGTACCTTACATTGTACTTCTTGTCAAGTTTGGTTATTTATCAATGGAGTGGGGTGACAAAGAAAATAGTATTGCTGTAATAAGATTACATAAGTGAGGAACTAAAAAAATTGTAATTTTTAAAACCCTGCCTCCTCTCGGAATTAACAAAAGACATAAGGGATATTTGCTGACAGATACATTAAAGAAAGGTAGGAGAGAAAAAGCAAAGAAGTTGTTGGTTGAGTACGCGCATGATGGACAAAGAAAAATTTTGTTTACGATGAAAAAATTTATAATGGAGAAATTTTTCAACAAACAAAATGACAAAATAATGATCTTAGCTAGTGCCAAATATTTAGAGAGCCATCATCCAGCAGCTGTAATTGTTTTATGAGTAGTGTGTTATGATGGAGTGACCGATATCCATTTTTGTGAAAAAGGAGTTAAAATTTCTTCCACTGTGTATCAACAGGATGTTCTGGAAGATGTAGGGAAACCTCTGAATCACACACTTTTTTGAGATGAGCTTTGCATCTTTCAGCAAGACTGTAAGCAATCCCAGAACGAACTTAAAAAAACCTTTCGATTTCGAATTTCGGGAAAATTCGAAATCGAATATCTGGAAAATTATTCGACATAGAATTTTTTCTTCATTTTCGAATTCAGCGTAAAATTTCCTATAAGAATCACATTTAAAATCGTAATGTCGAAAATTTTCCCGAAATTCGAAGTCGAATATCTCGAAAACTATTCGAGATAGAAACTTTTCGATTTTGAAATCAGCGTAAAATTTCCTATAAGAATCCATTTTAAAATTTTAAAAAATCCATAATTTTGTGACAGCGACAAACAGACTGACAGACATAGAATTCAGTAACGAACTTTTTAAGTTCGTTGAAAATTTCGGTAAATAACAGCTTTTAAAAATACATGTCAATAAGTATTATAAATTAAATAAAAAGGGCAGTATTACATATTTTATTCAAGTTTATAATTCGAAATTTGCTAGTAACGTCATAGGCTGAGAGTATGTATTATAGGTTGCAGCTGTTTGCCCACCTTTTTATTAGTATTGCTTTTCTGTTTTCAGTTATGGGGCATATAGCTCTTAATCCCATTGTCACTTTGGACAAAAACAAATTTTTAATTTTTTCTTAGAAGTGAAAATTCTTTCAGAAAAATGAACTATTTTTAAAAATCTATCTACTGCAGAAATTTCATATTTTGAGTGAACTGATCCATTTGTGTTTTTCCGTGGAATTTCACATTATTAATATTTAAAGTTAATATCAATTTTGTATTTGTTTGTAAAACTGTATTGCATCATACTGATTAATAACTTCATTTATATGAACTATATAAATGTTGGGATAGTCTTATTGAGATAAAGGCAGATATACTAATATAAAAAACACTACTGTTTATAAAAATTGCTAACCATTAAAAACAAATTAAATTCCATTGAAATTTCTATATTAAATTAAGCATACTATATTCAGAAAACGAAAGTTTCATCGTCGTAGACAAAGAGTACATTATCAGGTAGTTAACGAATTTGAAAGGGGACGTAATGTTGGTGTAGATAAAGGGGGTGTTTCATTACAAGAAACAGGTCGAAGAATTGATTGCCGTAGCAGTTGTGGCGAGAATATAGAACCAGTGGGTAGAAAATGGTACTTATTTTCAAAGACCAAGGTTTGGAACAGTACGTAGGACCATCAACTGTGAGAATCGTCACCTTCTGAGGCTTTCTGAGGCGATTGCAGGTCGTAGCACGACTTTAAGCACCCTAGCGTAACATCGGTACCGATTGTCTATCTCCTCTGTTCGACGTTGATTACTCACAATAAAACTTTCTTGGGACTACCATGAACTTCTCTGTACCGACAACGAAGGATACAATAGGCAATAAAAAGGCATTTGTGGACACGCAAGTGCCGTAGAATCCTATTTTTTAATTAATCTGGATTTTGTTTAAACTCGAATGATGGTCGGCAATTAATACGCTGTAGACCCAAAAACAGGGAGTTCCTTCAGAGTACTGTTAGTAATATTTCAACTAGATAACGCTTGACCATATCTAGCACAACGCCTTAAACTATTTTCAACAAAATAAATAATGAACTCTCCCAAGATCGACCCGATTACCTGGCTTCTTATCGATCGAAAATATTTGGATCAAACTGGGTAAGGCTACCGGGAGAGACGGTGAAACACCTGAAATGATCAGATACGGAGGAGAACAGCTCTGCAAATGTGTAAAAGACTTATGCCAACTAACTTGGGAAGGGAACAGAATACTAGATGATTAAGAAGTGAACCTAATAGCTCTAATACACAAGAAAGGAGATTCAAATAATTGCAACTATTACCGAGCAATATGCCTATTCTCCACCAAACAGAAAATATATTTAAGGATTCTAGAAAGAAGACTAAGGGAAGAGACTGAAGAATTACTTGTAGAAGAATAAGCCGCCTACAGACCGCAAAAACAATCGCAATAACATATATTTACACTAAAGATAATAATAAAAACAAGAATAGAAAGAGACAAAATGCTATTTTAGCGTTCATAGATATTGAATCGGCTTTTGACAGAATTTCCTGGGGATAGTTTATGGAAGGTCTTATCAAAATTGAAAGTAACACAACAATTAGTACAGGCTATTAAAAAATTATATGAATAAATTAAAGGACAAGTAAGAATAAACGGAGGAAAATTAGAAAACTTCAAAATAAACAGAAGAATAAGACAAAGAGACTGCTTCAGTCTTTTATTGTTTATAGCAGTTATAAACTAGATTATAAAAGAATCCAACGAAAACAAATTTGAAGTAAAAACGAGAAACCAGAATTTTGCACCAAGGCGTATACAATGTTTGGTATATGCAGACGACATTGTACTTGTAAGCAGAATCATTACGGAAGTTACAATAAGCGGTCATCAAGTGGAATATGGTGATAGAACGACGGAGAATAACAATGAACGAAAACAAAACTAAAGTAATGAACATATCAACATCAGAAGCAACAGAAAACATCAGAATAACACTTAACAGAAATCAGCTTGAAAAGGTAGAAAGTTACGAATATTTGGGAACAATAATAACTAACATAGGAACACAAGAACAAGAACTCCTCAATAGGACAAATAAACCAAGTAAAATTTACTACACATTATATAAGACCACAATAAAAAGTAAGGAAATAAACACCAAAGCAAAATTAGGAATCTACAAAAGTGTTTATGTCCCCACCTCAATTTATGATAGTGAAAGCTGGGTCATACAGGACAAAACGAGGATAACTGCCAGCAGAATGAAGTTTATAAGAGGTTTATGCCGCAAAACCAGAAGAAACAGAATCCGGAACGTGACAACCAGACAAGAACAAGTAGAATCACTAGTAGAAGAAGTTGAAAAGAGGCAATTGCAATGGTATTGGCACCTAAGTAGAATGAGTAACCGAAGATATCCAAAAAAAGATGTTAGAAGCGAGACCAAAGGAAAGACGACGCAGAGGCAGAGTGGGGAAAGAATGTAAAAAGAACGTAGAATGGAACGCAAGGAAATAAAGGAAAGACTTATGAGAAGTACGGATGTGGCGGATTGCAAAAAAAGAAGAAGAAAATATTTTGAATATTATTAAGCAAAATGTACAGCAGTATCTACGACCTCCAAAAAGCTTGCCAAGAATGAATGGAATGCAGTGCTCAAGACACCATTCGTTCATTGTTTGATTCGATGTGAAGAAGAATGGAAGTACACACATCCATTATTGAATAAATATAAATGTTTATGGACAAATCTTTTGTAAATTTAATAACAAACATGAAATAGAAGTGCAGAGTTTAAATTGATAATTGGGATCTTTTCTCGCTGCTGTAATTTCAATAAACAGTAACGTTTATGATCAGAAAATATCTTCGCTACAGTATGAGTTCATACAAGTATCACAACATGTAAGCAGGCTTACAAGCTCTGATTGTAGAACGTTAATAAAAATATGAAAGGAAATAGGAGTTGAATAATTGAATTGAAGTGATGAGGTACTACCAATATGATAAATCTATTAGCAACATTTCTGGAATAGTAAACACTGTTTCATTGTAAATAATTTCATTAACGTACAAGAGCTATAGTCACACAATTGTAACTTGGTAAATTAACCAGAGCACTGAAGAAAACGATGAAAGATTATCATATGATATAATAATCTTATAACTTTGCATTTTTGTGGTTGAATACATGCACATACAACTGGATGGTAATGAATATTTTAGTAATAATGGTGTGTTTTATAGAGCAATCAATCACGCTACGCTTTCTGTAATGTTGAGAGTGTGCGACATAATGCGGCATAATTGCTTCAAGCTAAACGCTAAACACGAAAGCTTATCTGGGTATTTAATCAGTTTTGTTTCAATAAGGTCATGTTTTTATATATGCAGCACAAATGGTACAAAACTGGTTTACTGACTTAAATATTAAGGAAATTGATAAGGCTTTTTAAAACTTAGCCTTTAATTCTGTAGAACATGTATAGAAACGTATAGAACGACGGAATCAATGGCTGTTTTTTAACAAAAATGACGTTCAATTGTAATGAGTAAAAACTCATCTTGACACATTAAAACTCTTGTCACAATAAACAGTTCTTTAAAGTGGTATTAATTTTTGCAAGAGAATTAAAGTACAAATTATTTGATATAAATTAAGTAATATTCATGTGTACTGTAATTTTTTATAAAATGATGCCATGATTAATAAAACTATTAAATTTTTAGTAGTATTAATTTTACTTTATTTTGACTACTTATTTCTTTTAGTAATTTGACCTAAGCCTCTTAATACAGATAAATACCTAGTCAATTTGCGCAGCTATTAGTAAATTTTTGATACGCATATACTTTACACGCCAATACATCTTCTTTGGCGCTCCTTGGTACATATGAAATACAACATTACACAAAGATACAGATAGCCAACAATTCAGGTGTTTATCTTCTAATGCGCTGAATAACTCCACTCCATTGTCCAAGGTCATAAAAATTTATCAATTTCTACCTTATACAACTATGAAGCCTACATATGCGGTTGTCATAAGCGCCTACAGATTCTAATTCCCTCGTAAGAAGGTAAAGAGCTGGCCTAACCTAGGCCAATTAACTTCCAAGATGGGTCACCTAAGAGGATGAAGATTAAGGATTAAGCCCAACAACCTCTAATGAAGTCACTGACAGCCAACGTTAGAGCTGTGACAATTTAAACGTCTGTAGCTTTTGCAAATTATAAAACTGATTAAAGTTCTCGCAAAGGGGGAAGAGGTTAGGAACTGGGCTCAGGGACTTCCAATCACACCAACAAATCAACGTTAGTCAACATCTGAACCATAACAATTTCAATATCTGGGGCGTTTACAAGTACGATGTTAACAGAACTGCCCGTTTTATGACGTGGCACAGAGGCACACTTTATAACCCAGAAATAACTACACTAGGTTTTATGAAAAAACTGAGTTTAGAGGCTGATTTTGCCAGGAAAATCAAAGCATATATAGACTAAATTTTCTCAAAAAAGTTTTAATTGGAGATAAACGTGGATATATGATTACGATATGAATATAAAGGTTCAGACATACTGATGTAAATCTCCTGGTTCAATATATTCGAAAAATGAAATGAGTATGCTCCTCTAGGTCCAACAATAACTAAGGACTAATACCTCAATATTGGACAATATTAACAAATGGTGGTTAGTAATCGTTTCAAAGCGCTGTGTTTCCCCGTTCATCACACCTCGCGCAGAATATTTTGTTGTGACGTCAAATCGCGCAGGTGACTCGGCTACTTTATAGTCCCAATTTGTCACTCTACAACTTCCAAATGTACTCAAAACTCAAATCACAGTTGATAAAATTTCGGCTAATACGAAGCAATTATTCAATATTCCAACACAGGACTTTGTAGAATCTTTTTAACGGTGGAAACGACGTTGGAAAAAGTGTATAAAACTCTAAGGTATTTACTTAGAAGGGGACTGAGATCATTTTTGCTAAATATATAGATTTTTTGTTATTGTAAATGTAATTTCTTATAATATGACTATATACTTTAGGGATAGACTATGTATATTCGTTAATGTATGTATGTATGTATTGTAAGTTGTTATATAATTAAAAAGTTCTTCTGTAAATGTTGGAAGTAGAGGAGTAACATTGATTGGCCACCGTGGCCTTGCTATCTAACCCCATAAGACTTTAGGACTACTTGAAGTAAAAGGTTTATATCAATGAACTTTCTACGATTCCAGGGCTAAAAGAGAACATCATTATGGGAAACTTGGCTAAAAGAATGGTACCATGTCATCGGAGTCACAGCCGGCATTGTATTTTATACGCAACTGTCTGTACTTTACACTGATAGCAGTAACGTTTTGTGTTTTATTCGGGAAAAATATCCTATAAAAATTATGTGTTTAAACAAAAAACAATTGTGAGTATCATCAATATACTATAGCTAGTGTATAAATAGTAACAGTAAGTTTAAAATAATTGATGATTATAACTAAACAAAGGATAGTGTAAATAATATGGATGAAAAATGCAATGTATATTCTTCAAGTCAAAGAAAGAAAATATACCTAGTCCATAGCGATATTTTATAGAATGGTAGAGATCTCAGAAAAAAACAAAGACATCAATAAATATAAAGAATTAAACACGCTAATAAATCAAAAAATTAAATAAGCCAAAGAAAAATGGCTAAAAGAAGAATGTACACAGTTAGAGGATATGGGAATTTTACATAAGGGCAGAGAAATGCATCAAAAGATTAAAGAAGCTCCAGGTTTGTTTAAAAGGAAAACTCAAATAAATGTTTTGAATAACAAAAACAACATAAAGTTAGATATAGAAGATAAAAAGAAAATATGGGAAGAATATATAGAAAAACTAATAGAATTCAACGACGACCCATATATTCTCAAGATGAAAGTAGAAGCAGCCATCAGATCCGCCAAAGAAAATAAGGCCCCAGAAGATGATTTGATAACTGCAGAACATTTTAAACATTTTAATTCTAATATAGTTACTAAACTGACGAAACTCTATGTTTATACCTTTGTCAAAAAAAAGAACTAGGTCATCGTACTATAAGCATAATGAGCCAGGTTTTAAAAATATTTTTGAGAATAATTTTTTTACTATTTTTAAAAACAATATAATTTTATGTTTAGGTCGTATTTTATTTCAAATACCCATTACTGGCAAAAATCCATCCATTACTCAAACACAATGCCGAAGAAATATTTGTATTTAGGACTTCATTACTCTTATCTGGGACAAAGGACCATACCTGATGTCCTTTTATCTTCTACAGAATTTTTGAAAGGGCGCAATAATTTCAATGCCGAGGAGAATTAAGATTTAAGAGTCTATGACCTCTAAATCGAAGTTTGAAAGGCAGTCTTAACGATAGGTATAGAATATAATGAAAAAATATAATAGAAAGAATTAAAAAAAACTTACTGGATTAGAAAGTAGTTTTTCTTGCAGGTAACGAAAGTTGAAAAGCATTTGGTTCTTCCAAGGCATGAATGTAGCAGAAAAATGAGTTATGAGGTATAAAAAAGAGCTAGCTGAATCTGATCCCAGAGATGAGTCACTTTGCCTATCTCTAACCCACAGGACTGCAGCCAAGTGTTTTGGTCGTTAGTATGTAACCTTGCCATTTACTATAACGATATATTGCTACACATAAATGGAAAATTTAAATTTATTACGAAAAAGTAATTCTAACAGATAATGAACTTTCTCTCAAAGACGTTGGATAAATCAGATAAATTAATTTAAATTGCTTCACATTTACCAAACGACTGCTTTCTATAAGAAAATTTAAGCAAATAATACAATGCGAAAGCAGCGTTACTACAAAGTAGGAGATAATGGAGAATTCGAAAATTATAGGATGCTAAAGTAAAATAATGTTAGGCTTGCATAGCTGCCTACGAAAGAATTCTCGGTAGAGATAAAGCCAGGGCTGTGTAACTGCAGGGAAAGCAGCAGGTACGGTCATGTCTTAAACGTCACATTTGTATCGAAAGAATGCATGGAGCTCGATTCTGCCCTATGTTATCAGACATATCGTGCGAACGTGCCGCCATAAAGCCAAGTGTTATCACGTCCTCAGTGATACAAACATACCGTCGTCGGATAATATAATCGTAACAAAGTGGGGCCTGCGGCTCAAAACGGCTTTGTGCCGAATAAAGGAGCCTCGCGTTTTTTATAGTCGCAGCAGCCTTCAAAAATCTTGGATGTTTACATGCCAATGTTACCGAAAAGTCAATAGTGATAAAACGGCGCATGGAGTACGCGAACAGAAGCTTTTAGATTCTAAAAGCAGAGGAAAGGTAGATTATCTAATAATATAATCTACGTACAACGAAAATTGCAGTATATTTAAAAGAATATACAAGGACGGAATGAAAAGTTTCTAAAATTACATACAGCAGACTAATTTATAAACTTGTGCTACGTTGGCAACACAGATGAACGAAAATCTCAAACCGACCTATAAAATAGTGTTTTTATCATAAATTTTCAACTTGAATAATGCTTCACATTTTACCAATTAAATTAGAAAAAACTAAAATACAAATTAAATAAAACTTGAATGTTTTTTACATTTATTATTGTTGGAATTTAGGATAATAGATGGATACTAGGGAGGTTGTAGGCCAGAACGATAAACCATAGATCATCTCTTTGCAATAAAACTAATATTAGAGAAGTTGCGGATTTTCAACAAATATATGATAACATCAACAACGAAAAGCTATATAGCATCAGAATGGACATCAACATCCCAATTTAGAAAACAGAGTAAAGGTAAGCTAAGGTAAAGCTCAAACAAGAAGCAGAATTGCCACCCCCCCCCTCTTTTAACTATGATAGCACAAGTGCATGTAGTAAGGAATGTTACAGTAGATGTCAATGCAACGCTTCTTTATAAATCGACTCAAATAGCAAGATATGGCAATGATATTAACATGCTTGGAAGAAACATACACAATACTAAAGGAATAAATAAATACAAATTGAAAAACTGCGACAGAATCGACTTATTAGTCAACGAAGACAAAACTGAATCGAAACAACAATAGGGGACCAGATTTTAAAATAGTAAATGACTTCATATACTTAGGTGCTAACATTTCCAACAAATTGAACGAAATGAAGGAGATATAATGGCGGATTAATAACGCAAACAAAATATATTACAGTCTATCGCCTATATTTGTCTAGGGTTGTACACAGAAAAACAAAACTAAAACTCTACAAAACTATACTTCGACCAGTACTGTCTACTGCATCTAATGCATTCGAATGGAATATTTCTCGGAAGATATATAGATCAATTTAGAGTGGAGAATTAGATATCAATTTAAGAAGCCGATGCTGTAAGCTCTATCAAACTACAGATACTTAAATGGAGTTGACATGTTTAACTAATAAATGGTAAAAAGGATATTTCAAGGTATATAAACAATGGGAAGATCGAGGAGCCTCTGACAAGAAAAAATATAAAAGGGCGCACCGACCATACTGTCAACCAACAAATGGAAAGTGGCCGCTTTAGATAACGAAAATTGTAGACGGAAAATTGAGTAGACCAAGATCCGATTTGGACTGTAGAACAATTAGATTGAGATACGTACCAACAATAAATTTCTTTCAAGATTTACAAAAACACCACTATACTAAAAATATTTGAGAAAATTTGTGATGTAATTTTAGCAATGACAACAAAAAGGACTTTTTGAGAAAATGGATGCTTGTGGTAAGATTTAAGGCGTTAAAAAAACTTTGATAATCAATTATTTATAAAAGAGAAAAATTGCTGGCTATTATTTTATAACAGTTTTGTATTTCAAATTAGCAAATACCAAAATACAGTTTTACAAACAAAATGCAACCGTTCGCTCAAATGCTGTATTTTAATAGAATATAGCCAAGTAGAGATCTTTTAAATTTGTGAAATCCCTTTCTACATATAAGCCTTTATTCTGCTGGAAACAAAAGAATTGCTTGGAGCTAGATCTAGATTGTGAGGAGATAAGTTATCAGTTTGATTTTTAAGAATTCCAAAACTGGTGACGTTGACTCTGTAGAACACATTATTCTGAAAGGAAAAATTTCTTAAAATTTCCCTTTAGAATTTTTCTTGGAAACTTTAGGTAAACTGCAGTAATACCACTAAACAGTATTACTACGTTGCTATTAAACAGCCCTTTTTCTTCAAAAAGTAATTGCAATGAGGTCACTTTTGAAAATAAATTTGTTCCCGAAAAAAATTCACATTGTTGACTAGCAATTACTGTTTAGGTCAAACTGATAAATATAAATTCTGACATTATTAAAGATGTCAAAGACCTCTTTTATGTTACTGTTGTGGAATTCGGCTAACACTTCTTTATACACTATATGGTCAAAGGTATCCGGGCACCCTTTGGAGAATTGAATATATAAGTTATACAGGTGCGTTAAACATACAATGAACGTGGCATGATCGTTGGGTGCCATCGTTGTAACAAATCAGCTCGTAAAGTATCGGCTTTGCTACAGGTGCCTAAACTAATTGTAAATGATATTTTAAAATAAAATGTCTGGGATGAGAAACAACCGCGAAATGAAGTGATAGGCGACTTAAACCTATGATCGTAGTAGTCAAACTCTGAACGGAATAGCGATGAGAAAGCAAATGTCTTCGTGGTTTCAGAAAGTGCTTCTGGTGTCGTCGCTAATACCAGGATTGTTTTTTGCAAACTTAATAACAAGTTTTTACGGTCATGTGGCCGCTTGTAAGCCCAATACAAGCACGATCGATGCCAAACATTGCTTGCAACGGTGCAAAATTTACCCTCATCGGACTACCAACTGATAAAAACTCGTTCTACCGAGTTACAAAGCTAACTATACGGCCTGACAATTCAATGGTAGAATCTGAGTTCAACGGATGCCGAAAATATTGTGCCAACTGTCAAATTTTATAGAGAAAGAGGCATAGTATGGAGCTATTTTTTGTGGTTTAATCTGTAGCCGAAAAGATGAACGCTGAGGTGATCTTGCTATTCTTGAGAACTCTGTGCTTCCAAATCTTTGGCAACCGTTCGGGGGAGGACTTCTTTTGGTGCCAGCAGGATAATTGTTCTACCCATACAGTAAAAATTATTTTTCCGTGGTTTAAAGAGATAGGTGTTAAAAAACAGAACTGACAATCGTAGAGCCCTGATCTCAATTTGATCTAACATTACTGGGAAGAAATGAAACTTAGATTACGTGTTAGGCCTCTCACCTATCTGCAGTGCAGTTCTCATGGATAAATGGCAATTCCTATTGACATATATCAAAATCTTTCTAAATGTGGTGGTCCTAAAGGTATATGCATGAATTTGATTCTACAATAGTGAGTGTCCGGATAGTTTGCCTAAATAATGTAGCTTTCAGTACAAATATTATTTTGCTCATTAATCAAACTGTAAAATAAATAAAACTGTTTTAGTGTGAATATAATAGTTTAGAATTGTGAACGCGGTGAACGATCTACAGCCGTAACCAAAAGTGTAAAGTACCATAAAAAATCACTATCTAGAATTTATTTGTACGTGTTGAAAAAAGGATACCAATTTTGTTTTACTACCTTATCTATTGTTAGGTGAACAATGTTTTGCTATTTTTATTTAGATTTAATGACGGCGGTTATTCTTTTGGGCAAATGCCTAACTAGCTTTTGAAAACTCTTTATAGGTAATAGTATTTCCTTCTTTCTACTTTTTCATCTTCCGCTTTAATGTGTCCCAGAAGTTGAACTTTTTTCGGTATGTTCATTATTGATTTATGTTCTATAGTATAGCCCAATGATAACAATCAACGTAATTTGCAATTTTAACCTCATAGCTGCCCTTTTCATATAAAAAGTGAATCTGTAAAGTTCCTGTCCAAAAAATTACCTTTTGTAGGCATATCGACAATATAATAACTGCCATGTCTAACTCTGCGTATCGGCGATAACGAGACACTTGGTTACGCAAAAAAATTAATTTAAGATATTAATTTTCTAAAAGCTTGTTGCAAGTACTCAATGCCTTCAAATTTGTTTAAATTATTTTTCAAATCGTGCAGTGCTCTTATTTTAATTCATTGCAAGAATGAACCAAAATTTTTTATGCACTATCAATTAGATAGAAAAGGTAGATATACCTAAAGAGGATCTCTCTGTAAGATAACATCCATTAAAACTTCTTTAGTCATTATTACGACATCAAAGTGGAAGATCCATTACACAACAAACTATTATCAAATTTCTCACGACAGAAGAATTAAAATCGTGTAGAACTTTGAAAAGATTTAAGACATAGTTTGGCGACAATACCCTTAAAAAATTAGATATACGCGTGGTATACAGAATTTTTGAAATGATAAAAAGCAGTTGAGAATGATAATAACTAACATCCTCTAAAGATCAGTATAATTAAAGAGAAAATTCACTTTGTTTGCCGTTTTCTCAAAAATGGTCTCCAATTAAGATTGATTAATCTGTTTTTAAGATCGGCAGAAGCTAAAGCAACATTATTCTGCTTCACGACAACACACGGCTTCACATATTTTCCCAACCTCGACAAAAATTGAAAATTTGTTTTAGATTACCTAGCAATACCTTCCTTGTAGTCCAGACTTATTGCTCTACGATTATTTTTTGTTTGGGCCACTAAAAAAAGCACTTGAAGGACAAAGATTTGGCAACAATATTGCTGTCGAAATGTTTGTATGCGATTAGCCTGTATCGCAACCATCTGCATTTTATTACAGCTGGTTAAAAAACTACATATCCGTTGGGTCAGAAAACTACGTAAAAAATAACGTTGAATGTTTATATTTTTATAATACTTTAATAAATTAAAAAAATAATAATTCTGGTTTATATTTGACTCACCCGCTTATGCTTACGATACATTAAGACATTTGTAACACATCTATGAAACTATTAAGAGGATAAAAAATGTTATCTAAACATTTCAACATTGTATTTATCAAAAATGGCATAATAAGCAAAAATAATTGTTTTTGGTTATTTTAAAGCGGTTGCTTTCATGAGTACAGTTATGACTCTAATAGGCTATTTTACAGTGAAATTACCGTACTATTAAAAATAAATTATATTGTATTGAAATCTTTGTTTTAAATTACGTATACTGCAATCAAAAAACGATTAAAGTTTGAGAACTAATGTTTATGTTTGTCTGAGATTTGGTTATATATTCTCTTAGTCATAAAAGTATTCTCAAATTTAATACGCGTAAATTACATGGCGTAAGAATACTTTTTTTTATCGACAAAGAGTATATTATCAACAAGTTAGCGAGTTTGGAAGAGGATGTATTATTAGCCTACATAAAAGGGATGCTTTTTTATAAAATATGGAAATATGGAACCAGTGTGTTGAAGAAGACAATCATTTACGAAGACCGGGGTTTGGAGCAATATCCAGAATAATCAACTAGAATTACTAACCGTAGCGCGACTTCAAATGTCATAGCGCAATAATGGTGGACTATTACACGGTTTCGATTATCTACTTTCTCTGTTCGACGTCGATTACTCACAGTGAAACTAACAGCATGACGTTTTTTCTTGCGACGCCACTGACTTTTCTGCACCACATCAAAGATTACAATGGACAACGGAAAGGCGCCTGTGGACACACGATTGCCATAGATTTTGTTTAAACCGAAACCATGACCGAATAAATGCGTTGACGCAAAGAAAGAGAGCAAAAACTGTATTACTACAAGGCATACACCACAAATTAGTATTAAGGTATAGGAAGCTATTAGTTATGACATCAAGTCTCCTATAATTACCAATCAGACCTACATCAACGCGGTCTTTCAGTCCGTGGTATGTCTTTTAATTTAGAAGGTGTCCGAAACAATCTATTAACAAGATAACGCTGGACCATATATAGCACGTAACACATTAATCTACTTTCAACGAAACAGAGTAAAAAACTCTCTCGTGACCAGCCAGACCACTTCATCTTTGACCAATCGAAACATACACAAGTATTCACGACCTTCAATAAATCTGGTCTAATTAAGGAACCTTGTGAATGTTGAATGGAATGTAGTTCTATTAAAATATCAATCGTTTATTGCTTCACTCGATACCAAGAAGAATTGAAGAGGTTACGAAAGTCCGAGCTGGCGCCATACATTATTGAACAAAATGTAAATATCTACAGATATATGTTTTCTAAATTTTGATCATTTACCTGTCTTATAATATTAAATAAGTATGCAAAATTTCAGTTGTTAATTTGTATTTATTTGTGCTGTAAATTCAATAAACTTGAAAACACTGTTGGAAGTCGTTTTCATGTTATTTAGTTTGTTATAATTTTTCCATTTACACTATTTCATTTTTGAGCAAAAAAAAGTTGTAAGCGTTTAAATAACTTATAGTGTACAGTATATACAAGTATTGTAGAGTCGTTGAGATAAATCCGGTAAATGAATAAACAATGAAAAATTAAATTTATTTATTGCATATTATTTAATGTAGCCCCCATTAGAGGCCACGACCTTTTCGAGTCGGGACCTAAACCTGATGCAAGCCAACATAACTTCCTCCTTGTCTATATATCTTTATAATAACGGCCCTTAAGATGGTTTTGTTACCTCGACCACACCCCATACATGGTAACCAACGGGATTGCAATTGGGGCTGGAGAATGGCTACTTATTTGGCCATATCTAAACATTTTTTTGTTTTGTGGGCTAAAGTACTTCCGCCTAGCGGGCACCTTTGTCCAAGACATGATAACTGTCTCTAGCACGTTAATACAACTGTCAGCAAACCCTTTTGGTTCTTTCTCAAAGAAATAAAACACGATGGCATCGACTTTGTTGCTCACAAGCCTATGTACAAAGGAGGGAAACTTTATATGTATAACAGTAGACAGTTCAGAAGCATCTTGACAATTCCAACGGTCATTTTGGCGATTCACTTACCTGTTTTCGTTCGAAAAGAATAGGAAACCAGCGCTGTCGTGCTTGATGTCGTTCAACACGGTTTGGGCCTTTAATTCAATTCTTCAATAGTTCTTCGGGATGAAAGGTATGTAGTGCAGGTTACTGCACTGCTAAACTGATCGTTTACCAGGTCAGTTATGATCTGCCCAGGATCTTAATCGATCTTCCTTTTTCATTACTTGCGCAGTTGCCCTGTCAGCCGTTACCTCCTCCTGGTGGTCAGATTCTTTGTACTTCTTGACTACGTCGTGAATTTGGGTCTTTTTGTAGTTAAACCATGCAATCATATTTGCCGATGACTTTCATGGCCTCGTTTTGTCGACAATCGTAGTTTGTTGATTATGTGAAGCTAACTTGTGTTACCTAATAGGAGATTGCGCATACGCATGAGACCATGGCCTTTCGGCTTTCTCGAAATACAACCTAAAAATTCCGGATTTACCTCAACGACTCTGTAGTTTCAAGTATGTCGAACAAAAAACGTAATTTGGGTACCTCATTAAGTTAGATTCAAAACTAAAAATGTTAACTCGATACTTGATGCCAAATAAGGGTAAGCCAACAAACAACTTTTCATGTGTCTTTATCCTTGGGGTAACTATTCAAAATGTGTGCGATCAAAATATATGCTAGAACTTTTTCAGATTTAAAATACATGGGAAGCGTCATAAAATTAAGATTTACTTTGAACTGGAATAAAAATGAAATATGCATTACAGCCTTAAACTGTCATTCTAATCATCTTTTCTTTCCGCGCAATTTTTTAAATTGTGATTAATTGAAATGATTTTTTTAGAAAACACGCTGTATGCAACAACAAAATCCTAAATTGCCAACAAATAAAACTCAATTTATTTTTATAGAAATTGCTTGAAAACTAAAAAACTTTGTTACACTAATGAAATTATCAGTTTTATCACAAAGCTAGTGTTTTTGTCTCACAAGTATTAGATGACATCTTTCTGTAGTGAACTTTTTTGATTTAGCCGAATATGTAATCAAATTTATAATTAACTCGGATGTCGAGAATAAGATATTGACAATTTTTTAAATATTTTTGAAAATCGATGGCCGATGGCAGAGAAGCTTTGCGTGAAAATGTGGTAGTTTTTTGGCAATATTTTTTTTCCTTTCAGCAGATAAATCATTGACACAAGTTGTAAAATATGGCATATAGTTTGTTTTGATATATTTACTTCTTTGACTTAGCTTACTTTGTAGAAGTTGTGCGAGGGCTGTTCGATATTAAAAGTACAAGTACATTTGTATTTAAAGAAAATATTTGATAAATTCCACAAAAAACTACATGCTCTTGTTTATTTCTTGACATAATCTCCGTAAACGTTGAGACATTTATCCGAGCGTGACATTAGTTTAAACATTCCTTTACGATACTGTTTGTTGTCAAGTTGCTTGAGATATCCCACAACGGTATCTTGCAATTTCTACTGATTCGCAAATCGTTTGTCCATCAAAAATTTCTTCGAAGGCCCGAATAAATAAAAATCCGACAGGGCTAAGTTTGGACCTCCCAATTCCGCTGTGTCAAGCACAGTTTGGTTTGATTTGATGCGCTATCTTGGAAAAGTTTCACTCCCTTGGGTAATCGTCCCGGATTTTTTCTTCTAATGGCTGTATGCAATTTCTAGATAGTTTTACAGTATCTTTCGGTGTTGATAGTCGTGCGCGATTCGAGGCCTGCCTCTTTTCTTCTCCAGATCATCATTCAGCTCCGTTCGTCAATCTTTAATTTGTTTGCACCATATGCAGATTTTTTTCGACTTAAAACGTTCGGACCATAAATGCCTCCTACTCTGCAATGAACTTTGCTCTAATTAACTCCTTCGGCTTGCAAAAATCTTATATCTCCAAGCACCTCACACTTCAAATACTTTTCGACTACACACGCCATGTTTGTTTGAAAGTTAAATTGAGTCTTGAACAACACAGTGCTTCAAACTCTAGTACTACACGCATGAATGTGTTTAGTCAAGCATATGACGGCAATATTGCAGTTTGTGTAACAGCCACCTGTACCTTTAAAATCGAACATCCCTTGTACATATATATGTTTAAACGTTAGTTTTCTGGCATGTAAAAGAAATCTTATACTGCTAGTTGTAAATATATATTAATACAACAATTGTTTAAGCTGTAAGTAAATAAAGCTTACAGAGATGGAAGCATCATCTTTTTAAGAGGTACCTGGGGCAATCTATGCTATCTATGGCTGGAAGTTTTATTTCTGAATAAGGAAGAGATTTAAGCATTGCACAGTTTAATTGTTGGCACATGTTTTTTGTAGGTAATATAATAAAGTTTAGAGAGGTATTCAGTAATTTCGAGTAATTTGCTTTCATTAGAATTCAAATTAAGAGTTATTAATCTAGTCAAGAGTAAATCGCGGTCTTTTTGTGTAGTCACACCCAATCTTATTCTATTTAGCATTTCAACAAAGTCAGAGTCACGTTTATGGTAAGTTCATCATAGATAAACAGTTCAGCCCAGAGATTGGGCATACCGAGAGAGTCCAATAGCTTGTTAGTTTCAGCGGTCGAAAGTTTTTCAAAAGGTGACTTTTCTCTTACTGGCGGAAGCTGCAAGAGATCCCCGAAAACTACATGTGTTTTTTTCCAAATCACCCATTTTGATCTTCGCCGGTATCGAATATCTCGGACAAGCGTAAGTGAATATATGTCAGTGTAACATTGGATATCATCGACACTTCATCTATGATGAACAACACCACTTCTTTCAAATCTGATCTCAGCACTTGGAGGACTTCATCAGAAAGTGGCTTGTACCTAAGTGATTGCTTATGTTTCACAGGCAGTTGCAAGAGTCTATGTATTGTCAAGCCATTCACATTGAATGCAGCTATTCCTGTCGGAGCACTAATAGCCACTTTTTAATATAAATGGTTTATAACCATTTCGCTTACACGAACAAACAATATAGCCAAGTGTAAAAAATCTAAGTTTACAGTTCTTCAGCCTTTCAAAAAATAAGAGTTTCAGTAGCTTCTAGACCAACTACTAATATCTTCTCTCCGAAAACGTTGGCGATCAGTAACATGTTTTTTACTTTATAAACTGCTGTTCTAAATAGTGCCGTGGTGTTGAGTCCATACCACTGACGTAAATTTTGAAGCCATGATATTTTGGGTCTTTCTGGGCCTCATTAGCCTTCAATTTTTCTTTGAATAATGATATGCAGTAGTTTCTATTTATTATTCCTCATAACATGGCCCAGATATGTAAGTTTTCTTTTTTTGATGGTATTAAGAATTTCACGTTGTTTGTTTATGCATCGTAGTACTTCCTCATTTGTGACCCTGTCCATCCATGAGATCTTCAAAATTCTGCGATAGGTCCACACCTCAAAAGCTTCCAGTATTTTGCACATTGCCTCCGTCAGCGTCCACGCTTCAACGCTATACAAGAGGGTACTGAAGGCATAACATCTTAATAATCGAATACGCAAGGGAATGGACAAGGTTCTACAGGTCAAAATTTTCTTCAACTTTTGAAAGGCTTTGTCCTACATCTAATTTCCTTTGTTAAGTCCCAATTTTTGCTAATATACCAGCCAATATATTCATACGATGTTACTCTCTCTATCAACTCTTCTCCCACAAGTACATTATTCTGTATATCATTATGTTGTTTACTGAGAATTAGCCATTAATTTTTTTGACGTTGAGTTTTAGCCCCATTTGTTCACTATAGTTTGTCACTGCTGAGAAAAGTATTTATAGATCTTGCATGCTTGTGGCTAGCAGGATATTGTCATCAGCATATTTCAAATTACTTATTACAACTCCGTTGATTATGATCTCTTCGGCTTTTTCTTCGATAGCCTCACGAAATATTTTTTCAGAATATAAATGGAACAACAGGGGGGAGAGAACACACCCCTGTTTTACTACTCTCAGTATAGACATGTCTTGTGATAGCTGACCATCTACACTAACAACCTCTGTCTGACCCCAGTATAGGCTGGCTATTATACGTATATCTCAGCCGTCTAGACCAATTTCCCTAAGAACTTAGAGTAATTTATCGTGCTGAATGGTATCAAATGCTTTTTTATAGTCCACGAAATACATATACTAATATCAGGTATGGCTAATTGTAATTAAAACATTTTCTAACGTTCCAGGAAATAAATCTTAAAATTGTTTTATAATCCACCGTATGAAAGGCGTTTAGGAGTAATGTTGTTCTTTTATAATTGTAATTAGAGTCTTTCTTGTTTCCTTGATTGTTGATGAATAAATTATCTTCTACTACATATTTTTTAACTACTTCGGATATATTTTTAACGTGTTATATGAATCACAAAAAGAAAAATATTAACTCACATTTTAGATAAGTCAATCAATCTCCTAACTCTCAGTAACAGAGATTACAAATTTAGATTAAATTACATAGAATTTTAAACCAATAAAGCATCAAAATATTTATAATTAATTGACATCACTGCTTTAATAACTTTTGGCTAATTAATTCCGGTTTGTAATAAATGTTTAATTTACTTGAGTGCCTTAGGAAAATATTAAGATTAAATTTATTAGTGCAAGTTATTATTATGTATGCAACAGGTAACTATAAAAAGTGTAACCAAAGTTCGCTATGTTTAATAATAGTAGTAATGTATGAGTCAATTAAAAGTTCGTCCAATCTAAACTTTCTAGTATACAATTATAAAAATTGTGGCTGTTTCAAATTACCCTTGAGTTTCCTCATAAATTATTAAACACGTTTTAATCTTATTATAACAGCAAAAAACTAGGCAAAGTGCAATGAATATTTGGAATTAAATATAAAAGTTAACTAGACATTAAATTATTACTATTTGAAACACCAGTGGCTTTTTTATTTGAAAAATATGCAGAAAATAAATTTACTACAGTCAAATATCTACATTTGTATATTTTTAATAAAATATCCAGATCTAAATATTAAAGATCTTTTATCAATAATTTTTTGTGGATTTTTTAAATTGACATTTAATTTCCGTAAATATTACAAAACAAAAATAGAAATTGCAAAAAGCCTGTCAATTTAATTTTGGATTCAACGAAAAAGAACGATATATATTATTAGCAGTTATAATTTATAGTTAAATATACTTATTAAAAAATCTTACCTGTTGACGATTAGGGTAGTAGTATCTGGTGCCAGGCCGTTCGACGATCATCCAAACCAGCGTCAAAATAATCTGAACCGCGATGAGCGAACAAGTAATGATTACTTGCGACTTCGGACTTATGTAATTGGGTCTTTGAGCAGATTTGGAAGCAGAGTCGAATATACGAGATATTCTGTTTGTTTTGGTGAGTAAAGCGCCGTAAATAATCGAGAATCCAACACCAACGCCGAAGCGCTGCAGAATACACGTTGCCGTCGTGGGACGAGCCAGCAATACGAAAGTATTGAGATAGCAAAGAAGGATGCCGAAAAGCAGCATGTAACTCAATTCGCGGCCGGAAGCGCGGACCAAGGGAGTATCATTGTGTTTAATAAAGAGACTAATCACCAGAAAAGTAGCCATTATTCCGAGACAAGAAAAAGCGACAGGAACAAGGGCGAACGCCGTGTTCCACCTCATGTATTGAAGCTCAAGAGCGTAGCAGGACAATTTATCAGGATATGGCCATCTTCCAGGGCCGCAGTCTTGGCAGGTGAACTCGTCGTGCACGTATTCAAAGTCTTCACATTTATCACATATCCAGCAGCACGTATCACCCTGAAAAAAATGCAATTTATAATATTCAAGAAAACTAATGATACAAAAAACATTTTTATTTACTATATAAAACTGCTCATTAAATCGACGGGTGGTTGGACGTGACATCTCCGATTTTGACAAAATTTGGTATGTTGGTAACACTTTGGAGAGAAGCCAAAAAACTAACTTTTAAAAAATGTTCGGCACACTGATTTCGTAGTTAGGCCGTTTGAAAATAGACATCAATATTTTTATATGCTTATATCTCGGTCAAATTTATAATTAAAAAGGTAAACTAAACGCAAATCGAAACTTGAAGAGTTAAGCTTTCATGTGATATGCATCCCGACAGGATTTGGCGGGGGTCATTGACCTCCCCACTTTGACCTTTGACATCTCAGAAGCGACCATTTTAAAATTTTTAGAAAAAAATGTTATTCTACCACTACTTGAGTACTTGCATACCAAATTTCATCATGTGATAACCTTGGGTTCATAGTGAAAAAAATTTTCAAAGTTTGTGCAGCGTCCGTTTGTTTCATATATTACAATGTAAAACTATCTATAATGTACCTTAACGAACTTTTTTTGTTAAAGAAAGCTTTAAGAAAGAGAGCTTACAAAATATTTCATCTTCTTCAGGTGCTGTCTCTGTGACGAAGGTTGGCAATCATCACTGCTATGCGGATTTTTAAAACAGTCGATCTGAACAGTTGGTGTGTATTACAGTTAAACCATTCTCTTATATTTCGTAACCACGAGTGTCGTCTTCTTCCCACACTTCTTTTCCCTTAGATCTTTCCTTATATTATTACTTAAAGTAAAAGATATTTATCACCCCTCATGATTTTCTTTCCTTGACGGTATTAATAATTTCTTTTTCTTTTTGTATTCTCCTCATTACTTCTGCATTCGTTACTCCATCTACTCATGGTATTTTTAACACTCTTCTGTATATCTATAATTCAAACGCTTCCAACCTTTTACTGTCCATTTTCCTTAGTGTCCATATTTCCATTACATAGAACAGCACTGATAGTACATAGCATCTGATTAATGTCATTTTCATTTCAAGACTGATATCTCTTCCACATAAAACTTTACTCATTTTGATAAAAGTTGATCTCGCAATTGCTACTCGTGTTTTTATTGGTGTTATTAATAATTGTACCTAAATATTTGTATCTTTCTACTTTCTCTATTGGTTCGTTGTGTATATAGATGTTTCCATTATTTTGCATTATTTGGATATTACCATAAACTTAGTTTCCTTTATGTTTAGAGTTAATCCATATTCTTCATTTGCTTCCGTTACTTTATTTACCATTGTCTGCAACTCAGTACTCAGGTACTAGTGGCTATCAGTACAGTGTCGTCAGCATATCGTATATTGTTGATAGGTATTCCATTTGCTTTGACACCGATTATTTCGTCTGCTAGTGCTTTTTTTATGATTTCTTCTAAATATACATTAAAAAGGGTTGGCGACAACACACAGCCTTGCCTAACTCCTATTCTTTTTCTTATTTGTTCTGTGCATTTGTCTTCTAATTATTTCTGATGATAATACAGATTGGAGATAATTTTAATGTCATTTACGTCTAATTTTCTTTTCTCTAATACTTGAATAAGACGATCTTGTCGAACTCTGTCGAACGCTTTTTTATAATCTAAACAACAAATGTACAACCCTTGATTCACATCCATGCAACGTTGTATTAGAATATTTAATGCAAATAGTGCCTCCCTCGTGCCAAGTCCGGCTCTGCAGCTGAATTGTGTTTCGCTGATATCTTCTTCTAATTTTTTGTATATTCTACGGTGTGCTATTTTGAGAAGGATTTTTAAGGTGTAGCTCATAAGAGCTATTGCGCGATTGTCTGTTCCTAGTTTTGCATTCGGCTATTTGGGAACAATTACAAACGTTGATATTAGCCAGTCTATTGGTATCATCTCTGTTGAATAGATAGTATTGAATAGATCTACAAGGATGAGGATATTATCTTCTTTGATTAGTTTAAGTATTTCTAATATTAACTCATCTGGTTCTGGTACTCTTCCATATTTGATTATCTGGATGGTTTGAATTACTTCTTTGGTTATTTTTGGCCCGTTATTTTCTTGCCGACTTCTTATTTCGCTTTTGTGTCTGACATCTTCGAATAATTTTTCAATATATGTTTTCCATTCTTTTAATTTTTCTTCAATATTTATAATTATTTTTCCTTTTATTCAGTATATTTGGTTTTCTTCGTTTCTGATTTCCTGTTAGCTCTTTCACTTTTTGTGAATATTAAAATTATCATGTTTCAGTTGTAATTCTTCTATTTCTTTACATTTTGTTTTATACCATTTCTCTTTCGCTTTTCTTATTTCCTTTCTTATTCCTTTTTGTATTTTCTTATATTTACTGATATTGTTTTTATAATTCCGTCGTGTGTTCATGAGCTGAAGGATTTCAGGGGTCATATTTAGAAACATATATTTTCAATTCCGTCATTTTGCACAGAAGGATCATTCCAACAGTAGCAACAGTAAAAACCCTTTAATATATTCGCAGTTATTTCTCCTGAAAAAAGTTCTTACTACTTTTAGTTTTTCTGAATCTATTACTGAGTTTTTTAAAAGTTTTTTTCTTTATCTTGTGCTACCTACTTCTAATTAACTTAGTCGTATCACATTTCCTTAAAAAAAATGAAAATATATTTGTTTCTAATGTGTCCTTCGTTTTATGGAAGTAGCAATGGACATTTTGGGTTCAAACGGTTGTTTCATATCCATGAAACAATTTATTAACATTTTTTCTTCTTCGGCGTATTCTTGGTCTTTAGAAAACTCGAATGTCATACCGCAAATATTATCTTTGGCTCATAGATATAATGGATTTCTTATCTGATTGTCGTACGGTTTTTTGAGACTTGCTTTAGTTCTTGAAATTATTGCAATTTTTATACTAACCCCCAACCGTCCGAAAAGTAATAAACTATTTGTAATTTAGGTACTAAGTTTGAATCTTGCAAAGAGTTTAAAAATTTATTTTAAACAAATCACAGTATCGTGCTTTCAACAGTCTGAAATAAATACTACACTTTTATGTTTTAGTATGTGTTATCTTCTTTGTAATAAACAACTATAGGATGTATTGTTGCCATTATACTACTCCAATGGTAAAATTGTGCTTCATCTTGGAGGACAAAACTGTAATTCTTTGAGAAATCGCATATAATTAGGGCTTCTCCTTTTTGAAAGTTTTTTTTTGGCACTGTAAAATTATTGCTTAGCTATAAAATCATGTTTTTTTTCAAAATTGAAAACAAAATGATTCTACAAAATATTCGGTACCTTTAACTACTATTTCCAAAGAACATCGATCAACTGATGCTCATTGTCTATAAGTTACAGTTTCTATTTCTTTTTTATCAATTTTTTTCTTCAATCCTCTTTCCTCCTCCAAAGTTTTTTTATCTTATTTTTACAAGACTTGTATTTTTCTAGATAAAAATTTTCCATTGATTCCTCACAAACAAGTTTAAGCAAGATTTCTCTGTGATTTTTGAGTGGTTTACTGTGTCCTGTCAGAGTAATATTATTTAACTGTCCGCTCGTAATCATCCACTTTACGTTTTAATTAGTAGTAAACTCACAGACAGAATGAATCCCATTCGCTCTAGCTAAAATGCACTGTTTTGGTCGCAGTTCTGCGAACTTTGAAAACCCGATCTTACAATCTTGGTTTTCTTTTTTGAATACTTCGTAAATCCCATTTAAATTTCTAAGTACTAATTCTTTCTGAACATGTTCGCGAACGTTTTCACTGTTTTTGGCTGAAACATAGTTCTTTTTCCCAGGCGTTACTCTACTCACATCGTCACCATTATAAAAGTGTTTTACTAATTGTAAAGCTTCTTTACTTAGTTTTTTATTACCCGATTTCGAATTTGGAGTTGATAATATTCCTTTTCCCCCACGACACTCTTCACTTTTTTAGCTAAATAATTACGTATGTCAAACTCTTCTTCTATTTTACTGCAATACCTAATTTTAGGTAAAATAGGCAGAATTAAAAATTGGCCTTTTTTTGGGAATATTGAAATTTTTTCTCCAACTGACAACATTTCATTGAAATCATTGCTTTGATAATTTTAAAAACTGTCGGATGATATGTTGCTTTCCGGATTTAGTATTTTTTTAATCACTGCACTTTTAATTTTTTCCGCTTTTTCTGTGCAATACAATTATATACGCATTCGTTGTTTTTTTACTATTGAAGATTCATCTAGTATCATAAATTACCCATTTAAATGTTCCATCGATATTTTGGGATTAATAAACACATCTTCTATTTCTGTTTGTTTTACATTTTTAATATTCAAAATCGCTTTTTCCAATGTTTCTCTATTTTCCTCACCTAACTGTTTGCGGCACTTGTCACACATTTTATAACCATCTTCGATGCCAAAATTTAAGTCGCACATTCACTTCGTTACTTTTCTTTAAAAAAGTAATTGCATAAATACCTATTTTGAAAATTAGTTAAAAAAATCATGGTGTGATATAGTACTACTGCTGTCACTGTTGGAATGCTCCTGCTATGCAAAACGACGGAATTGAAAAAAAATGTTTTCCTAAACATTCTGTAAATCTTCCTTTAAGGAAACGCTTTTTTTAACAAAAAAGTTTACTAAAGTGCATTATAAATAATCTTACATTGTAATATATTAAACAAATGGACGCTGCGCATATTTTGGAGATTTTTTTCACTTGGAACCCATTTTTGTCTCATGCTGAAGTTTGGTATTCAAGTAGTTAAATTGGTAAGGGGTCAATGACTCCTATACTACAACATCACCAAATCCTATCGTAATCTACATCATATGAAAGCTTAACTTTTCATCTTTCGATTCGCATTTAGTTTACCTTTCTAGCTATAAATTTGATCAAGGTATAAGCATTTAAGAGTATTGAGGTAAAGCCGATTTTGGCGATTTTAACACCCGTAATTCCAAAATTTTTAAAAAAATTAGTTTTTTGCTTCTCTCCACGAGTGCTACCAACATACTAAATTTTATCAAAATGGGAGATGTGCCCAACGACCTGTTGATTTGATGTGGAATGACTCAATTCTGACAATTAGAAAGACATTCGTAGTAAAAATTCGCGTTTTAACTTATATTTGAATAAATAAACTGCATGTCTCTCTTTTTTGCATAGTTAAACTCACAAGTTTATAAATCTGCTCAACGTAAACTAATTCTTTTTGCATATCCTCACATAAAAAATAAAGGGATGTGATTCCCAAATATAGAGAAAGTTGAAAAGCAGAGTAGATAAACTAAATATAAACATTCAAAGTTGAGCAGTTGAAATGAAAGCAGAATTTCCGAATTTCAGGTATATACGTAAGTAAGGTCTTGCAGGTATTATACAGGGTTACTACAAAAGACCTATCGGGTTCTTAAAAGTTATATTTTACTAAGTATTGTAAATGTAATGTAAATGATACATGAAAAAGCAAGGAAAAATTCAAAAACACACGTCTAAATGGTAGTGCGGTTTGGTCAATACACGCTGTAGTGTGTCCACATTCATGTCCTTCACAGCATCAGTAACGCGGTCTCGAAGTTCATCCAATGTTGTTGGAATTTTTGCCAAAGCTTTAATGTACACCTAAAGAAAAAAATCGCAAATCGTGAAGTAGAGGACTCTAGAGGGCCAGCCAAACAATACCAAGTACTCTTTAATACATCCAGCCGAAGGTTCCTCATTTAGATAGTCACGCACTTTACCATACCAATGAAGTTGTTGGAATCCTCTGTCAGTTACAGACCCAGCTGTAACTGCAGCATATCCAGGTACGTTGTAGCCATCATAATCTTCACTAAAGAAAAAAGATCCGTACGTTTTTTTTTTTGAAAAGCTCACAAAAGACATTAAGTTTTGGACAATCCCGTTCATGTTCTACGAGGGTATAAAGATTTTTCGTGTCCCATGTTGTTACTGAACACTAAAGGGCCAGCAAAATCATCGTCCTCCATCACTTAGATATTCAAAGCAAACTTCAGCGTTTTCTTCCTTTTCATGAATCATTTAATATTATGTCTGCAACACTTTGTAAAATATATCCTTTTAAAACCCGATGATTCCTTTATAGTAACTCTGTATATTAATAGTAAAATAACAATCAAGATCTTAATTAAATATTCACATTATTAACAATTAGTTAAGGGCTTTCAGATTTATACTTTCTAAAAATGTTTAGCAATAAACTTGTTTTGAATTAAACCATATCCTTAAATACAAGTGGTGGCTTTATATTTATTGCAATAAAAAGTTTATCCCACGCCTATGATTTATTAGTGTCTTTTACTCCCATTTATATTGTTTGCATGTGTTTTACGGCTATTCAAATTTGTCAGAATTCGAATGTTCGACGGAACTTCATTTGTATGCAGGAGTCCATTTATTGGTATTCCTGAGAGATAAGGATCCGAGAAACAGAAGTCCACCCATCCTGTCGTTATCGGCCCGCATTCAATCTGTCTGATTCGAGAGCGCGCTGGGAAATCTCTGAAATAAAATTTCTAAATTCCAAATGCCTCGGACAGCGCTTCTAGACGTGATGGAAGGAGAGGCAGTTACGCGCTGCAGCCGTCGCAGATCATCTCCGGCGCGGCGAAGTAGCAGCGATAAATGTATTTCCAAACTTTCGCGGAAAATCTTTGGCGCTCATCGTGGGCTGTTTCTCTTAAACACTAATGTCCCGGGGAGATTTTAAGCGACGGAATCTTTAGCCTCCTGCGGAGAAACGCGCTATTTTTTATTCGCGTCGCCAACACGCGGCGATTACGTCAAAAAATATTTATGTCTCCCTTCAAGTTTTAAGTTACAACGTATAAACACAGCCGATAAGAGTTTTCTGAATTACCCGAAAAACTGTATCAAACTTCGGTATGTAAATGACACATAGAGAGTGAATTTTAAGACATTTGTAATCTAATATAGAAATACTAAAATATATCTGGAGGTTTTATAAGAAAGCTCAAAGGTTGTTACATATATTATAATGTCGTCAGGATGTTGGTTATGTATTTGGTAATAAGATCAAGTATTAGTTATTATTAACAACTTTTGTTCTATATAGGTTTTTTGACAGTCATTACAAGATATTTCATATGTTCTTTGGAATTCTAAAAACCGTGAGTATGAGAAAATAATTGAAGTAGGACTTCAAATAAATGAAAACAAAATAAAAAATATGAAATGATAGATAGAAAATTATACCTTTAAAAAAATACTATCGCATAAATGTTTAGGGATATAACAAACATATAATAATGATCGCAGTTAGAAGACCAAGAAGAGAAGTTATATGGAGTACAAAACATTCTTTGCAAGTCGAAACATTGAAAAGCAAAAAAATAACATAGAAAGTAAAATATGAATTAGGGCATTCGAAAGGAACGTACTAAGAACCATTAAGCGATTGAAAATAATGGAAAATGGAGAGCACAGAGAGCATATAAATTATGAAATTTTGAAAATTATGGAAAGAGAAAATATAGTGTAAACAATGAAGGCACTGAGGATTGTATATATATTGAGAATGGAAGAATAAAAAATAATTAAAGGAATAACAATATGGAAACCTGATACAACCAGACCAAAAGAAAGACCGAAAAATAGATTTTTTTAAATTTATTTTAATGAATATTTACAATCTGCTTTACATAGCGATAAGCAAATTAGCTTAGCAAATTACAATCAAGGGAAAAGTAATCCAGTGATTACACTCCAAATTAATTATTAGTTATGTAATTTGTTTTACATATAATAATTAATAATATAATAATAATGCTATGGATCCATATCTGTAGGCCATCTTCTACAAGGGGTATGCCTGAGTCATCATGTACGGTTTTGTTCCTGACATACCAAGGGGCATCGAATATAATCCTTAATATTTTGAATTGTAGCCTTTGGATGATTTTGGTATTTGAAGGTTTAGCAGAACCCCAAAGTTGAACTTCGTATGTCCAAATAGGTCGGATTATACATTTGTACGGGAGAATTTTGTTGTCAGTTGTTAGTTTCGACTTTCGGCCAATTAACCAATTTATCTGTCGTAGCTTGAGGTTGATTTGTGTTCTATTGTTAATGATGTGTGCTTTCCATGTTAGTCTGCGATCTAATGTTAATCCTAGATATTTTATCTCATTTTCCACAGGAAGTCGGATACCGCTTATTGTTACTTCAGGGCATTCAATATGTCTATTTGTAAATGTGACCTGTGCTGATTTCAGTTGGTTCACTGTTACTCGCTACCTGCTGAGCCAGTCTTCGAGGAGGTTAAGGTGGTGCTGAAGGTTATCTGACGCCACGTGGGTTTTAGTTTGTAGCGACTAAGGCAGTATCGTCCGCAAAAGTAGCGATTTTTGTGCTGGCTGTTATTGGAATGTCGGCAGTAAAAAGTAGGTAAAGGAAGGGTCCCAGCACACTACCTTGTGGCACTACTGACTTGATGGGATAATATGTGGATGTCTCCAGATTGAATTTTGTTTGAAAATAGCGGTCGGATAGATAGGATTTGGGTAATAGATAATAGGGTGTGGGTAGAGTAAGCTTTAATTTGTATAAAAGTCCAGTATGCCTCACGCGGTCGAAGGCTTGCTTTATGTCCAGGAAGGCGGCAGTGCATAACTTCTTCTCCTCAAGACCTTTAAGTATTTCATTCACTATTCTGTGCGTTTGTTGGATTGTTGAGTGATGCTCTCTGAAACCGAACTGGTGTGATCGTACTATTTCATTCAGATCAACTGCCTGTGTAAGCCTTTTCAACAAGAGTATTTCAAATATTTTGGACATAGTTGGAAGTTAATGGGTCGGTATGATTCAGCATCTTGTGGTAGTTTACCGGGTTTGTAGATCATAATTATTTGCGCGAACTTCCAAGTTACTGGGTAGTAAGCTAACCTCATCATGCCATTATAGACGGTGGTCAGTAACACTATTGCTTTCATTGATAGTTGTTTAAGTATTAGAGGCGAGATTAAGTCAAACTCAGGAGCTTTATAGTTTTTTCCTTTAGATATTTTGTGTTTCTTTTCCGCCGGGGAAAAAGGCAATGTCATTGGGCAAGGACTGTCCAAGAAGTTCTCGATGTCTTGATCTTTATTGTTGTTTGCCTGAGGTGGACTAAATCCAGTTGATAAATGCTCCGCGAAGATGATTGCCTTTTTCTGTTCAGTTTTCCCCCAACTACCGTATTGTTTTCTTAAAGGAGGGATATGGGCGACTGGTCTTTTGAATTTTTTCGTCGCTTTCCAGATGGAATGGTCCTCTTTTGATAATGCAGTAATATAGTTTTCAAACGTAGCATTTCGGATTTCTTGCAATGCTGACTTTAGTTGTCGTATAAGTCTATTGTACTATATATGTTTCTATCAATAGGATTTTGACTTCTTTTGCCATTTGCTTATGGCTCTCCTTTTTTTTGCAACAAGTTCGCAAATATGTACGGGTGTGTTGTTTGTCGCATGTGCATCTCGACTTGTCACTGGGGTAGATTTTCAAGATGCTTACACAAGTGATGTGGTTTGCCGCATCATCAAGATCGTCAGGATGTTTCAGGTTGAGATTGGTATTGAGATGTTCGTCGATATAAGCTCTAAAAGCATCCCAATCTGTTTTAGCTGAAACGAGCTTAGGAGCGTCGGGTAGGCAAATGATATGGGTACTTAGCGTAGTGTAGTATGGGAGTGTGATCAGAAGAGAGATCCCAGTTTGATTTTATATTAAGATAGTTTGGTGAGATACCGTTAAGCACAAAAAAGTCGATTAAATCCGGCAGCTTGTTTTGGTTCTCTAGTAGAAAGATAAGAGCAATTCTTGTTATTGATGGCTCGCAAGAGATTTCTATCCTTAGTGGTAGTAAGTCTTGACCCCCAGTCTGTGTGCTTGGCATTCCAATCCCCTCCTATTATAAATCTGTTTCCCAGCTGTTGAAAAAGTGCTTCATATTCTTCAGTTGAAATTATAAGTCTGGGTGGACTATATATAGCAGCTTTATCAAAATACTACGGCTGTCCACTGGTATGGATAATTGTTGCTTGGATTTTATTTGCTTGATTTGTGGGTATCTCATAGTGCTTGATGGTGTTCCGAATAATAATTGCAGCGCCACCATAGGCCGTTTCATCAGGATGATTATTGTGATAAATTGTGTATTGTATTTGTAATACTGTCCTTTCGGTAAAATGTGGTTCCGAAACCAGTAGCACATCGATTTTATCGTATTGAAGAAAGTTAATTAATTCAGTTTTATGGTTGATTAAACCATTTGCGTTCCATGAGCAAATACGAATTGAAAAAAGGTCCATTAATTAGCTATTTTGATTATGACGGTAGACAGCATGTTTAATATCATACCGTTCTGATTGATAAGTTGAGCGAACATTGGCTTGAATTCATTGAGAAAAGTGTTCAGTTGAGTTTCTAAGTTTTGTTGGTTTTGCAAAGTAGTTACTTGTAGTGCTTTAGAGTATGACTGATTGGTTCTTATACCCTGCTGTATATTTCTTGTAAGTTGTGATGTGGAACGGTTTAAAGTTTGATAGTTCATATTTGTAGACCTGCCTTTTGCCTTTTGCAAATCACTGTAGACTGTACATCCTTTATAATTGGCTGTATGACTGCCTTCATAAAGTGCGCATTTAGCTGGCACATCTCTAGATTTTTGGGATAATGTAGAATTAGGGTCTTGTACAGTACGATTTTGAATGGCAGTACATTTGGCATCTTGTGCATTGTATGATGCTTTTCTTTTTATGTGGCGGTTCTACTTGGATTCGCATGTTATTTAGAAATTTAAGATCGTATATATCTTTGTTATTTATATAGAATAACATTAAAGGTAATTTGCTTATTCGGTGTCTTATATTTATAATATTGCGGACTTTATGGCTTTCTGTTATCAGGTCATCTTTGATTTCCGATATAGGAATCGAGTAATGGAGATTACGAATGACTATTCTGTAAGCTCTATCATTTTTCATTTGGTAGGTATGATGAACGATTTTTTCATCATTTAAGTGTGTTATAAGTTTCCTGTATGTATCTGGAGTGTTAGCATTAAGTTTAATAGTATCGTTAGCTAGAGCTTTACTTTGATAAGTTTCTTCTGGAGTGACGTTGGATAGGCTTTCAGTCATTTTTTTAAAATCTACAACTCCATAGATGAATATTGGTGGAGATTTTGATATTTTCGAAGATTTTTCATTTTGGGTTATAGGTGTTCAACAGTTTCGTTTGTTAGAGAGTTAAACCTGTTTGATGTTATACCATTAGATTATTACTTCGCTTTCTTTTTTTATAACTTGCCATTCATGTTTATTCATAGAGGTTTCATCATCGTTACTAACTTGCATTGCTAATTCATTATTATTACTGGAAGTTTTATCTGCAGGGACTGCACTTATTGTATTTTGTTGCTGATTAGTCGGCTGAGAATAATAATTATGTTGTGGATTATTGATTTGTTGGGTGTTGAAAGGATATTGACTGTTTGATAGCTGATAGTTCATTTCCATTTGTGGGAAGGATAGCGGTGGATCTGATTGCGGCTGGAATTTTTGTTGATAAAAGGAAACTGGGCGGTCAAAATCATCCTGAGTATTTTAAGTATAATTTTTTTATTATCGAATAGTAGGTTTAAGTTAGTAAGGGTTTTAAATATAAGAACAACTTGGTTGATAACGAGAAGTTTTCATATAACAAATAATCGTTACTTACCCTCTCTTGTATCCAGGCATTCTATTTCAATCGTCTTAAGATAATTTTTTACTTTTATAAATTATTTACCAGTCTCCACAAGGTATTTTATATACTCCATGGGATCGGTTAAGACTGTGACCTGTATCTGGACAAATAAAGTCAACTATTTTATTATCGGTTGTAAAGAGTAATTAATATGTAGGTTATTTGTTTGTCTTACTTTCTCCCTGCTCCCCTCTTTCCACTCTTTTTCTCCTCTCTGTATCTCCCCCTTTTTACCTCACTTTCTTTATCTCTCTCTCTCTCTCTCTCTCCATTTTTGTCTTTGGCAAGTTTTTTATATCTCGGTAACTGGAGCAATTCCGGTCTTTTATTATTTGGGGTATATATTGTAGTCTAGGTCTGCCTTGCCATACCTTTTATTATTATTTGTAATAGACTCAAATATCGTAATATATGTCCTACCCATATATCTCTTCTTCTCATAGTCTCTTTCAATAACCTTTTTTCTGATATCTTATTTGATATTCTGTCAACCCATCTTACATTTAACATTTTTCTGTAGCATCATAACTCGAATGCACATATTCTTCTCTGTTTGCTCTTAGTAATTGTATAGGTTTAAGTTCCGTTTATGTAGAAATTGTTTTCTCTTGTCCAAAAAGGTTTTATTAGATGTTAGTAATTGGTTTTTCATGAAAAACATCAATTTATCTTATTGTAATATACGTACTTATTCTCTTTTGCTTCTTCCGTTTTTAATTATGATTCTGTCTAGATAACAATATTCTTCAACCTCCACCATTCTTTTTCCATTTGGTATTACTTGTGAGTCCGTGTCTCATATCTCCGCACAGCACTGTTTTTGTTTTAAAGACATTTACTTTCAAATTGTACAAACGCTTATTTTTGGACATCTTGTTTATCACTGCTTTTTGTCCTCGGTATAAATGGTTTATTATTTTTCTAACTTTGTATTTTATTTCTACTTTCTTTAGAATGTCAAATAGTGTAACCATTTTACTTTATCAAAAAAAAAAATATATATATATATATATATATATATATATATATATATATATATATATATATATATATATAAAATTTTCGTCAATATTTTAGATGCGTGTGAAATCAAACTAATTGTACGGTAGTTTTCGCATTTATCTGTTTTTCCTTCCTTTAGAATTCACATTACTATCTTCTTAGTGAAATCTTCTGATATTATTTCCTTTTTGTACACCTTATTTATTAGTTGAAATAGTTTCGTGTGAGTTGTTTTATTGATATTTTTATTATTTTTGCCTGCAACTTGCCTATACCCAATGCTTTATTTGTTTTAAGTTCTTGTATGGCCTTATCGTACTCCGGTTGGATTATGTATTCTCCAATATTTTCCGCATCTACATCCTTTTCTAGTTCTACTTAGTTTATCTCTACATCACTTTATAGTTGGCAAAATACTGTTCCCATTTTTCACAATTTCGTCACAATCTATTAAAAATATTCCTCGAAAGGTTTTGATAGTTTTGTAGGCTCATTGTATATTTACCGCTTTAAATAATTCCTACACATTTTGACATTTATCTTGCGTGTGCTGTTCTTTTTCTTATTTGATATTTCAAATTTTAGATCACATTTTATCATAACTATGTTATGGTAGCTGTCACAATCGGCACCTGGGTAACTTCTATAATTGTTAATTTGGTTCCAAAATCTCAGCTTCACCAGTATGAAATCTACTTGGTGTCATCTTACTATCTGACATTGTCCGTGTGTTTCTTCTGCGTACATCGTATTGAAATAATGAATTTGCAATGACTACTTTATGTTGAGCGCAAAACTTGACCAGTCGATCTCCTCTTTTTTTCCAAAATCATATCTACTGACAATTTTTCCCCTTTACATTTTCTTACAATTGCGCTCCAGTCGCCTAGTATAAGAAAATTTCTCCTATCGTATATTTTATTACCTCTTTCAAATCTTCATAGGCTAGTTTTACGTTTCCATCACTGTATTATGATGTGAACATGTACACCTGCACTATGATTGTGTCTTTTAGGGCAGTAGTTATCTTAAAACCATTATTATTTTCTTATTTTTATTTTTTGGCCTATCTGCTTTTTTATGATTATTGCTAGTCTCGCCATTCCTTCTTTAGCTGCTGTGTTAATTATTCAAGTTGACGCTCTATTATAACCTTCATTTGGCTATTTAACTTAATTCTATTATGTCAAGTTTATTTTCTTCCACTTCTAGTTTTATGTTCTCAAATTGTCCACAATTTCATAGAGTTCTTGCGTTCCATGTTCCCACTTTTTTTAGATTAATTCTATTCCCATTTCGTTGGTTGTTTCAGAGATCCGAATAGGGAATTATTTTACCTCCAGAAAATAGAACTTTTGAAGATGTTATAGTATTGATTTCTTAGGAAATAATGGTACTACACGGTGTTTTGCCTTTTCATTCCGTGTGATGTTGAGCTCTTTTTGTATATGCCCTATTATCGATCAAGTAGTTTGAAGACATTTCCTTCTTCAGAACAGAAGCGTGTATGTTATGAATATACCATAAATATTAGGTCGCCACAGTCTTGTTTGTGAAAAATAAGGGACACCGCGAAAACATGAGGTTCATATTACAGTAATGTAGGCTATATGTTCATACTCTCACTCCTTATTCCCCACCCAGTACTTAATTTTAATTTTTTCTTGGTGCTGAAATTTCAATAAACAGTAAGGTAGCAATTTTAGTAATTAAAATTTTAAAAAGGGGGGATAGCAAATGTAAAAATATCATCAGGATCAGTAAAAGAAGACATCGCCAACATTTGGTAGAAAATGAATGTAAGATGTTTAACGGCAGGACGAATTCCAAAATAAGTGAAAGAGTAATGATTAAGTCCGATATATGAGAAAAATTGAGAAGTACGCGTTAACAACACAGAAAATAGACAAGACGGGTTAATATTAGATAGATTATGTATGAATAACATATTTACACTTATACTGGATGGAAAAACCAGGAAAAAGACAAAAGCATACATTTAGTGTTAGTAGATTTAATAAGAATATGATTAGGTACTGTTAACAATAATGTGTAATTAGTCAAATAAAGTTAGACCAAAGAATATTTTTCAACAGAGATGTGGGCGAAGTCCTAACAAAGTTCTTGTCATTTTTACTCTCCTTATCCTATAATAAGAAAAGTAAGTAATCGGAGGAAATTTGACCTTCCCAGTTTTTCACATTTCTGGACGAAATATAGCCCCAGGACACCAAAAAAGTTGGTTTGAGCCATTGGTTCGTGTGTGTGTGTCTGTCTGTCTGTCGGTCTGTCAGTAAACAGGATATCTCTAGAACCGTAAGAGCTAGAGACTTGAAATTTGGTATGCAAGTTACTTGTAGGTAGCAGACAGAGTGCGTTTTGGTAAAAATCGGGCGAGCCGTTTGGTCGCAAGGTCGCAAAATCGGTCGCAAAGCGGTCGCGAATCTAAACGGTTGAAGATACAGAAAATTTATGAGAATAAAAATGATTTGTTATCATGAGATAAACATGAAAATTTAAAATATCAAGTTCCGGGACGAGAGCAGCGCAGGGCCGAAACGATGGACCCGGTATAATATATAATAATAGGATAAGGAAAGTCGTGTGATGTTCACACCAGATTTTTTATGTATCTGTACAAATCTATATTATCAGTCAAACCAATTCACTAGTTTTGTAGGCGTTTTATTGCACTTGTAAAACGCAGTGAAAACTACTGAAACATATGTTCTCTTATAAAAATACTAAACAACTAGGTTATAAGAAGAATAAAAAATTTAAAGTAAATCTGTCCGCCTTTAGAACACCATTAATCGAGTAAACCCTGTTTGTTATTGGACAGTCCCATACATGACACGTACTGATCAACTTATATGGAGTGCAATTTTGGAAAATGCTATAAC
The DNA here is from genome assembly GCA_036346155.1 of Sinelater perroti. Taxonomy (NCBI): domain Eukaryota; kingdom Metazoa; phylum Arthropoda; class Insecta; order Coleoptera; family Elateridae; genus Sinelater; species Sinelater perroti. Next base: position 854,664 of record JARFIY010000059.1, on the reverse strand, counting down.
TTATTATTTTCGATATATTACAAGTGGGGAAAGAAGAGCCAAGAAAATGCATAATAACAAAATTAGAAAACCAGGAACAGAAAGACGAAATAATGAAGCGGAAAGGCAGACTGCGTGGAAGCAAGATTTTTATAGGCAGTGATCTAACTTTGGAAGAAACACAAATACGTGCAAAAAATAAAAGAAAGTGCCAAAGAAGAAAAAATAACGGGAAACAGAGTTAAAATAGGGTACCAGAAGCTAATAATTAATGACACGGTATATAAATGGAACAAAAGTAAACAGCAACTTCAACCTTCGAAAAACTAAATGTAGCAGCACAAAAGGATGGAAAATGGAAGACGAAAACGGCAAGAGAAAAGGCTAACGATTGTAGGAAAAATATAATAAATGAAAAAGCTAAAAACCAACAAAAAAATGGGATAAATGGGGTAAAAGAAAACAAAACTGATCAAATGTACATAGCAACTTGGAATGTTAGGGGAACATATGTAGAAGGAGCGCTAATTGGACTAATTAACACAATGGAGAAGGACAAAATAGAGATCATGGCCCTACAGGAAACAAAAAAGGCGGGAAATAGCACTAACCAAATAGGGGATTATATATTTTTCAATAGTGAAAGTAAAGACAGAATGCTGGGTACAGGGTTTCTGATACACAAAAAGGTTACGGAAGAAATACTAAATTTTTGCCCAATATCAAAAAGAATCAGTATGCTGAGAGTTAAAAGTAAGTGAAGAAAAATTAGCATCATTAATGTGCACTGCCCAAGCGAGGAAAAAGAAAGGGAAGAGAAAGAAAGCTTCTATGAGGAAATTGAGAAATTGATAGACAAGATACCAAATTACGATGTGAAAATAATTTTTGGAGACTATAACGCAAAGGTGGGAAAAGAAGAAATGTATAGACCATATATTGGAATACACAGTAAACATCAAGAAAGTAACGAAAACGGAAGAAGAATGATAGAATTGGCGATAGAAAAATACCTTAGAATAATGACAACTTATTTTAAACATCGAGAAGTTCACAAAGGAACCTGGATTTCACCAGATATGAAATCGATAAACCAAATAGACCATCTGCTTATAGAAAGTAAACATATACGTTACATAACGGATGTGAGAAGTTATCGTGGGGCGGTTGCAGATAGTGATCATATGTTAGTTAGAGCAAAAATAAAATACAGAAGACCACCAAAAGCGAAAAAGAAGGAAAAACTAAGAGTTAAATACAATATAAGTAATTTGAATGACGAAAATAAAAGAGCAGATATTCAAGGAAGTGTAAATAAAGCGATAAAAGAATATAGAAGAAAAATGGAATGAATTTGAAAAAATATTAAAAGAAAGAGTGCAGATACTAAGAGAAGACACAAAACAGAAAACCAAAATGTAGTACGACAATGAATGTAGAAAAGCAATAAAAAGAAGGGAACAAGCAAGAATAGAAATGCTGAAGCAGAACACGGCAGAGAACAAAAAGTGTTATGAACAATGTAGAAAAGAAGCAAATGGAACAGATGGAAAACAACTATGTTAAAAAACAGGCCAGAGAATTTTACTAAAATGTAAAGAAACAAAGTGGAAAATCCAAAGAAAAATTGCTATTTTGTAAAGAGAAACAAGGAAATTTAGTAGGTGGTTTAAGAGAAAGTCTCAACAGATGGGTGGAATATTTTAAGGATGTTTATAAAGTAGAAGAATATACAGAGGAAGCAAATATAGTAGATAACAAGGGAAATGAGTTATGTGAACCCCCAAGTGTAGAGGAAATAAAAAATATAATAAAATTGTTTAGGAACCACAAATCACCAGGGGAAAATGGGATAACAGCCGAGATTCTAAAAGCAGGTGGAGAAAAATTGGTAATAACTATACATAAAATCATTGAACATGTATGGAAAGGGGAAATAATGCCAAAAAGGTGGAGGGAAGCCCTAATATGTCCCGTACACAAAAAAGGAGATGTAACATGCTGCGAAAACTACAGGGGCATAGCTCTCATGGATACGACATATAAAATTCTAGCATCGGCAATAAAGAATAGGATAAATAAAACTGTGGAAGAAAAAATAGGTCAATACCAATGTGGGTTCCGGCAGAATAGATCAACTATGGAGCAGGTTTTCATTGTAAAACAAATTATAGATAACAGTATAGACCAAAGGTTACCCCTATACATGGTATTCATCGATTTTAAACAGGCCTATGACACGATAGAAAGGGAGCAACTATACACAGCTATGGAGAAAATGGGTACCTCTGAAAAAATTATAACACTAGTAAGAATGACTTTAACTGAAACAGATTATAAGATACTAATCAATAGGCATGTGTCAGAGATATTTAGAGTACATAGAGGATTAAGGCAAGGAGACCCGCTGTCAACGACCTTGTTTAATGTGTTTGTTTAACGAGGCAATAAGAAGATTTGAAAACAAAGCAAAAAAGGCGGGACTAAAAATCAGTGAAAAGAAAACTAAATATATGGTGGTAAATGAAGGGAGAAATAGTGCACAAAAAGAAAAACTGGAATTTAAAGCAGAAGATGGAGCACAATATAATTTCGAAAAAGTGGAACTGTTTACTTATTTAGGAGTAACAATAAACTGCAAGAATGAAGAAAGATGCGAAATTCAAGAAAGGATAGCAAAGGGTTTAAAGTGGGTTAAGAGCTGTTTTCAAATCAAAGAATATTTCGAGAAGTACAAAAATTAGAATTTATCCAACAATTATCCGACCAATAGTTACCTATGGATGTGAACTGTGGAAGTTAAATAAAAAAGAGAGAGACATGCTGGAGATCTGGGAGAGAAAAGTGCTACGAAAAATATATGGAGGAAGAAAAGAAGAAGAACTTTGGGTTAGAAGAACAAATATGGAGTTAGTACTATTATACGGGCAACCAGTAATAACAAATGTTATAAGAGCACAAAGAATGCGATGGCTGGGACATGTGTCAAGATTGCCAGAAGAAAGACCAACAAAACAAGTGTTAACACGAGGTATAATGGGAAGAAGAAAGAGAGGGAGGCCACGCACAAAATGGTTGGAAGCAGTCGAAAGAGACCTGGATGAAATTGGCATAACTGGGTGGTGAGAAATAACAAAAAGCAAGAAAGACTGGAGGAAAATTTGTAATAAAGCCATGGGCCAACTTGGCCTGTAGTGCTGATAATATATATATATTACAGGCAGTAATCTGAAATCGCATAAAATATTTACATTTTTTACGAGTGCAAATATAGTCCTAAACATGAAAAAATCTGTTCTACCTTTAGAACAATACTTGTAAATTTAAGTGACACCATTCGTTAACTAAATGATTCTTACGTGCTTATTTGCTATACGTCTCTCGAACGAACGTGCTAATGATCCGAAATTTCGCCGTAAAAAAGGCTAGTCAGCTTGTCCTCAAATATTTCAAGCTTAAATTCTGTTGTAAGTCCCGTAAAATAAAAGAAGTAACGAGTTACTTATCCGGTGCTTAGTTTCCTGGAACAGTTAATAAATGTCCCCTGTACTAAATTTGATAGTTATTTTCTTCGTTCAATTTATTCGTTTTCAGACGATTTAGTTTGATAATATACAAGATACACCCGGAAAGTAGTGAGATAATTCCAGAAAGTTTATATACATTTAACAATATTTAAAATAATATCCTTGAACTTCAACACACCGTTGGTAGCGGTTCCGCCATGCGTCGTAGATATTCTGGAAGCCTTGAATCAAAATATGTTTCAAAGCGCTCATCACAGCAGCCTACACATTTTTAACAGTCCTTTCAAGCTAAATTTCAGCCGGGGAAACAAAAAGAGGTCAAGGTTCAGTGTGTAGGGAAGTTAGAGCAGAGTTGCCACGGTTTGCTTCGCCAGAAACTCTCTCACTAGCAACGAACAGGTGTATCGGGACCCCAAAATATTTTTTTGGTTCGTCACGTGTTACTACGTATTAAAAAAATTGTTAAATAATGTTATACTAAAAATCAAAGTCACTTTTACAACTCATATAATAAATCATTTTAAATTGTTACCGCCTTAAATAAAACTACATATAAAGTTTTGTATGAATTTGGAACATTTGTTTGCAAAACTATGCGATGGGTGCAATACGAATAAAGCCATAGAACAAACGATTCAAAGATGGGTAAGGATCTGTTATACGTGGACTGCACGATATCTTCTTGAATTGGCAACCCTGCGTATGTTAGGTGCGATCTAATGTTTGCATCATACAGTTTGACGTTTATGCCGTACTCATAATGTTTTGTTATACAGACGCCATTTATTTTGCTTTCATCAAGTTGAAAATTTTCTCTCGGCCAAAAAATGGAATTAACTTGTAAACCAACACGCGACGCCGGATCATTAATTACCATGGCAATGTGAGCTCACACATATCGACGCAAACAACTGGCTTTTTGAGCACTCAAAACGTCGAATTGATGGGTCGTTCGGCGTACAGACCTGATTTGGCTCCTAACAATTTTTTTTTTGTTTCCACACGTGAAGAACAAACTGCGTGGACAACGATTTTGACGCCGTAAACGGCGGTTGATAGGATGATTCGCTATGGAAAAAATGCTATAAAAAAATTCCAGCGTATGAAACAATGCATTGACCAACAGGGAGAATATTTTAAAAAACAATAAAAAAGTTTTCACCATTAAACATTTGTTTTTGTTAGTTTTTCACAATAAATATCGTGCGGTCCACGTAAGTGAAAGACCAGTAACAGGAAGATTACCAGAAAATATTAAATTTTTATGACATACAACTGTCAGGAATCAGCGACAACAGTTCGGGATCTAAAAGATGAGCTGGGGATTCCAAAATCTAAAGCGTGTAAAATCGTAACAAAAGATCATCATATAAAACACGTTGGGCGAAAATGCGTTTTGCGGCTACTGTTACAAGGGTAAAAGGATTATCATGCTGCAGTTGTTAATGACTTGCTTTAGACTGCTACTAATGAACTAAATTTTCTCAAAAAGGTAATAACCGGAGATGAAATTTAAATCTACAGTTACAATTCGAAAATAATAGCACAATCGCTCATTAGAAGTCCCCTGGTTTGTCATGTCTGCAAAACTGTGTTGGGCTTCTAAGATCCTTACTTCAATGGTGCCCCGGCGGCACTTTGACAGGGGCGGCAAATAGCGCCCCGGTCCCAATCTTTTCAAGTAAAAATTCATTTAAGTACAGTGACCTGCAGGTCCTGATGGAAACCCACGCATTTGGTATTAACAACCGTTTATGGTAATATTAATGCCGACCTTCCATGAAACCACAAAGTCCAAACGTAGGTATTGAGCGGGATTATCTAGGCCTAGTCGTTCCAATCCGTCTTACTACCGCACCATGTGGCCAGCACCTGACGGGGGCGACACGTTGATATTAAAATAAAATAGATTTTAACAGCATAATTAATGAATTTGCAACTGGGAAAGCTCGGAAAGTTCCATTGTTTTAGAGTAAGTAAATAATATATATTGTAGGCCTAAACCTACCTATTCAGCTTAGTACCGCCTGTTACCCATTTGTTTGTTTTTTAACGCGGGAATAGGGCGGAACTTTCAGAGTTCGCCTCGGGCGGCACATACGCTAGTTACGCCACTGGTGGTAGGCCAATAAGCATATGGGATTGTTTTGCGTGTACTGTTTTAAGACACGTTAGAATCGAAGGAACAAGGAAAATCAATATGTAATGCCTTTTGAATTTTCCAAAATAAAAAATTATTTTTTGCTTCTATTCCAGTATAAACATGATGGATCTGTTAGCAGTGTGCACTGAGAAGGAACAAAGAGCAATGATCTGATTTATATCAGATATATACTATATATATATATATATATATATATATATATATATATATATATATATACAGGGTGTCCCAAAAATCAACTTCAAGCCGAAAACGGGTGATAGACCAGGTAGTGACAGTTCCCGGAAAAATAATAAAAAAAATCTTAGTCATGTACTTTTAAAATTATAGACATTCAAAGAAAATTCAAGTACTGTGACTACAAATCTTTGTTCTTCATATTTTTGTGTGTCATGTAACCCTGAATAACCCTTCTGTAATTACAGTCTAAAACTAAAACACAACTGCCTCAGGTTTAAAGAAAATATCACTTTGTTACCCAACCGTGCACTCCAAATTATTACATTGCCCAACTTTAACTGACTGTACTGAAAGAAAATGTGCAACGCTATTTTGGCAAGTGACTGTAAAAGATGGTGTCTTTAATCCGGACAAAATAGCATGATTCTAAACATGCTTAGCACGCTAATAAATAAACTAGCCTAATTATGGGTAAGTTTCTCAGAGTAGGTCTGTGGAACGCTAATGGCCTAACGCAACATAAAGAAGAAATAAAATTGTTCTTATTACATAACCACATAGATGTACTGCTAATAAGTGAAACACACTTCACACAACAGACTTACTTCAAAATACCTCATTATGAACTCTATCATACCAATCACTCAGACGCTACTGCGCATGGAGGTACAGCCATTCTTGTCAAGCAAACAATTCAACACCATGAAGAAATAAAATATCAGGAAGACTTTATCCAACCACCAAAATCAAGGTAAAAACATTGCCATATGAATTGACACTTGCTGCAGTTTATTGCCCACCCCGACATAATATCAAAAAAGCAGATTTTGACAAATTCTTTCTAACACTAAGTCACAAATTCGTAGCGGGAGGGGACTACAACAGTAAACATACTAGGCTCACGCCTAACAACAACGAAAGGTAGAGAACTCCTTAAGTCAATGGAGGACAAAAAATACTCATTTATATCAACAGGAACACCAACCTATTGGCCCACCGACGCAAACAAGTTACCAGACCTACTAGACTTCTTCGTCGTAAATGGAATCAATCAGGCATATACTACTGTAATACCCAGTTATGACCTAACTTCCGATCATTCTCCTATCATACTAACAATTGGGGCATCTATAGTAAACAAGAAGCTCACAACCAGATTACACAACTCTAGAACGGACTGGGCTACATATCGTAACATTTTAAGCGAAACCATAAAATTAAACATTCGACTCAAGGAATGCGAAGAAATTGAAACAGCTACTGAAGAACTCATAACAAAACTCCAGCAAGCTGCGCAACAAGCTACACCAACCATTTCACAAAAGCAACTAAACATTGACATACCACTAGAAATTAAACGAATGGTCGCAGAAAAACGTCGTGCTAGAGCTAACTGGCAACGAAATCATACACCTGCTGCCAAAAACGCCTACAACCATATGACCAATAAATTAAAAACAAAACTCAAAGAAATCAGAAATGAGAAATTTGAGCTCTATTTATCTCAATTAAATCGAACTGATGATTCTATCTGAAACCCATCAAACAAGCTAGGAAACCAAAATTCAAAATACCACCAATTAGAAAAAGCAACACCGAACCTTGGGCAAAAGCGATAGAGACAAAGTCAGACTCTTCGCTGAACATCTATCCTTAGTCTTTCAACCACTTGATAGCGCACCAGACCAAGAAGTAGAGCGAAGTCTTTCCATCCCTCCTGACATACGTCATGAAATTAAACCCTTTACCCCAAACGAAATAAAATCTGAAATAAATCTGATAAACCTCAAGAAGACCCCAGGAACTGATCTGATAACTGCCAAAATGCTGCGTGAACTCCCAAAAAAGGGCCTAGTGCTATTAACTTATATCTACAATGCAATCCTGAGGCTAGGATATTGGCCAAAATGCTTTAAGGCTGCATAAATCATAATGGTCGGAAAACCCGGAAAAGAACCAACCGACGTTACATCCTATCGACCTATCAGCCTCCTCCCGGTGACCTCAAAGCTGTTAGAAAAACTCATACTTCGTCGAATTAATGAAGACTTACTGCCCCAACATTGGATACCTTCTCATCAGTTTGGGGTTCGACAGGCTCATTCTACCGTGCAACAAGTACACCGCATTACACAAACCATAAATAAAGCACTAGAAAACAAAGAGTACTGTTCAGCTGTCTTAGTCAAGCATTTGACAAAGTGTGGCACCCCGGATTACTTTTCAAAATTAAGCAAACGTTCCCTTTGGCATACTATAATTTACTAAAATCATATCTAAGCGATAGAACATTTCAGATAAAAATTAATGAAGTAACATCAGACTACCACCCTATCAACTCAGGCGTTCCACAAGGCAGTGTTCTGGGGCCTTTGCTCTATGTCCTATATACATCGGATCTACCAATGACACAATATACAACAATAGGAACATTCGCAGACGACACTGCTATACTGTCCAGGCATGAAAATCCTGCAACTGCATCGGCCAACCTACAAAACCACTTAGTACTCCTTCAACAATGGTTACACAGATGGAAAATCAAAGTTAACGAAAACAAGTCGGTACACACAACATTTACGCTCAAAAAACAGATATGCCCACCAGTCGTAATAAATAATGCACAAATACCACAACTGGAAACGGCAAACTATCTAGGCTTACACCTAGATCATAAGCTAAATTGGAAGGAACACCTCAAGAAGAAAAAAAAACAAATAGATCTAAAAGTTAAGGAACTCAACTGGCTAATTGGAAGACATTCAAAATTATCGCTTGCAAACAAAACCCTAATCTATAAGACTGTTATAAAACCAATCTGGATGTATGGAGTAGAGTTATGGGGCTGTGCATCCAAATCAAACATCGCATTAATCCAACGTACTCAATCAAAAATATTACGTCAGATTACAAATGCGCCGTGGTATGTATCCAACAACACGCTGCATATGGACTTACATCTCCCAACGGTCCAGGAAGTAATCCAGGAGAGAGCTATCAAGTACCATGCAACCCTAGAAACTCACTCAAACCCCTTACTGGAGCAGATGCTGGAACCCAGGGTCAACCAAAGACTAAAGAAACTATGGCCAATAAACCTAGTGTGAGTGTCGTGGTATGGCCAACAAACTCGTGTGTGTGTGTGTAGTGTATTCCTAATATCTATTAGACTCTAATACTCTCGAAGTACAAAACTGTAATTACGTAGGTTGTATCGTAGCCTCATCATGTTATTCTTATCGTTAGTATCTATAATGATACATAATAAAAAAAAATAAAAAATTTAATCCGAATTCCAAAATGGTATGACTTGCTAAATTAATTGTTTAATAAGGAAAAATATTTTTTTTCTAAAGAAACCCGATTTTAAACTAATTCTTTTTACTTAGTTAAAATGCTTCTAATGCACGTTAGGCTTTGTCTAAGTCCCTAGTTTTAAGGTACAACTTTGAGTGAGACGGATAGTGACGCTACTTTCACCAAGATGATTGAGACGGATAGACACGCCTTTTCGACTAGTGTGAGTGAAACGAATAGCGAAGCCATCCTAGCCAAATAGTGGCGCATACGCACAATATGTAATACTACAGTACGTTATGCTTTTTCGGTTACTGCGCATCTTTCTGTATTCGTGCTTACAACATTGGCTTTGTTTATTGGACTTGATTGGGGTGTGACTTGGATATGTTATCTGACTATTTCTGACAAACCTAGCTTTCTTCTGAACTAAAATGTTAATCGTTGATCGCGTCATTGTGTACTGTGAATACCACCATGTCACCTCGGTACACTGCACAGGAATATGCTAACACGCACCTCATTTATGGGGAATTCAGATGCAATGGTAGTGCTGCAGCTAGACTTTATTGTGAGAGATATCCAAATGCTGGGCGTTATCCAGATCACCGAGTGTTTACAAATGTGCACCGGTCACTCTCAGAGGGTCGATTTCCAAATCAAATGACTAGTAAGGGAAGACCCCTCATGCCCTGCGAGGTCAAAATCTTACAAGCACCTCGGTACGTGGAATTGAAGCAAGGACAGGAGTGCCCGAAAGTACAGCATACCGAATTTTACAGAAGATGTAGGACTTGCATTGTGGCTGAAGGCAAATAATTTGAACATTTGTTATGAATTAAATAAACTTTTGATTCCAGTAATTAAATTTTATTTTAAACTTAAAAGAAAAAATGAGTCATTACTTGATGACCCATGGTACCCTTAGCCTGGTTGTGATTCTTAATTACTGTCCGTCTCACTCAAACTTGTACCTCAAAACTAGGAACTTAGAGAAAGCCTAGGGTGCATTAGAAGCATTTTAACTAAGTAAAAAGAATTAGCTTGAGATCGGGTTTCTTTAGAAAAAAAATATTTTTCCTTATTAAAGAATTAATTTAGCAAGTGTCATACCATTTCGGAATTCGAACTAAATACGCAATCTTTTACAGTTACTTGCCAAAATAGCTTTGTACATTTTCTTTCAGTACAGTCAGTTAAAGTTGGCGATGTAATAATTTTGAGTGCACGGTTGGGTAACTATAGTCGAGTCAAATTAGCAAGAAAAAAGCTAAAAGCTCGAAATTTTTAGTGGGTATCAAGACGTTCCAAAGCGCATTTGATTCGTAAGAGCATCAGAAACAAATGTTGCCACATATTTTCTTTGTTATAATGCGTAAGTGCATTTGTGCACGCAAAAAATGCATTTATTTGATGAGCTTTTTGCAGACCCAAAAGAATATTTTAGTTCTCGCTTAATATTGGCCAAAATAAGCTCATTCCCGTTATTCGGGTTTTTTTTTGGGGTCTCTGATCGCGAATATGATGCTTAGGAAGTGCTCGGATACACTTGGAAGGCATAATTCTGGGGATGGGGGTGATTTTAAAGAATTACCTCAAAGTCGTTTGTTTTTCCAGTTGAAACTGTCTATATAAGAGTTTTTAGGGTTGCTGATTACGAATATGATGTTTAGGAAGTACTCCGATGCACTTGGAAGGGTGGGCATAATTCTGGGGATGGGGGTGATTTCAAGAAAGCCCACACCCAAGTGCATCGGGGCACTTTCTAAACATCATATTCATTATCAGCGACCCCAAATACCCTTATCCAGACAGTTTAACCTCGAAAAACAAACAACTTTGAGCTGGTTTCCTAATATCACCCCCATCCCCAGAATTATGCCTTCCAAGTGCATCCGAGCACTTTCTAAGCATCATATTCGCGATGAGAAAACTCAAAAACCCTTATATAAACAGTTTAAACTCTGAAAACAAACAAATTTGAGGTAAGTTTCTAAAATTACTCCCATCCCTAAAATTATGCCGCCTAAGTGCATCGGGCACTTTCTAAGCATCATATTCGTGACCAGAAACCCCAAAAACTCTTTTATAGACCTGTTTAAACTGGAAAAACAAACAAATTTGCGGTTTTTCCCAAATTTTCCCTCATCCCCTGGATTATTCTTCCCTCCAAATGCATTGGGACACTTTTAAACATCATATTCGTTATCAGCGACCCCAAAAACTTTTATTCAGACAGTTTAAACTCGGAAAACAAACAAATTTAAGGTAATTTTCTAAAATCACCCCCATCCCCAGAATTATGCCCCTAAGTGCATCAAGGCACTTCCTAAGCATCGTATTCGTGATCAGCGACCCCAAAAATCTTTAAGTAAAGAGAATGAGCTTATTTTGGTTAATATTAAGCGAGAAATAATATATTCTTTTTGGCCTGCAAAAAGTGCATCAAATAAATGCATTTTTTGCGTACACAAATGCACTTTCGCATTATAACAAAAAAATATGTAGTAAAATTTTTTTCTGATGCTGTTACGAATCGAATGCGCCTTAGAACGTCTCGATACGTGTACCTGCTAATAATTTCGAGCTTTTTTACTAATTGTCTTCGACTACTAAGTGATATTTTCTTTAAACCTGAGGCAGTTGTGTTTTAATTTTAGACTGCAATTACAGAAGGGTTATTCAGGGTTACATCACACACAAAAAAAATGAAAAACAATAAAGATTTGTAGTCTCAGTATCTGAAAGATCATCACAGGGTGCCAATGTTCTCGATTTTTTTTGATTGCCTATAATTTTAAAAGTACACGACTAAGATTTTTTAAATTATTTTTCTGATAACTGTCACTATCTGGTCTATCACCCGTTTCCGGCTTGACGTTAATTTTTGGGACACTCTATATATATATATATATATATATATATATATGGGTGTGTGTGTGTGTGTATCTGCCTCTTTTTATTGACGGCTAATTTGAGGAAAATTTTGTTTTCGCACAAATACAGTTCGATTTTGCAAATTACAGCTCTGATATTGTTTTTAAGTGCTTAAATCGTTACTGTAGCATTAATGTAGACCTTATCTTTAAAGTAGTCTCAAAGGAAAAGTTTAATAGCGTCAAATCGCATAATTTGGGCGACCAATTGAAGTCTTCGTTTCGAGAAATTACTTGTTCGGGAAATTTTTGGAAAATTTTCATGGCTATTTCTCTTAATGTTAGATTTTCAGACCCCATAGGTGCGATAGTTTCACTTATTTACTTACTCAGTGAGGTAAAAATTGACTTTATCAGTCAAAATAATCTCCAACACTCAATTAATAAATGGATAGTGTTGTTCATGATCTATTGGCATAAGTTAGAGTTTGTTATCCTTTAGACCCAGATCTTTGTACAGACTAGTTTGTGAGATGTCCAATTATTGTGAAGTCTTGAAATAGACAATTTTTTTACAATAAATCTTTTCAAGAAATCTATCTGAGTAAGTACGATTTGCGTTCTTTATATTTAAAATTTGACTAAAAAGCTCAGATTAATCAATCATGAATACTTTTACCATTATTTCTTATAACCTTAATTATTCGATACAAAAACTTTTAACTGTTTAAGTGCCTGTCGTATTTCTAGAGAACAACTGAATTACTTGGCGTTGGAATAAATTTTCGCATTAGCCATACATCAATGTTTTCTATATGTTAAGGTCGGGGGGAGAATGTCCACGTACATTTTTGATGAATGATGACGTCTTGAAAAATATACGATTGACTTACATTTGAAAATTTGTTTTGACGCCAAAATTCATATTTAATATACATTTTGAGGTTAATACTATAGATCGAAATTAACATACAAACGAAATAAGATGGATTAAAGACCGAGTTTAGGAAACTTGCAGTTAAGTTTTTAACTAGGAGAATCTACATCTCTTTTTCAAGCGGAGGTATTTACTGTGCTACATTACACCAGACAAAATAATTTGAGAGCTTATCGAAGTAGGAAAATCAATATATTCACAGTCAGCATCCCTAAAGACGTTATAGAACCCGAAGATAACTACCAGGATAGTATCGGACTGCCTCGGAAAACTCAAGGATTGGGCAGATCGCCACAAGTTAACTCTGTTGCGGATATCAGGACACTGGGGAATTATAGGTACTGAGAAATCTGGAGAGTTAGCACCATATATAGACACTAAATCGACTTTGAGAGTATCTAAATGTATATTACAAGAAGGTGAGAGAGTGGGTCAGGAAACAACATAAAAAATACTGGGACAAAGACATGGAAAAACCTTCAGAAAAGAACCATCTCGTAAACTAACTGATGAACTGTTAGTACAAAGCAGGGATCAGTTACGAACTATTGTCTTCTCACAGGACATTGTTTTCTTAAATGGCAACTTAACAAAATAGGGTTGCACAATGGAGACCTGAGCTGAAGGCAGGGAACCAGAAGCAACCATTCACATCTTGTATGTGTGCGAGGCTTTAGTTTAGAGGAGGCAAGTTATTTATGGAAAACTACTAATGGATCTAGAAGAATATAGCAACTAATCAGTAAGGGACAAGGGATGAGGATACTGGAAAACTGACGTAAAGAAAATCATGAGGCTGCAGTATTGTAGTTCTCAACAAAAAAACTTCGTTGCTAGTGCAGAGAAGTCGTAAGAAAGTACGTCGTGCTCTTAACCCCCCTGCGAGAAATTGACGTCAAAGAGAAGAGGTATTATGTTAGAGCGCTTGAAGTCGTGTACCGGTCTGTAATCGGAAGCCGTCCTCCGGTTGGTTATCCTATGCACGTACTGGTTCAGAAAACGATATTCGCGAATGAGTATCTTTTTTGACATATCGGTTTCATATTCATGCCACAGCACTGCTGGGGCGACCAATTCTTCGGCCCATTACTCGTAAAAACACCCTCTCCATGTAGGCCAACAATACGCCATCGTTCAAATTCCTCAACTAGCGGATAATGTACACTTTGTCAACGTTGGGGTATTCTTATACCAAATCTGAATGGGCGAAAACAAATTTTTGCCTATTCTACACGTAGTATCACCGCTTTCTCTAGACCTGATAAGAAATGTTAATTAAATCTTAGACAGACATAAACATTTAGTTCTCACAATTTAATTGAATTCTAATAGCAGTGTGATTGATTTAATATAAAAGGCAATGTACAATAATGTATTTTTAACGGTGCTGCAAGTTCAATTAAAGGTTAGACTTAAGTGATGGAAGGGGATGAAACGTTTTCGTCCGATTTTGAAACTTACAGTTTTTTTTAGATTTTCAACATGGTATAAACATAATAATGTTTACCATACAACTAATTTTTATAGAAAAATATAAACGAAGCGATATTCGAAATGTATGGAAACTGGATTTGTTGAAAGCATTTGCCTGCATTTTTAGCACGGCGTATGACAAACCTTTAATTTCCTTTATCTGATGAAACTGTTTTTAAGCGTTACTTTTATTTTGGAGAACTAAAAGCTTGATCACATTCAAAAGATGTATGCTATATAGTTTTTTCACTCTTTTGATAGGAAAGTCTCCTTTTTAATAAATTGTTCTTGCTAGCTGTTTTTCCATCTCCATTTTTTGTCGCAACCAATATTTATTAGCTTTCCTTTTTCCTTTTCTGTTTTGGCAAATGCTCTCAATTGGGGTTGTTTCTCTATTTCTTTCAGTGTTATATCATCATTATTAAATTTAAGCTCTCCTCTCCCATTTTTCATTTTTGATTTGTTTTTTATTATTTCGTTCTTTTCCATTTCGCTGTTCATTCCTATAACGCACGTTTTAGTTCCTATTTTGTATGTCTGTTTTCAGCTGGCTGTTTAAGAAACTTTTAATTCCTTTTTTAATTCTAAGGTGTCATTTGTATCTATAATTAATCAATACATTACGACATTATTTTTTATTCGTTCTTTTTTTTATTGGTTCCAGCGTATTTTCTACTTTTTGTAATCTTCTGGTTTTCTTTCTTCAAGCATTCGTTTGAAAGTTTTAGTTTTAAGAGTTCATCGTTAAATTCTCTTGCATTTTCATTCTTTAACTTATTTTTTAATTTCTTTCTGCTTTATCTTCATATCCTTTTATTTTTTGCATATCTCCTCCATCATCTCTAATATTTTTTCCAATTTTCTTTCCATTGTCTTCAATTTTTTTTGTTTGAAGATGACCTTGTTTTTGTAGGTCCTGCAAACATCTCCTCAAGATTTCCCAGACTTTTTCCTTTTGCTTTCGTCCGTTGTATACTCATCGGTATTCCGTTCTGCCATTACAGTTTACAAATTAGTTTTTGATAATTCAATTCCGGTTCTGTTCTGTTACCAGTATTATTAAAGGCAAGCCTATCTGCCTATTTTTGTTTTATCACACTACGTAAGAAGTCACGGCCAGTAAACCCGCAAAAACTGCTAAAATTAATTTTTTCCTAGGCTTATATTTATACAGTCATTTTTTAAAGATTAATCTTTTGCTAAGACTGATATTAAATCGAGAAAAAGAAATTTTCCCTTTCTTGTACACACACAAATAACAATATATATGAAAAAATATAGTAACTATTTAGCAACACAAGCGTAGCATTAGTAAAGTGGTAAATAATTATAGTTTTGTAGCATTTTATAATTCCTATAATTTTCTAGCTTTAGCATATCGAAAGACATTTAAAAAAACAAGTAAAAAGAAAAGATATCTTTAGAAACTAAATAGAAAGTGTAATAAAAGTTGCTAAATTATATTCCATGAATGAATCCATAATAACTATAAGAGAAAATAAAATTTCTGTTAGAAAGTGTAGTAACTGAAACTGGTAGAAGTATGTGCACAAATTCATACGTAAGGGATTTTGCAATAAAAAATATGGAAAAACCTTTAAAGATGTGGATAGAAGACCAAACTCAAAAGCGGATGCTAAGTGATATCAAAGCCATTACAAATAAGGCTTTGCAAATTTTTGGTAAAATTAAGGATTAGTTACCATCTACTTATTCAGTTAAAAAAAGCAGTTTCTTTCAGCAAGCCATGGTAGGTTTGAAAGATTTAAACAAAGACATTCTTTAAGTAAACTAAGGCAGAAAAATGAACTAGTATCTGGTTATGTAGATGCAAGATTAGCCAGTAAAGTTTGCTAATATTGTTGGCACCAATTCATACACTCCTGGACAGCTCTTCATTGTTGACGAGTCAAGGTTATTTTGGAAAGAATACCAGAGAGATTTTATTTATCCACAGCTCATAAAACAGTTGGTGGTCACAAAGGAGCAAAAGATCGCATAAAAGGTCTTTTCTGTAGCAAAGTTTCAGGAAATCATGTAATAAAACCATTGGTTATTAACAAATTAAAAACGCCATTCGCGTTTATTGGATGGCCAATAAGAAAGCATGAGTTACTGTCACAATGTTTAACGTTTTGTCTCAGAAGATATTTAGGTGAGAAGGGATTGACCTTTAAAGTGCTTCTGCCAATTGACAATGTACTGGGTTATGCTCAATATTTACAACACAAAAATGTGCAAGTTGTAATTGAAGATGAGATTTCTTATTCACCAGAAGAACAAGATAATTCAGTTAACATGGCTAATTAAATGAATGATCCTGACAACGATCTTGATAAAACGGAGTCTGAATCAGTTGCATTCAAAGTAAAAATTATCCGTAAATGGTTTGATGAGGGCAAAAGTTCGATAATCATTTTTTACCAAATGACACAATGCTTAGCTCAATACGTGGGTTGCACGATATCTATAGCAAAAAACTAACAAAAACAAATGTTTAGTTTAGAAATTTTTAATTTTTCATAATATTCTCCCTGATGGTTAATACATTGTTGTATATGCTGGAATTTTCATAGCATTTTTTCCATAAAGAATCCGATATCTCCTAATCATGGGTTTCGAACTCATCTACCGCCTTTTTCGGCGTCGAAAATTGTACTGCAGGTGGTTTGTTCTTCACGTGAAAGAACAAAAAGATATCGTTAGGGGCCAAATCAATTTTGTAAAGCGGATGACTCATCAATTCTACGTTTTTGAGCGCTGAACAAGCCAGTTGTTTGCGTCGATGTGTGTGAGTTCGCATTGTATGGCGAAGAATGATCTGGTGTAGCTGGTATTTCTTATTTTTCCAAAGTCTACTGACAAATAAATGGCTAGTTACCATTCAGAATTGGCCGTTTTACGATACTCTAAAACCACGGTTCCAACACGTCCAGTTTTTCCAAAAAACAGGCGACATTTGTTTCGAAGAGTTTCGAGCGCGAACAACTTCTTTTTAAGATTTGGCTCATCTTGGAAGACCCATACACGTGACTGCTGTTTACTTTCATGCTCATACGCACAAATCCAAGATTTGTTACCTGCGATGATATTGTAAACGGTATTTGAAGCACCGCGATCGTATTTCTTGAGCATTTCCTTCAACCAATAGATACGGGCCGGTTTTTGAGCGATAGTCAACTTATGCGGGATCCAACGCCCACACAGAATTTTTACGGTTAAATGTTCATGCAATATCGAGTATATGCTAGTCATACTAATGTCTAAGGATGTCTGAATTTTACGATGTGACACGACGATGTTTGCTGGTACCAGCAACGGCTAAATTGAACCAACGATATATAGTTGCCCTGTACCAAAAGTCAAAGGGACGCACTGTTGTTGAAATAATCCACCTCAAAAGTCGAAAAAAACATCGCACAAAGATGTTCATAAATTAATTCAATTTTTTTGGCCGAGAAAAAATTTCAACTTAATGAAAATAAAACAAATAGCATTTATATGACAAGACGTTCTTAGTACGTATGTCGTCAAAAATGCCAAGCTGTATGGTGCAAACGTCAGATCGAACTTAGCACACGCAGGGTTGCTAATTTGCAATAGATATCGAGCAGCTTAGGTATGAGGTCACTAAAGATCTAAGCAAAAGCCAAATGCAATTCTTAATTAGGATTTCATTGACAAGTCTCTTCAATCTAAAATTGTTTTTAATTCGACCATCAAACTAGAATCGCATCAAATGTACTTTATAAGACGATGATCCATAACATACACTTTCTGATAAAGACTGATACTGAGCCCACAGAACTGTACCCCATAAATGCTGGAGTGCCACAAGGTAGTGTCCTGGAGCCACCGAAGACCTACATACAACAGCAAATGTCACTACACCAACATTTGCAGACGATATAGCAGTTCTAGCTTCTGACACTGGCCCAGTAATTGCTTCCCAAATATTGCAAACCAATCTAAATAAAATTCAAACATGGCAAAAGAAATGGAGAATAAAAACAAATACAACCAAATCTATCCATGCGACGTTTACCACATGAAGGAAAATCTACCCCTGCCCAACCGAATAATCAACAAGAAGAAGCCAAATACCTGGGGCTATATATCGATAGGAGGCTCATTTGGAGAAAACACATTTTTATCAAGCGTAAACAGCTAGGACTGACTCTCTCCAAGATGTATTGGCTCACTGGACGTACCTCTAAACTTAGCACCGAAAACAAGCTGTTGCTTTACACAGTTATACTAAAACCAATTTTGTCATAAGGGATACAGTTATGGACCATAGCATCTACATCCAATATAGAGATACTTCAGCGTTTCCAAACGAAAGTATTGAGAATGATAGTGAATGCATCTTGGTTTGTGTCCAATGCAGCCATCAGAAGAGACCTCCACATCCTTTTGGTTAAAGAAGAAATACGACATTTCAGCCAGCAGTATTGTGCTCGACTACATGCCGATCTCAATTACCTAGCAGTGAACCTTCTAAATCAGCCCGTAGTCAACAGGATGTTGAAAAGATACCTACCCAACGATGATAGTTCTAGTTTAAGTTTTAGTATATAAGTATGATATCCTACAACACATATCGGAGATAATCTATTTGTTCGCCACTGGGTAACCTTCTACATGCTACCTTTATTGTTCTACCATTTACTAAATGTACACTATAGATTGCAAATTAAATAGGATAATGAATAAAAAAAAATAGAGCGATAAAAGTAACATACTTTCATCGGAAAGAAAAAATTATTAGTTTATATAAGTGATGGTGGTAGTCAAACTTTTGGTTTCATTGCTTTATGCATTTTATATTTCTGGTATCTATAAAATGAATTACATACAGCTTTAAATGATTGTCATTTGACGAAATAATGTTTTTTATTTGACTTTATTTTACGTTTAAACAAATAAATTTGATTAAATAACTGACTAAATTGCGCGCGTTTGCTTTGTTTTCGATTTATACAGTTTTTCCTACAAAAGGTCACGATTTTGATTTACACGTTTTCTTGAGAACCGATGTGCCATGTAAATCGAGGAATGAAATTCCAAGATTCTTTTACTACACACCTTTTTTGTTACTCTTTTTTTAGGAGTTTTTTCAGGAATAATCATTCTGCATAGTTCAAATGGAAATTTAACTGCTTACTTTATTTGATGTAGTCTATAAAATTATATTTCTGTATTTTTTAGATTTACCGTATTGTTTAAAATTAAGGTAAATATTTCGTACTCTTACCACGCCTGTAAAATTTTTTGTAGTAATTTTTTTTAATGCAAATGGTGAATATCGCTTATAAAAGCATAGAACCACCTGCGGAAAAGTGTCACAGTCGGAAAAATGGGGAAAATTAAAGAAAATTTTCGACGGCTTATTATTTGTTTCGGAGCTTACAAAAAAGCCTCCCAGTATTCTAAAATGCTAAGGGAGCCACAAAGGAGCAGTCCGTTTGCGGCGCACACAAAATATTGAGGCTGCAATAGCAAAAAAGTGCATAAACAATGAGGGTAAAAGTGAGGTTACCAAACACACGATCCCACCGTTTGGACAACAAAAATCGTGCTCTGGCCACTTGGCATCAACGCCGCCGCGTTAGTGGAGGTCAAGCGGCGGGAAATTCGAACGCTGCTCTCAGGGCTTAAATTTGGATGCTGCGCCGCGGCGGCAAGACCGGTTTTTGTTGCCCAAACGGTTGGATCGCGGGTTTGGTTACTTCACTTTTACCCTCATTGTTTATGCACTTTTTTGCTATTTTGACCGCAATTTTTTGAGTCGCTCGCAAACGGACTGCCTCTCTGCGGCTGCCTTAGCATCTTGGAACACTGGGGGGCTTTTTTGTAAGCTCCGAAACAAATAATAAGCCGTCGAAAATGTTCTTTAATTTTCCCCATTTTTCCGACTGCGACACTTTTCCGCAGGTGGATCTATGCTTTTATAAGCGATATTCACTATTTGCATTAAAAAAAGTTACTACAAAAATTTTACAGGCGTGGTAAGAGTACGAAACAATTACCGGAAAATGAAATAAATTGTGCTTTAAAGATTGTGAAACACGTGCTTATTGTTTTATTTTGTTTTTTATAAAACAAAAATGAGTATCTGTATGTCATCCTTTTACCTTAAAAAGCAGATCAAATCTGAAAATGTATTTTAGGTACCCCAAGCTTAATTGCTAATTTAAATAAAAAAAAAATATATGAAATTAGCAATTAAGTTTGGGGTACCTAAAATACATTTTCAGATTTGATCTGCTTTTTAAGGTAAAAGGATGACATACAGATACTCATTTTCGTTTTTTGAATTTTTCAAAAATTAACTCTAGCTAATTTATCTCCTGTTTGGTAAAAAGGGAATCTTCAAACTTGTTGATAAATCCAATTTTTTATCGGTCTCTTAATAGCCGTATCAAAATAATGTAAAAAAATCATGGGCAATTCGAATTTATTTTGAAAAGTATTTGTTATGGTTTAAAAGGTAAATTTAATTTTTACAGCTCACAATAAGAGTAAGTTTTTTATTAAGATGTAAGGGTTCGCTACTGTTCTGTTTTCAAAGTAGGTAATGAGTCATTGGAACGTAGACGGTCTTACTGCACTTTCCCTCCACCCTTCGTGATCGCGTACCGATTGCCTCACGAAGATCGAGTAGCGGTCATTGCTGTTTACTCTGCCGTAGTGCGTTAACACTGCCATTTTTTACGAAGCACGTGATGGTTGTGGTCCTTTTCTGTTGCATCATTGACGTTTTTCACTTGTGATTTGTATCAATACCTATAAAACACCTATTTTTGGGAAAAAATTGGCCGTTATTTGTGAAGTAGTCGGAACTGTGGAAAAGAAGGCACAAACTGCAAAAGCTACAGGTCTAAAAAATAAGGGAACATTTTGAATAGTGTTACATTTGAAAGTGGAAAGGATTGAAGAAGAGCAAGAGGACCGGACAATATTCAGTTCGAGCCAAGGTCAAGGACTCTGTGAGAGTGGAGTGTTAAGGAAAGAATAGCAGGTATGTGAAATATGCTGTTTTAAAAATAAGGGACGAAAGACCCGTTAAAAACAATTTTAATGTTGATGAGGCGATTTGCATGTGTGAAATCCTTAATACACAGTGGGGGAAGTGTGGTAATGAAGGAAATGCCCTTTTTATTTTGCTTAATACACGTCCGAAAAATTCTCCTTATTTTAAAAAAGTCAATAGGGTGCAAAATCTACAAAAAAACAAGTTTGGTTGTTTCAATCAGCAAAAAAATCACTTCATTTTCTCCAAATATGGCATTTGTTGTTCAGTTAATAATTCAGATAGTTTATAAACGTTTACTTGTGCAATATCTGCTGCTAGGTTTTTTATTAGATAAAAATAATTAAATCAACATTGGAAGCCACACGAATGTACCACGGTGCACGGGCTCGAGTCACAGCAAAACTATTATGAACTGTTTGTATGTTTTAGGGAAAAAGCAAAAAGGCAAAAATGTTATTAAAATGTGTTTAATATTTGGGATGTTGCAGGGCAGACAGCGAGCGTGTCATTTTGGGAAGTTCGTCAGTTTGGATGAATACGTGCTACAGTGCATGGTGAGCTACAATTTTCTTGGCAAAGGGAAGCCTGTCTAGCTACATCGCCCGAGGGATTGGATCAACTGCACAGAATACAGCTAACGTAAGTGATTTTCCAAACCTTTAATATTTTTCACTAGTTTGCATTATTACAAGAAGTTAACTCGACAAGAAAATTGAAAAATAAAAAATGTGTGCCCATTTTCCCTTAATTTAAAATTTGGCTAACTTTTGCCTTAGCTGAAGTAACGAAATCGATCGATTTTGGTGGTGATCGATTCATATCGACGAGCCGAGTCGATTGACACCCCCCAATTTTGGGAAACGTCGGGGACAAAAGTTGCAGCCGTTGAAAGTTTTCCTTGGGGATACATTTCGGATGTGGTTTTATGACCATAGTCAAGATTTTTTTTGACAAACTTGATGAATGCAAGGACAGCAATGTCCATTATAATAAAAAACGCATTACAATAAAATTTCGCCGAAAACTAAACTCAGCTTAACTTGACCTTTCTTTGCCTTGAATGCACAGGGATTTACCCAGCGTTAATGAATATGCCGGAATACAATACAAAAAAATAGAAAAGCAATATTTATTGTTGCGAACAATTAATGCTAACCATTTGGTCGCAGCAGTGCTTCCTGGAAACGCTAAGTAGGGGCTAAATGGTCAGCATTGTTTCCAACAATAAATTTTGCTTTTCTATTTGTTTGCATTGTATTCCGGCATACTCATTAAACGCTGTTAATTCCCTGTGCATTCAAGGTAAAGTAGGGTCAACTTAAGTTTAATTTTCAGGAAAAATTGTTTCCTAATTGTTTTTATGACAATAGACAATATTGTTATTCTTGTTTTTGTCAAATTTGCTGATGCTGACTATGGCCATAAAAACACATCCCAACGAAAACTTTCCAACGACCGTAACTTATGGCTCCTACATTTGCTAAAGTTGGGAAGGGTGTCAATCGACTCAGCTCGTCGATACGAATCGATTGACACCAAACACTTTCCCTAAAGCGAAACCTTACCATCGATTTTTTAGTGGTCCCTTCAGATACAAATTCAATAAGTTTTAGTATATATCAATAGACACTCGATGTGCTTTTTATTATGTAAAATGCTGTTACTGCTGAATTACAAGTTCGACGACTAACGAAATACTTGCATTTTGACTTGAACACTCTGTTTTAGTTTTACTTATACTATATAAAAAATATTTTAGGTTTTAGTTTTTCACTTTTAATCTGGTGTGTGGTAAAGATTACTACACGCTTTTGATTTTTTTTTTGGTATATAAAATAATATTTGGTTTACAAACAGCAAAAATTTAGGAGGTACTTCATGTTTTTTGTTTCTAAGTATATCAACATAAGTAAGATCTCAATTTTTTAATTTATTTACTAATTTGTTTGATGTAAACTAATTACAGGCGACAACATTGATATTAGAACCATAAATTGATGGTGGGTCAAAGGACAGGTTGTGGTAGATTAGTTTTAGCAGAGGTTTCAATTACAAAAAAAAATATTTCTATATGTACCTGGTATTTCCACGAACACTGTTACAAACTAATTAAAGATCATTATAAAACGATTAGCTATTTTCGCATGTTTTCAGTGTATATCAAATGGCTACTTCAAAAAAGGAAGCACGCTGTTATTGAATCAAGTCTGGATTGATTTTGCTTTGTAAACTGGAAGGTCCAAGGTTCACATCTAAAAAGCATGCGATTTCGAGGTTTTGTCGCATTTTTTAAAATATTTTGTTGGTACGCTGCAGCTGAAGATTTGATCTTCAAAAGTAATTAATAACGATCCATTATATACATTATATTTGTCATTTTGCTTCAAGGAGCTGTAAGTGTTTTTTGCCTGTAAACAGATTTTTTCTGTAACAATCATCTGCCAGCAAAAGTTTGCTATGTCTTTTGTAAGCAGCTAGAGAGGCCCAATTTTGAAAACTAAATAAGTTAGTCACTTTTCTAGTGGTTCTATATAATAATCTTGTAATCAGTAAAATCCCCTCTTTAGGTATGAAACACGATGTCAGGCAGTTATACGTTCCTCAAATTTACTGATAACTGTCTTGCAGATGCTTGGTCCTCGTACCTTCAATCACGCGTATGATTTCCGCCACTTTTTTTAGTTTCAGACTTTTACATGGTTTCTTAGCGTGTATCTATGATTTTACAAACCTTTAGAGAAGAAATCGTAGTATATAAGATCGCAGGACATTGCCGGTCATTCCTGGTTACCGCGCAAAGAAATCGCTCATTGCGAGAATTTTTCGTAGAATAAGGCTACAGTTTTGCAGGTCGTTCCATCCTGTTAAAACCAGAGATATTCAATCTGTACTTCTTTAAAGGTAGGCTCAACCGATTGGATATCATGTTACGGTAACATTCTCCATTGATGGTAACTGCAGTCCCCCTGTTCTACGATGAAAACAAACCAAAACAAACAAATTAATTGAAAAAATAACCCATGCTAAATTAATCCGAGTAATAGTAGATAACAAAAATGATAAGAACAGGCTTGCTAACTTCAAAACAAAAAAATGCCGCCTGATTCAAATTCAGCGTCCTTTAAGGGACATCTTTTAGTTCTAAGTTTTGTTTGATAA
This sequence comes from Sinelater perroti, assembly GCA_036346155.1. NCBI lineage: Eukaryota > Metazoa > Arthropoda > Insecta > Coleoptera > Elateridae > Sinelater > Sinelater perroti. The sequence continues at coordinate 830,033 of JARFIY010000059.1, read as the reverse complement.
TGCGCGATATTGAAGTTTTATTGGAGCACTAATGGCTTTTAACTGCATGAGCAGTCGGAACTGATCATGGTCTCCCAGATCTTTGACGATGCCCGACTTTTCTTACGTAACTCTGTGACAGCTATGGAGTTCTCTTTATTAGTCCATCATTAAATAAGAAAAGTATTTTGACAAAACCAGAATGTAACTTTCAACTTGTATGTGTTAATCTCATGGATATTCAATGCTGTGTAAAGCAAGGGTAGACAATATTTATGGGAATACTATTAAGTACGTGGTGTGTTCAAGTTCTAAGGTCTTCAATTTTTTTCTCAGCGGTGAGAGTAAGTCGAAAGATGCGATTAATTTTAAAAGACGCGGGAATTCTAAATTTGTAATATAGCTGGCAGCACCATATAACGTACACAGGTCGAGTGTTGCTTTCTATACTTGAAATAGCGACGTTTAGTGTCCAAGAACACCGTTTTTCCTTTTGCGTGATGAAACGACAATTAAGTGAGACATGCCATGAAGGCGTTATGAACGTTGAAAATGTGCGTTCGTGGGTGCGAAAATTTAAAGAAGGGCGGGAGTTGTGTGACAATGAACCGAAGTAGCCGAACCAGCCGGATCAAAATCATGATTGCGGGAGTAGGGCAAGTTGTTTAGGTGTGTTTGATACCGCCTCTAAACTTGGCATTTCGGTAGGATCTGTGGAGTCCATTTCGCATGATGACCTGAAAATGCGGAATGTTTGTTCATGGTGGGTCCCACACAAAACCACGCGGGTGGCAGTGTCTCAAGACATATTAACACGTGATGCCACCATGAGTTTCTGACCGTGGTCACTCATTTTCCAATCGAGCCGCTGTTGCATAAGCAATTTTCCAGTGGGCAAAACACATCCCTAAAAAGTGTTCTCAGCAGCCATAAAATCATAGCGACGACTTTGCGAAAAATGTGTACGTCTAGACGGAGATAACGTTGAAAAGTAGCAGAAGTTAAGTTTCTTTAGTAAACCCAGTAAGCATTTTATCTATACGTATAATTGTTTTAAACATTTGTTATGAATTTTTAAAAACACCAACGAATTAGTGTGACATACTTCGTTTGCTGTTTTGTGAATACTATACCCATTATTTTAATTTATTAATAACAGTCTTACTCGTTATGCATAGGAGATGAATTTATAGAAATAAAAATGTAAATGTTCGTTTGTTCAAAATCTTAAATCTATGAAAGTTCTTCACCGATTGCTTCAAAATTTTGTGTTTTTATATATGATGTCACACCTGTGATAAGTAAAAACATGCTTTTCTTAAAAAACAGCGCCATCTGTTGGACGTGTATAGCTAGTAAAAAAATAGAAACCGAATGAAGTTTAAAAATAAGCAATTCTAGTGACATCACAAGACTGTTTTCAATATTTCATATCGTTATTTGGATATAATAATAATAATAGTGTTTTCTTGAAATAAAAATAGCGTCATGTTATATTTGATTGCATTGGCAAATTTAGTTTAGGAACATTATTTATTTTAAAGTAATGCACCTTCTTTGTAAACCTGCTAGTTTTCATTTAACGACGCACTCTATATATTTTCTAATTTTGTAAGGTTTGAAATTTGGTTATCTTAAAATAAGCTCATTTCTGTATTCAGAGCTGGAAGCAATTAAGTACGGAATTAACAGAGATAACGGTCAAGTTTTTCTTTCGGATATACAAAATTAACTATCGCCACAAACCTAATTGAAGCAGTGATCCGTAGAATGAAGGAAATGACTTCAACCTCGCCTGTCTGACTGCAGATAGCGAATTCAGAAATTAAAGTATACCATTTTTTCAGATTACTGCGCCTGTTTGTTTTTTCCGATATTATAGGTGGAATATATAAAGTTTTCCTAAACGTTTCTTTCGCGACTTATATTGCAGAGTTTATATACGAGGTGCGTATATATACCTCCGAATTGTTTCTCATGACTGGGGATAGATAGATACATGCGATTTGTTTTAAAATACGCGCGCACTGTCAAAGGGTCAAGCCAAAAGTGTAATAACTACAAAACCATCGCACTGATTTCCCATAAGATTATGCTCAGAATTCTATTAAACCGACCCAAAAACTTCTTATAGTGGCAGATTCCAGAAGAACAAGATGGATTCATAAACGGGAAAGGCACTAGAGAGCAGATCATGAACGCACAGCAAATCATCGAGAGAGTTCGGAAAACCTACGTATCTATGCTTTCCGACTATAGTAGGTTTCGGGAAGAAATACTCATTAATCATGACGCGGTGTCGCTTAGAATTCACAGTAATCGCATTTCTAGCCTAATTTTCGAAAAAAATGATCCAATGACACCTTTTGACCACAGCGCACATTCAGTAGTCACTTTTTGAGGATGGATTGGTTGTTCTTGATATTCATTTGGATTCTCGTTGGTCCAAATGGGACTGTTTTGATTGTTCATCTTGCCATTTAATGTGAAATGCGCCTCATCGCCGAAGACAATTTTGGATGAATAATTCGGATCAATTGCACGATATCAGAGGAGCCAATCAGAGAACACACGTTGATTGAAGTAGTTAATTGGCTTGAGTTAATTCTTGCGATCGATGAGTTATTGAGTTTTGGGTCCTCTTTCACAATTTTCTTCACCCCAGATATTTGTTAGTATGCCAACACTTTTGGGTGGTTCATTCTTTGGCATATTACCAACAGAACCAGTGGTCTCGAATTTTCGCACCAAGCGACCGATGGTGGTCTCATTTGGACGATTGAAATAATCGCGGAGACTCGATAGGTGTTTTTATTTTGTAGTGTTTTTAATCATTTTAACACGGTCTTCAATTGAAAATGCATCCATAGCAAGAAATGGAAAACCTTAAACTAAATAAATGGCGCTGGGTTGACAGAAAAAAACATGGAGTCTATGTCAAATTAACGTTTACTTCTCTGCGTCACTATTGGCGGACCCTTTATAACTTAATTCAAAAAAATAGTTTTGTCATAACTCGATTCCCGAAAAAAAAAATAACTGACTATAAACACTGCATCCCTATCAAAATAGTACCTAAAGAATGTAAAAGTATTTATCCATATTTTTATAAGAAGGATACTATGAAAACAGAAATTTGTGCGTCTCTCCAAGACTAAACCTTTTCTATATTACATACTAATTTAAATATCAATACTTTCGTACCCTCATCGAAAATTCCGAAAAAACCTTGTAAGCGAACTCTGAAATTCGAAATTCCAATTACAATTTTCTATCTGGAAATAACTTTACGAGCTTGTCATTTTTCATTACCTTGAACTTTTTAAGTCACAAACGTAAATGAATGTTTAGGGAAGAAAAGCATGCATATGTGATGTGTCCTTAGATAGTTATTCTATTGTAATACGATTAAGTCTCGTAAAGTATAAAACATTTCTTTTGTGTTAAGATAGGTAAGCTATTTCAGTTATACGATTTACTCTTATTCACTGCAAGATTCCGGTTGAGTGTACGTTAATTAAATAATAAATCTAAAGAATATGATAATTATTTAACTATCAAATATCATTTAAGAAATCGCTGGTGTGAAATTGTAATAAATATCGATTAACATATTTGTGCTATGCAAGTATTGTCGCAATTCAAAACTATGCTGTATCAAATTATGAAGCGGAAGTGGGGCTACCAGGGGAGTGAAGGAAAAGAGAACTATAAGTCGTTTTGCAATTATTAAAAAATTGTGTAAGGTGACAGCGGACAAATACAGTTTTAAATGTTTTATTGACGTTATCAGAATTTGAAACATTTTTTTAGCTGACGAACATTTTATAATATACCACTGTCCCAGCAATTGTTGGAGAATACAAGTTTATAAAACTAACTTTTAGAAAAAGATCCTAACCCTTCGTCTACACATTGGTACATCAAGGGAACAGAGTATTAGAAAAATGCGTACACTAGAAAAAAAATTCTGGTTCTTTTCCTGAACTTTAAATGTCTATACTTATTTGACTACGAGCTCTGCGCGAAGGAACGGCAGTAGTTTGCTTTATAACTTCACTAAAACACTTTAAACTCATCGCTGTGCCCCTCAGGTACAAAAATTGAAAGTAAGTACATTTTTATATTTGTAACACCAAAAATTTAAATTAAAACATTTTTTTAGATAAAATATTTTTACAAAATTTAATTGTATACTTATGGGCGTGTTTGTAGTTATTTGCTTCATTTATGGCAGACACTGTGTCTCGTCTTTAGATGCGCTACGTTCAAGAGTAGAAACAATTCAGGACAATGAATTAGAGAAGTCGGAGGAAGATGATGTCGAAATCGACATCGAAACGCAAGAAGAAGACGAAGATGATAGCATACAATCTGCTACAGATTATGAGGAGATCGTCAAGTAGTCATCGGAAGAAAATGAAGATTACGATGAAGAACCATTAGAAAAAAGAATGAGAAAATTCAAAACTTTGTATGGCAAAGGGAAAACCAAAAGTTCTACCTGCTACAAAAAATCGACATTATTTTAGGATTTACTTCTTGTCGGCGAAAAGTGAAGCTCGAATTCTTCTTTTCAGTGAAAATATTCTGAATCTTATCTTCAAACACCATAATGAAGAAATCGACAGAAGATTATCTAAAATCGGAAAAACAAAATGAAATATCACTCTCACTTCGATTTGGGTGAATTGAAAACGTTTATCGGAGTTTTTTATTGTCTTTGTTTTTACCATGACAATCACACAAGAACCCAAGAACTTTGGAGTCCACCAGTTTGCGTTTCGACGAAAAGAAGACGAGAAGCGAACAAACTTGCTCCCATAAAAGATCTATGGGACGAGTTTGTCGAAAATTGTCAAAAATATTACATGTTAAGTAATGGGACAGTGGATGAGCAGATTTTGTCATTTAGAGGTCGGTTGAACGGAATAGTTTGTGTTCCCAGCAAACCACACAAGAATGGAATAAAAGTCAACTCCTTAGATGATGCCCAATCCAACTATATGTTCAACGGCGAAATGTACGTCGGCACATTAGCCGTTGAGGGCTTTATTCTGACCTACTATGTAAAAAATTTAATTGGTCCCATACATGACTTAGATCAGTGTGATGAGCATTCCTTCGGTACAAGAGATTTGTACATAGTTGAAACTTTGAAAAAAATAAGATACCACCGAGTTTTATAAAAAAAGGATTGAGTTTCAAACGACAGCGAATTTGTCTACGTAAATGGTACCAATATCTTGTCATATCGTCTAAAAAAATCGTCATTTATTATCATCTTTTTTACATAAAATCGGACAAATGAATGAGGAAGAAGGTAAAACGGAAATAATTTTATTTTACAATAAGACCAAGGGTGGTACCGATGCTTTCGATCAAATGGTTTATGCGAACTTGTCGTTGACCAATGCGACTCTTCTTTGGTATGCTTGATATGGCCTTGGTCAACTCATGTGTATTGCTCAATTCGAGAAATATTTAAAGAGAAAACTTTTAATTTTTCATTTAATCGAGCCATAAGTGAAAATTCGATATGAAAAACTCTTCGTACTTCTGTAAAAAAACAAGGAACACGGTATGACGCAAATTGCGTCCTATTGAAAGTTAAACAATTTGTTAACTTGCGCTTTGGGTGCGCGTCCCTAGCAGTACCATTTTCGATCAAAAGATCACTCTTTTTCTGCTATTATCTGACCATTGTTACTTCAGTTCACATTCAAAACTATAACTGGCACCCCGTCTCTTCAAGACAAATCTAAAAAGCCCCCAACCATTACAATCGGTTGCTTCTTTGATTCACAGCGTGTTTTTCCTTAGCGCTCTAATAATAATCATTCGCGAAGAAGTTTTGGGAGAGAGTATCATTAAAAAGCAGGTAAACAATAGCAAAAGTTCATTGAAATCAGGAAGTTTGACTCCAGAAAGGGTTACGGTCTTTGCAGCTGGAAAGAAAATAAAAAAAGTTTGTATGGATGTTTTAACTGCAAAGCTCCAGTTTTCGAGGAACACCGAACTTATGTCTGTTCAGTGTGTGCTAACAAAGGCAAAGAAATCTTTTGTCCATGTATGCGAAAAAATAGTTTTTATAGTCTTACGTATCCATTTTTTTAATAATTAGTTTTAGAAATTACAAAAAATTTTCTGATCAATTATAGGAGTTAAATAACACGCTTTCTTGACGTTCCCTTCAGACACCAATGTGTAGCATTCGTTAATAAATATAAGTGTGTAGACAAAGGGTTAATTAACCAGAAAAAATTTCACAGAAAGAAAACAGTAATAAAACTGACAGGCAGCCTGAATAATTTTGAGCCTAATATAGACAAGTATTTTTTCTGTCAAATTCAATTTTATTTTTCAACATAGCCACCTCTTAGAGCAATACATTTTTTCCAGCGATTGTCCAACCTCTTTAATCCGTTGAAATAGTAGTTGGCGTCTTGCTCTGCAAAATAGGCCTCTACGTTGGGATGCTTTCCTTGTTTGATGAAAATTTCTGTCCTTCGAGCCAAACTTTAGGCTTAAGAAACAGGAAATAACCCTGGGGGCCAGATATGGTAAATATACCTGGATAGTCAATTAATTCAAACTACAATTCGTGAATTTTGGCCATGGCGATCACTGAACTATGAGCCGGTGCGTTGTTTTGCGTTCCAAATGGGAGCGTTTTCAGCAATTTTCGAGCAGATTTGCCTTTCGCAGTCCACTGTGGCCCAATGGTGACCGAAGTATCGTTGACGGTGATAAATCGACGCAAAAAGTCAGACTCGTTTCGCTGAAACCGCTTAATCGGGGCCTTGGAAATGTTCATTCGAATGAATTTTTGGTTTAAAGTGAGCAAGCGCGAGACAACACGCGGACATTTTCTTGGGCCCAATTCTTCAGTGAATATATGACAAACCCGTTCTTTCGATAAGCCCACAGTTTCTGTACCATTTGGTGAACTTTTTCGATGTTATCAGTGGAGGTCGCAGCTGTTGGTCGTCCTGAAAACTCATCATCAGCCGATATGGTACGATCGTGTTTAAATTCAGCTGCCCATCTTTTCACGGTGCTGAATGATAGGGCATAGTCTAACTCGGCTTTAATTTGCGTGTGTTTATTGCCTTTCAAATGCAAGTACTTAAATACGGGACGGTATTCGATTTTTCCCGTGTTTACAAAAGTGCTGACATCGACTAATATAAACGACTGTTAAACAGCAACCAAGTTCCCGAAGTGAATGAAATTTTTACAGGTATCTTTCAAAGCACATACGATTGTAGTAGAATGGTTTTGACTAGTAGAGCCAACTTCATGTTGAGGCTCAAAACTTTTCAGACTGCCCACGTAAGAGTAGACCCTGGTGCTACGACTTAAGCATTTTGCATATGGTACCACACAACTTTTTTCATTTATAATTGTACTATTATAAGATATACATACTGAAATTACTTTTAGTATGTGATATCGTATATATTAAATATTTTTAGTTACTTGAACAAATCGACAAATTTTATTAGCAATTTGATTAAAAAGAACAAAACCAATTAAAAACTATGTCCTTGGAAAATATTCTTTTAATTACATTTATTACTACAATAAATTTTCCGAAAATATGCTCTTTATAGTTTATATTAAAGCTGCTACGAAAATAATATCATTAATGAGCGACAAAAACGGTTAAGAAGTACCTTTGTTGCCGATAGCTGTGCAAACAGTAGTATTAAATTTCCCAGATTAGTTTGTTTGCATGGAGTACATTAATTTAGACGCGTCATATAAATTCCAAAGTTAATCCAATCAAACTTTGTAGCGTTATCGTTACTGCATCCTTTAATTAAGAGATTGTATATTCCACCAAGTTCAATGCACAAATCTGGTGTAATTATTTGAAGCGTATTTTCACACCTGTAGGAATATACAACGTAAATCTAGTATTAATAAATTTACAGCGACAATTAAAATGGAGTGAGTAATTAATATTGTGGGTTTATTAGCTTTTAATTGCTATATCACAAAAAGTTTTATGTAGTACGTTAAAATACACAAATATATATATATATATATATATATATATATATATATATATATATATATATATATATATATATATATATATAATCTTAACCCATTTACCTTACGGTGTAGGGTGTTTGTAAGCTTACATACATTTACATTTCCGTGAAAACAATTTACATTCTAATAATTATTGTCAATACCGTTTTTTAAATTAATTTCAAATAAATCAAATCAAATTAAATTAAATTGGATTTACAGTACATTTTATCTTACAGTTCCTATGCAAGTTGTTCTTGTCTATCTGGTATTCTATTTACTTCACTTGCATTACACTACACTATGTTTCGTATGACGATCTTCAGTTATGCTTAACCGCACCACTCTATAGTTCACTCACACGCTTCACTACATTGATTACTCTCTCTTTTTATTGTGTATTTGTTATGTACGTACGAACCTTGCCCATTCCTTTTTGTTCTGTGCCAATGTTTTGGCCTCTTGCCAGTTTCGATTCTTCCTCTTTAGGACTCCCGCTATTGTCTCATCCCATCTCCTTCTTGGCCTTCCTCTTGTTCTTTTTCTTATTGTTTTGGTTTGCCAAATTATTTTTGTTTGTCTGTTATTCCCCATTCTGATCAAGTGTCCAAACCATCTCATCTGTTGTCGTTCTATGTCCTTCTTTATTGGTTCAACTTTTAGCGCCGTTCGTATTTCTTCATTTCTTAGTCTATCTCTTTTAGTTACACCCATGATTCCTCTCAGGAATTTCATCTCACATGCTTGTATCTTATTTTCTTGTCTTTTCGTGAGCGTCCAGCTTTCGCAACCAAACATCAATATCGGCTTGAATATCGTGTTGTATACTGTTAGCTTTGTTTTATTGCTTATCTCTTTTTTCCTAATTAAAGCATTGTTTAGGGCGTAATACACTTTATTAGCACTTTCAATTCTGCTATTTATTTCCGTTTCGTTTTTCCCAAGTACTTAAAACTGTCTACTTGTTCGATCTCTTTATTATTAAGTTGTATTCTTATTTGTCTATTGTTTCTTCCTATTATCATCACTTTGGTCTTATTAGTATTTATCATTAGATTTCGTTTTTGCAGTGCTGTGTTCCACAGTTCTAAGTTTCTTTGCAATTCTTCCTGGTTTTTTGCACAGATCATCAGATCATCCGCGAATGCACATTCTGTTATATATACCGGTTCCAAATATCTATAGCCCACTAACAGTTTCTTAACTTTATGTTTAACTTCTTTTATTACTTCATCTAATACAATATTAAAGAGTGTTGGGCTTAATATTCCCCCTTGTCTCACGCCTTCTTTTGTTACAAATTCGTCTGACTCCATATTATTTGTTCTGACCTGATTTCGAGTTTTATTGTATAAACTAGCTATATTGCTTCTCAGTCTATTTCCAATTCCTCTTTTCTTAAGGCTATTCCATATAACTCTTCTTGGTATGCTGTCGAAGGCTTTTTTAATATCGATAAACGCCACATATATGTCATTGCTGTGGAACTTCTCTATCAGCTGTTTTATTGTGAATATGTGGTCCTGTATTCCTCTATCTCTTCTAAAACCACTTTGCGATTCTTCCATTTGGTCTTCTGATTTGGCTTTCAATTTGTCGTCTAGTAGTCTCTCGTACACTTTATATGCATTGCTGAGTAGTGTTATCCCTCTATAGTTATTGCAGTCTTTCTTATTTCCGGACTTGTATAGTGGTAATATTATACCAATTTCCCATTCCATCGGTATTTTGTTTTCTTCTGCAATTTTGTTAAACAGTGTTGTCAATACCTCTAGACCATTGGGCCCTAGTAGCTTTAACATTTCTGTTGTTATATTATCATGGCCTGGTGCTTTGCCTCTCTTAAGCTTCTTTATAGCTTCTCCTACTTCTTCCAGACTAAATGTTCTCCCTTATTCCACGTCTTCTTCTTCTTCCCTATTTTCTTCTTCGATGTCCCATGTACTTGATGTGTTTGCGTTTACCAACTCTTCGAAGTATTCTTTCCATCGTAGCATTATATCGTTGTTTTCCGTTAATATTTCCCCTTTCTTTGAGTTAATATATTGACATTTTGTTTCTTTTCCTTTCCTTAATGTTTTCAGTACTTTATAAAACAGTTTCTTGTTACCTATTCTGTCCTTCTCCATCTTTTCGTCGAATTCTTCCCATGTGTGTATTTTTGCTCTTTTCACCATCTCTTTGATCTTTAGTCTCTGTTCTTTATATTTTGTAAAGTTTTCGTTATTTTTGTTTCTTAGATATGTTTTCCATGTCATTTTCTTTAGCTTTGTTTCTTCCTTTATCTCTTCGTTCCACCAACTCGATTTCTTTCTATATTTATTATCACTCGGCTGTCCACATATTGCTTTAGCTGTGTTTATTACATTTTCTTTGAATTTTATCCAAAGCTCTTCTATGTTATAATTCATAATACTTGCTTTTAGAGTTCCCATTTCTTTTTCTGTTCCTTCAGTATATTTATTTGCTATTTCTTCTTCCCTTAATTTGTGTGATCTTATTTTTATCTTCTCTTGTGTGTTAATCATTTTATCCTTTTGTTTCCTTGGTTTCCTTACTAACTCCATTTTCATTTCCGATACTACCAGGTAGTGATTCGTATATAATTCGGCTCCTCTTTTTACTCTTGTATCTTGTATGTCTCTTCTATATTGCTTATTTATTATTACGTAGTCAATGATTGACTTCTCATTTCTACTTACTATTTCTCTCGTATACTTATGTATATCTTTATGTTCGAAGAAGGAGTTTGTTAGAACTAGGTTATTCAATATACAGAAATCTATTAATCTTTCCCCATTTGTATTTCTTGTTTCTTCTCCATGTGCCCCTATTGTCTCCCCTGATTCCGCATCTTTTTTCCCTACTCTTCCATTTAGATCTCCAATTATAATTATTCTTCCATTTAGGCTTTCTATTGTTTCTGCTAGGTGCTCCCAAAACTGTTCTTTTATTTGTGCCTTGTCATTTTCCCCTGGTCCGTATGCAATTATCATCGTGCTTTTAACTGTGTTACCTTCTTGTATCTCTATCATAAGTAATCGTTCTGTAATTGCTACCGATTTCGTAATATATTTAGTTATTTCCTTTTTAACTATACAGCCTACTCCCTATCTTGCTCTCTGATTTCGTTCGACTCCTGTATATATTAGTAGGTTTCCACTTGGCAGAATTACCTCTCCACTCCCTTTCTTTTTAGTTTCAGTTATTCCTAAAATGTGTAGTCTTGCTTTGTTAAATTCTTCATCTAATTCATGTTCCTTTCCTGCTATACTTCTTATGTTTCATGTTCCCTATTTTCCATCTCTCAGTCTCAGTTTCATTGCCTTGTTCGTTATCCCATAGATCGGTTCCATGTTCTTATCTTCCGCTTTTAGTTTTTTCTCCAGGTTGTGCGTGTTATTTTTCTCATTTGTTCCGTAAAATTTTCTCTTGTAGTTAGTATTTTGTCTCCCTGCGGATTCTACTAGACTTTCTTGTTGTATTTCTTTATGTGTAACCATTTTGTTGTATATCTTTAATTTATCATAACTTAAATATGCCGTTTGTCCTTTTTCTCTGGCTTCTTTTAGCAAAGGTATTAGTCTTCTTCTTTCTTCTTGGACCTTTTTCGTATAATCTTCATCTATCCAGATGTCTGATCCTTTTAGGTTTTTTGCGTTTCGTATTATCTCTTGCTTAGTACTCATCTTTATTAGTTTTACTAATATTGGTCTTGTTTTTCCGTCCATGGGGTTTCCTAATCTTTTTATTTCATCTATATCAAGTTTTCCATCTAGGGTTACTCCTATTTTATCTATTACTGCACATGCTTTTCTTCTAGTTATTTCTTCGTCTTCGTTTGTTTATTCTTTAATACCCTTCATTAGCAGATTTTTTCCTCTTACTTCTCTTTCTAGCATTTCTATTCTGGTGTTTTGTTCTGTCACTTGTTTCATTAGTTTCGTGTTTTCCTCTTTAACTTGATTTAATTCTTGAATTATCTTATCTAACTTATTATTCGTTTGGCTCGTGTTTTCATTTATAGTGGCAAACATTGCTTCAATTCTTTCCATATCCATTTTTATTTTTACTGTTTTTAACTATTTTTATTCCGTTCGTAAGTTTTGTATTACTGTAATTATTCGTATTTAATATTTATGCCCGTGTATAATTTTAATTTTAATTGTGCCCAATACTGTTATTTATGATACTATTTTCGCCGCACCAATTTTTATTGTTGGCTTAACAGTCCGGCTCGACCTCGCATCAGCCGATGTGGGGTACACGTGGTTTTATACAAACGCCTCTTTCTGCGTTGTTGAGGTTATGACATTCGTAACAATAAAAATAATCAGTTTCTTACCAGTGTCTGCTGTACTTTGTTCACTGGTATCTACTCTATTCACATGCAATTTTTTATAAATTTTTATCCACTATCGCCGTGTTAACAGTAAGAAATTTATATAGCGTGACGGAGCCGATGTGTTCGGTTACCCGTCGCCCAATAGAAATTCCAAATACACAAATATAAAAATCAAAATGAAATGTGTAGCGAGTTTCTAAATAAACGGCAAATATAAACTAAACTAGTTAAGTAAAAATATAAATACAATTAAGAAACGTAAAATTTGTTATAATTAAGTAAAAATTAAGGAAAAGTAGAAGATATGGTTTAATGGGATAGCCAATAACGGAACAGTACAAATTATACTATAGATAAGTACAGTTCTTTTCTATAACATGGTTAATTTGTTCCGTGTTATGAGAAAGTTGGAAATAGTACAGATCAATACAGATAATACAGAGATGAGACGTAAAGTTATGCAAGAGCGAAGGTGTTTTTGTATAATAAAAACATAAGTTTATCGCAAGTTTCTTAACGATTTTTAAACAAAATTTCATACATCAAAATTAAAATATAACAAAAATTCAAAATTTAGTGTGTCAAACTAAACTATACAAATTCTTCTTCTTCTTCTTCTTTAATCAGGTCTCTCATCTGCATGCGGACATACGCCTCCCTCATCTCCTTCCACCTCTCGCGGTCCTGTGCCCTTGTAATCTACCTCTTCCCGGCTACTTTTCTGATATCATCGTACCATCTACATAAAGGTCTTCCTTCCGCCTCCCTGTCCATGGCCTCCATTCGGTAGTAATTTTTGTCGATTTGTTGGTTTCTATTCGACATATATGGTCTGCCCAACTGTATTTCATTTTCATTATCTTGTGACCTATATCTTCTATTTTTGTTAGTTGTATGATTCTCTCTATTGGTATTTTGTCTTTTAGAGTGATATTCAGTATTGCTCGTTCCATATTTCTTTGTGTTACTTGAATCTTCTGTAATGTTCTATCTTGTAAAGACCCATGTTTCTGTCTCATATATCAGTACAGGGATAATACATTGTTGTAATACTTGTGTTTTTATATGTATAGTAAATTTTCTACTTGTATTTTTGAGTATATGTTTTAACCTTCCAAAAGCCGTATATGCCAATGTTATTCTTCGCCGTAGGTGCGTTCTGCATGTCTTTATCTATAGTTATTCTTTGGCCCAGATATATGTAATTGTCTACGTTCTCGATGTCGTTGTCTCCTAGTTTTATTTTTGCTTCTTGTTGATTTTTGGATCTTTGCATAATTTTTGTTTTTTGGATGTTCATTGTTAATCCGATCGTTCCTGTAGTTTGAGGATGGTCCACATTTCTATTGTGTCAAATGCTTTGTTATAATCAACAAAAGCAAGGTACAGATCTATGTTGTACTCGTGGGTTTTTTCAATTATGTTTCGGAGTGATTGTATGTGGTCTAGCGTGTTGTATTGTTTTCTAAATTCTAGCCATAACAAAAACACAAGAAATTAATTGGTGTCATAACTGTAGTCTAAAACTACTGTCAGCCTGACTCTTTCTCTTATAATGGGCTGCAAGTCCTCCTCAGATGATATATCTTCATTATTATGTCCAATTGAATTAGTTGTAAACAGATCTATACTAAACTTTCCACCACGCATTATAGAAGGATCTTTATCGATGATTATCGAAGTTTTCATCTATCAACGCATTTGAGGTAGACTTGTCTATAAGTTCCATTAAGTCCTTTTCATTTAAAGTTTGTTCCTAAAATAATCCTTCTAAACCTTGAATATTTATGTTTGCAACCCTTCATTCTCACGTGAAGCAGCGTTTATTATTCTGTTATATTCTACATCTAGAGGTGGGATAGCATTTCGTTTCTGGATCGTGTGTGGTAACGGAGCTCTCTAACCTGCGATAAGTGTTTATGCTTTTATTTCCTTTCAAGCTGAACACAATCCAAAATAGAAAATTGCTTCCGTATGTGAGCGTGTTTTATTTTCGCCATCTCATAATTGAAAATTGTTTAAAATATTTGGCGAACACAGTAAGCTTTGAAAGCGCGAATTATTTCTTGGTTCAACGGCTGAATTAAAGATGCGCAGTTAGGAGGGAAAATTGGAATATTCCAATTCTTTATTTATCCACATGCAATAAAATTAAAAACTCAAATTTCTTGCCTTTATGCAACTTTCTATTGACAGGATAAAATAATTATTAATCCAGTCATCAAAGATGTTCTTAGTCGAGCTTTATGATTAGATCGCAGGAATATAGGTAGTTAGGGCTTATGCTTGCTTTCATTACTCTAGGACTGAAAGCGATTTATTACCTTTGGTTTTAACATAAAACTTCGTAATAAGTTACTACACATAAGAAGCTTTAAACCCTGGTGCATGTTTTACCTTCTGCGAAATGTATGTTCGAGCAGGCAGTCTCATCAGCGTTGAAAATCGAATCTGTAGTATATTCTCGTCTATCTATAATTTCACGTACGTACTTGTAATGTAAATTTATGGGTAGCTTCTATATCTGCTGAGGCCTACTTTCTTTGAAATTTTAGATTGTGTAATAAAAAAAACTATTTTTTAGCTTTCCAAACTAGCTTTTACTTTACTCTTATACTAGGAATGTCCGATATTAAAGCTACAAGCAAAAATTACACTAACATTTATATTTAAAGAAAATATTTATACATTCCACAAAAAACTACATACTTTCGTTTATTTCTCGACATAATCTCCGTAAACGTTGAGACATTTTTCCTAACGTGACAATAGTTTGAGCATCCCTTCACGGTACTGCTACTTGTCAAGTTGCTTCAGAACAGTGCCTTGCAATTCCTCTTGATCCGCAAGGCGTTTGCCCACCAAAAATTTCTACAAAGATTTAAATACATTAAAATCCGAGGGGGTTAAATTTGGACTATGCGGAGGATATTGTAGGACCTCCCAGTTGCGCTGTCAACCACAGTTTGGTTTGATACGACGTGTGGGATCTTGCGCCATCGTGTAGAAGTTTAACTTTTTTGCGTAATCGTCCCGGCCTTTCCCTTCTAATGGTTGTATGCAATTTCTGGAGTGTTTTACAGTGTCTATCGCTGTTAATGGTGCAATTACACACGCCATGTTTGTTTGCTTTCTAAACCTTAGATTGAGTCTTAAACAAAACAACACTCCAGACTCTACTACTACACACATGAACGTGTCTAGTTATGAATAAGCGCATACGGAGTTTGTAGAACAGCCACCTGTACCTTTAAAATCGGACACCCCTCGTATGTTTGTAATTCCTAATTACGTCTAATTATATTTTCACTTAAAGAGATCTTTTTATTAACACAATTCTCAAGCCAAATGATAAGACCATTTTTCATTTTAAATATATCAATATCTCTTGCTGGAGCCGCAGGTTTTACACTTAACGGCCATCCCCCCGCAACACTCCAATTTTACTTTCACCGCTCTTTATTGTTATAAGTGTAGCTTCGTTTAGATTTAATGATATTCCAACAAATAAGTGTTTTTCTCCATCTTCTAATTGATTTAAGGTTTTAATTTTGCCTTCCAGCGAAATAAACTTTCTTTTTAATTGATTATCTTGTTTTCGTCAAGCATTACGGCAATTTGAAATCCAAAAATATTCCCACAAATATTTTAAATTTTGTAATAATTTCAAATGAATATGTTTACACGAAATATTACTGTTACTGAATTGCGATAGTAATAAACTTAAACGAATCTGGTATATGGGGCGTTTCACAACTCTCCTAGCGTGGCGCGCGAGCGCCAAAACATTCACTTTTCAGCTCACGGTTGTAGCATTGTAATGCATTTAATGAAAACATAAGATCGACGTATTTTTTCTCAGCTTTCCGATCGTGTAATCGGTTTTTCGAAAAAATGTTAACTTAACCTTGAAAAAACACAATACGTGTTTTTTTCAAAGAAGGGCATTTTTCTAAATAGTATCAATCGAAAGAGCAGGATTTTTTACATCGGTATAGGAATTTTCAGGATAGTGTTTTTCGTTTGGGTTTTTTTGAGGTACAAAGCGACAAAGTTAATGCCGCGCCGTCGGGACGCTCGGCCCAACCCGGCCTGGCTTGACGCCGCGCACTTGACGTTTTTGTTTACAAACTACGTCCGACTTTAGATGTATAATCTCCATTCGTACATCAGACGTGTTTAATGAAATAAGAAAAGGTGTGAATAGTCACCAAAAACGCCATGCAACGTTGATTATTATCATGAACGTCGTCATCGATATCGTTATTGTCGTCGTCTTTATCGTTATCGTCGTTGTTGTTAATTTCCCGATCAAGATGTGTAAATCCTTTGGGTAAAACTAATGACTCAAGCACTACCTCGAAGCAGTTAATTACATTTTCAGAGAGTAAAAGGAATGGATATCCGTTAATGCCAGAAGGAGCCAGAATCTGTAAAGATTGTAGTTATCAAATTTATAAACGTAAATCCTATTTTCCTACCTCCGATACTAAAAAAGTAAAAGTAGAATGCAATGATGAGTTCTACAGGGGCGGGGTTGCTGAACAAATTAAAAAAAATCTGGAATCAGCTTCAAAACAAGTTAGGGAGTCTTTTGCTTACTCTTGGCCCAGACTTCTGGTCACGAACTGATTTGATAAGCGAGTTTTCTTGCACCGAGCTCGTCGTTAAAAAAGGAATACTTTTAGATCTATTTAAAGCGCGATTAAAAATATAAATAAGTCCTGATTGAGTTAAATCGGTTCCTTTATTATATTTAGCAAGTGCCAAAGAATTATCGCTTTTCCGCGCGGACAAGGAATCTTCGCATCTACGGCTTGATATTTGCCTGATCGTTTGGCCCATGTAGGTTCTGTAGCCGTCACAAAAAGGTATCTTGTAAATTTCAAAGGGTCCTTAGCCGAGTAGATGAACTCGGCTATTTTATTGTTGACCGTAAAAACCATCTGTGTATCTTATTTGTCACGCGACCTTTTCTGTTAGCAGTCTCTGGAAGGCATGAACGTCTTGACTTTGTTGTAAAAGCCATAAATTTTGGAATTTGTGGATTTGTTTACATGTTGCTCTAGGGTTATTTTGAAATATCTGTTTTTTATTAGGGTTTTGGTAACAGTTTCGACACGTTTTCGGTCCTTCGTATTGGAAAAATTGAGGGATCTGGCCATAAAAGGTTTTGTAATTGAGTGATTTAAGCAGGGTGGTGTTGGGATTTAGCTTTCAAATGAGAATTGATGTGAACAGGCTTGTAGACAGTGTGTTTGGAAGGTTTTTTGTTATGAGGGTGCCCAGGGAACAAAAGGAACGATTTTCTTCTACTTCCAAAGTAAACTTAATATTGGTGTGAAGTTTATTTAGGTGGGAAACGAATTGGAAAAGTGTACCTTGTTCATGAGTTCAGATTACAAAAGTATTGTCAACGTATTTTATTCAACAGGTAGGTTTTTATTTGAAATACAGTCACAAATGCCTTTGTTACGACAGCTAAAAGTGGGGAACGTATAGGAGCACCGTTGGTTTGGCGATAAAATTTGTTTTGAAAAGTAAAATAGGTATTTGATAGGCAATAGTTAATTAATTTGAGAGTGTCGTTTTTTATTAGGGTGTCTTTTTGAGTAAACCGTGCCTTCTGAAACTGCTCATAACTTGTAATCTAATGGGTTGAGATCTGGAATTCAGAGGTTTCACTACACATTCCATAATATTCTATTGATACACAGCTATCGAAGGTTTGACCCTCTTTTCCCAAAAATTAATGTCACTCAATCATAACACACTCTCCATAAAATCATTATAGCTGCTGGATGATGGCCTTTCTGAATCTTTAGCACTAGCTAAGATGCTTCTTTGGACGACCTAGTGTATACCCTGTCATTTTGTTCGTTGAAAGGTTCCAAAAAAATTTTCATCCATAGACTCAGATTTTCTGTTGCCATCATGCAATACTCAGCCAACAAACTCTTTGCTTTTTCTTTCCTACCTATCTTTAAAGAATTTGTCAGCAAATGTTCTGTATGTCTTTTGTAAGTAGCTAGTTTTAGTTCTTGCTTAGTAATATGAGATTTCGAAGAAATAAATGCGAGGGCTTTCAGTGCTGGTGATTTGGTTCATTGTGTGGTTGGTTCTTGGGCATCTCAGCATTTACTGACGTCACTCGCTGCTTTACCACATTGCAGTCTGTTTTTTGTCCCTTAAAAGCGATAAATCAAGTTTAGTAAGTTTAATCCGTCGTCCATATTAAAATTATTTTTATATTTATAAATTTTCGCAGGCTCTCTGTACAATCTCGGGTAATAGTACCTACAATTAGATAAAGCTTGTTTTTTCCCGAATTCTATTTTGGTGTCTGAATTTTCCAAGACATATTCAGCAATCTCTGAACGTGACGTTTGTGTTCCTTTATCCTGGTGCTAATCATACGACTGGTAGTCCCAATGTAGACCTACTCATAAGCAATGTATGCAGTATAATACTAATACCCCTGGTGTATCCTGTGGGTTTTTTGTGTCCTTGGCTGGTCGAAGCGAGAACGCATTGAGTAGAAAATTAATTTTTTAGAAGATTATCTTCTGAATATGTCCGTCGCAGTTGTGGACGAAACGCCAAGAATTTCCAAACTCTGACTATGGCCTAACAACTTGAAAACCAACCGCACGACGTACCGAGACTTCGAAGTTTTGGAAATTTGCTTCTTCTTGGATATAATCTACCAACGAAGAGGATTTCGTTTAATTCGGTCACTTGCGGCTTTGACTACCTAAACAGTTCGAACTGAACGTGATCTTCCAGATCTCAGACATCTTCAGACTCATTAAGCAATTTTATAGTTTGATACACAAATAATTACGAGAGGATGCAGGCTCTAAAAAATTATACTTTTTCATTTATTTTACACTTATGTAATGTTATTAAAGCAATACGGTTTTCTTGGTCATCCGATTCTATTGATAGATAATCAAACTCGATAAGAAACACAATGTAACTTACAACTTTCAGACTTGACAATTACAACCGTACGTCAATTTTATAGATATCTCTATGCTGTGTAAAGAAAGAGTAGTTTTGATTTTGTAACAGTATTTATGGGAGTATAAGCTAAAGAAGCTAAAGGATTTTGGCTAAACTGCGTGCAGGAGTATCAAAGGGGGTAATTTCCTTGTTAATTTTGAAAGACCGTATGATTTTGGTATTCTTGAAGGTTTTCCTTGTAGTATGAGTTTTTTGGTATTGGGATATAGAGTTGAGTTGGTAATGAGGTCTTGGTTTTCTATTCAGATATTTCAGATTTTTGTAAACCATGAAGTCGCTATTCAAGGTTTTGAAAAAGGTTTTCAAGTTGGTGTTAATCCAAATTGCGTTACTACTGAACATATATACCAGAGGGGCGAGGAATAAGGATTAAAAAAGAACTAAGTTTCTATTTTCTTCTTGATTTTTCACCACATGGAATATTTAGTTTTGCTTATTTCATGTTACCATAACGATTTCATTGTACACTGCAGCTTTTTTAAGTTCATCATTACAAATTTTAGGATTTCTTACAAGTTGTCACCTGCTTTATATAAAGTAACTGCCAATAATCTTGCCAAAATTGCGTTAGTATAATATCTGCTATTGAAAAATGCATCAATAGTATTAAACATACATGTATCTTTGAATAATAATAATTTTATTACTTTATTAACTAGTTATTATTGTATATCGTTAAACTTCTGGTGCATACATCGTAGAGACCTCAGACTAGTGTCATTCGACTCAGATTGAAGAGTAGAATCCAAAAAACTAAGTGTCATCCTCGGGCGCTCAAAGGTTAAAAAGTTATTCATGGAGATTTGATTATAAAATTCCAAGACCAAGATTTATTTTGCGATTTTCTTTTTAAAATCTTAGTATCACGCTACCGATTTCAAGCAATGTAAAATAATACAGTTCTTTATATAAGTTGTTTTATCACGTCGAATATCCGCATATTTAAAATATTTTCTGTAATTTACTTTTCAACATCAGTGGCCAAAAATTTTATAGAATGATGTTTAAACGCGGTATACTATTTAGTTTTTAAAGGATTTGAAAGCTAACTTGACTAACTTGTTATGAATTTTTTGGGTTTTCATACATTTTCGTACAGTCTTTCATGAAAATCCAGTGGTGTGTAATATCGCAACCGTTCAAATATATATAGATGGATTATAAGATGGTATTGTTGAATTGTTGAAGATACTATAGACAACAGCTGTATTAGTACCCCCCCCCCCATTTGATCTATTTTGCCCATTAAACGATTTTAACCTAGAAATTAGCACAATGTGTACAAAATTTCATTTAAATCCAATAAGAATTGAGACAATTATCGTGTCCGCAATATCTTAAACTTAAAAAATCCTCAGCTGAGGCGCTTGCTATGATACAGAAAGTCTACGGAAAGAATGCTTTATGGAAAGCATATGTTTAAGTAATACAAAGCGTTTAGACAAGGCAGAAAGGGCGTTGAGGAATATCTCATACTTCGGAAAATGTGGCTAAGAAAACGATTTTAGGCTCTGATCGATATCTGAGTGTTAAATAACAAATTAAGTACGTGGGCTGCACGATATCTACTGAGAAAAACTAACAAAAACAAATGTTTAATAATGGAAATTTTTTATTGTTTTTCAAAGTGTTCTTCCTGATGGTTAATGCGTTGTTGCATAAGCTGGAACCAATTTTCATAGCATTTTTTCCATAGCGAATCAAATAACTTAGAAACATGGGTTTTGAACGTATCAACCGCCTTTTCTGGCCCCGAAAATCGTTGTCCACGCAGTTTGTTCTTCACGTGTGGGAACAAAAAGAAATCGTTAAGGGCCAAATCAGAACTGTACGGCAGATTATGCATAAATTAGACGGTTTGAGTGCTTAAAAAGCTAGTTGTTTACGTCGATGTGTGTGAGCTCGCAGTGTCATGGTGCAGAATGATCCGGCGTCGTGCGTTGGTTTTTCTTATTTCTCTGAAGAATTCCCCCAAGAAAATTCTTGTGTGGCCTTCAAAATTGACCGTTTTACTATACTCTAAAACCACTATTGCGATATGTCCAGTTTTTCCAAGAAAAAAAACAGGTGACCATTTGCTTCGAAGTGCTTCGAGCGCGAACGATTTTTGTTGAGTTTGGCTCATCTTGGAAGACTCATATAGTCAACTGCCTCTTTATTTTTGGGCTCACATGCATACGTCCAAGACTCGTCATCTATGAAGGTGTTGTGAACGGCATTTGAAGCACCACAATCGTATTTCTGGAGCACTTCTTTCGATCAATCGAGTCTGTTTTTGAGCAATCGTTAGCTTATGCAAGATCCAACGCGCATACAGCTTCTTCACGGTTAGATGTTCAAGCAATATCGAATGTATGCTAGTCAAGCCTAAGCCTAAGGATGCATGAATTTCACAACAAGCCACAAGATGATCTTGCCTTTATCAGTTCGCGCACAGCATTGATATTTGCTGGCACCACAGCCGATTTTGAACGGCATTCTTTAAATTCATCCGTCAGCGAACGACAACCGTTATTAAATTCACTGAACCAACGATATACACAGTTCTGTGTGGGAATTCTTCAAAAGTCGAAGTGAGTTGATCGATGCACTGTTGTTAAGATAATCCATGTCGAAAGTCGTAAAAAATCAACACAGGAAAATGTCCATGAGTTAATTCCATTTTTTTGTCGATAGGAAATTTTAAACCTGAGGGACATAAAACAAAATACTACAGTGACATTTTTTGAAGGTCGTGACATGATAGCTCCTGCTATTTTCTACGAAATTTGCCTAAAACTAGTTCCAGAGTTCAATCTCACATTTGCTGAACGTAAATGTGATAAATTCTCTAGTTCTAGCCCTTTATAACTATTATTTGTTAAAATCTTCAGAACACTACTTAATTGATTCACACTTCAAAATGCTAGAATCTGTCGAATGGAATTTTAGAAAATTTATCTATTCAAAACCGTCGTTTTCTCTCATTAGTTGTCCAATCGGTAGCATAAGTATGTAGATGGGGATGCAGATTATTTCTCAGATGAAAATGTGTTTTAATTATTTATTGCCAACAATGAATTACTCAAAAAGGCAGATAATTATAATGTGCATCCATGGTAGTTGTGTTCATAAAATAAATTTGCAAATATCTCAAATATCGATAAAATGCATTTAACAAAATGTAGGATACTAAGTGAACATTAC
This sequence comes from Sinelater perroti, assembly GCA_036346155.1. Lineage (NCBI taxonomy): Eukaryota > Metazoa > Arthropoda > Insecta > Coleoptera > Elateridae > Sinelater > Sinelater perroti. The sequence continues at coordinate 807,454 of JARFIY010000059.1, read as the reverse complement.
CGTATAATTTGGCTTTAGAAGTTCAGATAAATGGAATAATTTGATTCAACGATTACACGGAAACCCAGATAATAGACGAGTGACTGTATTGCTTGCACAAATATGAAAGCAGGTGCTTCCAACCATTTTATTACCGACGCATAACAGTTGCACAAAAAGTAAAAAATAATTTGTCAATCAGAAACAGTTGAGTAAGCCCCAATTCGCGACGTTTTTCAGAAGGATTCTGAATACGAGGGGTGTTCGCTATTAAACCTACAAGCCGAAATTACACTAAAATTTATATTTAAAGAAAATATTTGATTCGTTCCACAAAAAACTACATAATTTCGTTTATTTTTTGACATAATTCCTATAAACATTTCTCCCACCGTGACAGTAGTTTGAACATCCCTGCACGGTACTGCTGCTTATCAAGTTGCTTAAAGTAGTCTAGAACATGTCTTGCAATTCCTCCTGATCCGCAAAGCGTTTTCTCGGCAAAAATTTCTTCAGAGATTTAAATAAATTAAAATCCGAGGGGGTTAAATTTGGGTTACGCGGAGGATGTTGCAGGACCTCCCAATTCCACATCTTGGTTTGATTAGACGTGTGGGGGGTCGCACCATTGTACAAAAGTTTAACTTCTTCGCGTAATCGACCCGGCCTTTTCCTTCTAATGGATGTATACAATTTCTGGAGAGTTTCACAGCATCTGTCACTGTTAATAGTTGTGTGCGGTTTGATAAATTCACACAGCAGTAGGCTTTCTCTATCCCAGAACACGGTGGCCATAGTTTTGTGGGCATGGTTGAGTTTTCAATTATTGGTTTTCGTGAAACAATATCCTTTCTGTTAGCATCTGATGAGGTTTTGAAGTTCATTGGAGAGAATTTTCGGCACCCAACGAGCCGAAACTTTGCGGAAGTTTAGGTCGCATATGATTTCATGAACACAACTCTTAGGAATGCTAGTCATTTCAGCAATTTCACGAACTTTAATGCGACGATCTGTACTAATCAAAAGTTCGACAATTGTGCAGTTGTCATCCGTGTGTGAGATCCTTGGTCTGGTTAAACCCCCACTAAGTAACAACAAGTTAACTTGAAATAGTCATTGATTGTCGACAAAATGAGCCGAGAATACGATCGTACGGATGTTATCTCTTAGCGTCGGAAAATTGCCGACAAAAATTATTACGTGATTTTGTTATAAAAGGTCCAATATTTCGAATTAGCTAAAAATTACAGGGAATCTGACCATTAGAAGAAGGTAACAGCCAGTAATCTGATCGCAAGAGAAGTGATGAACTCACCTGGCAAAAGAAATGGGTGTGGTATGCGAATTGAGAACAAAACGGACAGGAAATTATAGGCCCAAGCACTGCTGAACGATATCAAACACACCTCAACGCTGGATTCCTGGAGTTCTTTTCGGACGAAAAAAATCCAGGACAGGAAGGTGAATCGTTAAAATGATCGTTGGATTTGCCAAGATTTCTCTGAAGTGACTATCACCATGCGAGCAAAGTTTTCCGCCTCTGTGAACAGCGAAGGGGAAGTCATGGCGCCCCACTTGTTTGGGGAAGGTCTGAAAGTGACCATCGATAGCTATATACACGTACTGGAGACGGTTATCAAGCCCTGAATAAAAGAGATGATCGCTAAGCATAAGTATATGTTTCAGCAAGACTCCGCTTCAGCGGATACACATGGATATACAATAATATAGTCTACCGACTTCTAGTAATCCGCCAGCTTCGACTGCAATGTCCTTGACTACTACGTGTGGAGCATGGTCGAATGGAAGGTCAATGAGAGGCATCACAACACCAAGGATAGCTTAAGTACCTCTATTTTGGAGGTAATGCCAGAATGTCTGCAGCTGGTGTAGGTCCCGGCTGGAGAAGATCGCGTCTGCTGATGAAAGTTAGATTGAATAATATGATTTTCAATACTATTAACTTTAGTTCAATGTAAAAAAATTATTATTTTTTGCATTTTGTTATTTTAAATGCTTATTCATTTTTCGGATTTGTCTCGACAACCGTAGAATAAATTGAATTATACAGGAAAATTTGCAGTAGTGATTTTTACATTTGAGGACAAAAAATTGAATTGCCCGAGTAATTTATAATTAAAACATCGTATTAGTGCTTGGAAACGAGAAGTGCCAATATCATTATATTTTGTGTTTCGGCGTTAGATTGAGAACTTCTGCACATTATTATGTGAAACCCAGCTTCACGGCAAGTTTCTTATCAGTATTCAACATAAATACTAATCGCAAATTCGCCTGTAGTATCAAGTTCCTCAAACGGAAAGCAAACTGGTTTCACACACGTTTCTTATTAATTAGTTTTCTACGCGACTTGCTTACGGAAACGTATTTTGCTTCCATCAGGGCGAAGTGATAGAAATTGAACTTCTTCGAACGGAAAGTTAAGATTCTGATAGCAAAATAATTGTCTTTAAAATTACAAATTCGAATGTCTTACTTAAATTGCTGAGATAAGTGGGTTGTTGAAACATAGTTCTAATTTTGTTAAATCTACAAATGTCTACTGTGTTTAGCTCAAGATAATTTTTTTCTGGATGACTTCATTAGTGGCAATTTCTGATGAAATGAGGTCAGTGCATTTTTAAGTTATACCTACAATTATAATAGTATCAAGACCCCGTAATAAAAAGAAGAGTATTAATAAGGCAATAATAATTAAATTACTATTTAAAGTAACAAGTTAATAGACAAGAAATTATGTGAGGCAGATGAAAACACTTTTTTAGTAATTAGTTATAACTAGTATACAGCAGGGTTAAAGATTCATTCTCATCAAATGTGGCAATACTTGAGTACTCCGAGGTCCTCTAAATTAATGTGAAGACGGCGAAAAAAATGTATATTTATTTTGCCTACGCTTGCTCAACTTGGTATAAATACGCCAGTGTTGTGCTGCGGATTTGTCATGTCGTAAGGACTCTAGCATGTGACTTTGAAGCCACATCTACATTTGCTCAAATTAACATTTGTTCGGGCAATATTAATGAATAACCAGAGTTTGCCTTCAGGGTTTGATTAACTTCATAGGCTAAATAATCTGCAGTCTAGAGCATCAGGATTTGAGGGCACAAAGTTTTGAGCTGAGTAAACGGCAAAGTGAGTTCAATCAGAGAAATTTTGAATAGATTGTAATTATTAAACTTGGAAATCGTAGTAGGTGTATAAATAAGATCTCAGCTTTTTTCTGCAAAATTGAAGTTTTATTTAAAAATAAACAAAAAAAGCTTAAGTATCAAAGTATTCTCCTTTGGCATCGATGACCTTTTGCCATCTTTCGGGTAGCTTGCGAATTCCCTGGTGATAGAAGCTCACCGGCTTTGAGACGATAAAGTTATCGATGCATTTTCGGTCTTCTTCTCTTTTGAAGTGCGTATCAGCCAAGTGATGCGGAATAAATGGTAATCGTAAGGGGTCATGTCTGGGCTATACGCCGCATGTGGGAGAAGTTCCCAGCCTAATGCGAAGATGTGTTCTTGCGTCGCCTTCGCAACATGTGGTCGGGCATTATCATGGAGCAGGATGACTTTGCGACTTCTTTGTCCAATAAATGGCCTCTTTTCTTCGATTGCGTCGCTCAAATTGATGAGTTGCAGCACACCCTTCCAATCCTACCAGATACAGAGTAAATTCTTTTTGATATGGATATTGGGCTTTGGAGTCGATGTCGAAGGTTTTCCAGGGTCTACCCATGATTTTTTGCGCTTGGGATTATCATACAAGATCCATTTTTCATCGCCCGTAATAATTTTATGCAGAAAATCTTTTTTCGGTTCCTTGAAAGCAAATGGAGTGCGGTGCCACGCCGTCGATTTTTGTTGTCTTCGGACAGTTTATGCGGAACCTATCTGCCTTCCTTTTGTATCTTACTCATTGCATACAAACGTACGGAAATGGCTGGCTGAGTGATGCCAAGCTGTTCTGCAAGCTCTTTTTTAGTTTGCGCATTGTCTTGATCCAGCAATGTCTGCAGCTCATCCGTGTCAAATGTTTGAGGGCGTCCAGCGCGTGGTTGATCGTCAAGACTAAACTCTCCTCCGCGAAATCTTTGGTACCACTTTTTGCACGTTGCATGACTTACAGCATTCTCACCATATGCAGCACAAATCATTTCGGTGGCTTCAGCAGCGTTTTTCTTAAGATGAAACGCGAAGTGGATAGAAAATCGAATATGCTCTTTTGTGATTGCCATCGTGAACACAGCTGATCATTGAGGTTATGTGCATCAAACGCCAAGTCGCATGATGTTTCGAAAGACCAAATGTCATTGCTTTAAAACCGCAAGAGGGCGGACTAATACGTCACACGTAAACGATGATTTGCGTCCTGTGAAATCTAAAGCTGAGAACTTATTTATACACCTATTAGATTTGTAAAATAATATATTTTTTTATTTTCACTCATCTGTAAAGCTTATCTGACTTTATTTTTTATATTCTGCCTTTTTTGATTAAATTTAATATTATCTTTGATAAACTTTCGTAATGCATTTCGTTTTGTTACTCTTATTGCTTTTCCATCTATCTCTAAAATTTTACTGAGAGTTCACTAATATTGGAAGAAATATGAAAAAGGCCTCTTGAGAAATGGGAAAAGCCGAAAATGTTGGTAAAATGGCCCTCTTTCAGTTCTTGTCTATCACTTTTGCTATAAATTTATGAAGCAATCTCAAATACGTGCTAACCGTGCCTTTTCCGGTTGTATTCGGGTGCATTACGTTGGCGGACACGTCATATTGATAAGATAACAACAGAAAAACATTAGTACATTGCTACATGTTAGATAAATTTCAGGCGATATATTAGTGGGAAACAAAGAAGTCTTTGTATTCTAGAGTTATCAGAAGCAAATAAATATACAAAAAAATTTTTATCATAGAAACGTTTGATAAAGTGGAAATATGACCAGTAAGAAAGAGTTATTAGAGGGAAAACGTTATTGAAAGCTACATAATTTCCTCCTAAGACTTTTAATCACAAATATTAGAATGAAAGTTATTTGTAAGCTCCGTTCTAAAATTCTTCATCGTACATTTTATTTTTTAGAATGAGCCATAGTTGTCTTTCTATCGATGTCCTTTCGGAATAACCCTGTGATTTCAAAGGATTAGAATTTTTTAATAGGTACTCATCAGCGTGAGAAAATATTAAATAATGATTCAATTATTGGTAAACATAAAATCACAAATTGTGGTTTAACATTTGGGGTGATAGTCTGGAGTGCTAAACTTCTAGACATGATTACTACCATTTTAAATTCTTATAAATTTTTTTGTTAATTGAAAAAGATATCTACGACTAACAAAGGGCTCCTAATAGAAGATGCACTAAAGCGTTGACGCCAATGACGTGATTTTGAGTTTCATTCGTCGAATAGATCTTATTGCATATTTGGCAATATTGAATTGTTGTTAAAAAGGCATTTGCCTAATATTATAGCCATTTGAAACTTATGAATAGATTATAATTATTAAACTTAGAAATCGTAATAGGTGTATAAATAAGATCTCAGCTTTTATCTGCAAAATTAAAGTTTTATTTAAAAACAAACAAAAATCAAAGTATTCTCCTTTGGCATCGATGACCTTTTGCCATCTTTCGGGTAGCTTGCGAATTCCCTGATGATAGAAGCTCACCGGCCTCGAGACGATAAAGTTATCGATGCATTTTCGGACTTCTTCTTGTTTTGAAGTGTGTATCGGCCAAGTGATGCTGTAACGACCGGAATAAATGATAATCGGAAGGGGCCATGTCTGGGCTGTACGCCGCATGTGGGAGAAGTTCGCAGCCTAACGCGTCTGCAGCGATTTGCGTCCTGTGAAATCTAAACCTGAGAACTTATTTATACACCTATTACATTCATCGACATATAATAAAGTTTTAAAAACATTTATATTGTAACAGAAATAACATATCACAAAGAAATTGTTCAGGAACTCTCCAGAATTTCACGATAAATTCTAGAATCGCTCGTTTGAATATAAGGCGGACCAGATGGGCATTTGCGGCAGTCGAATAGGAGGAGTCATGCAGCAAACAACAGTGGTGCAACTAAATTGGTAACCGTTGGCCGTTGCGTTAGTAGAATTGTAATTTATAATTATTGTGCAGCAGTGCAGTTCTAGTAAATAAAGTTTAGTTTTGAATCAAATCAAAGGCTGGATAATGAGTGGCGAAGATGGTTGATTATTAAAAAAAGCAAGTGGAGTAAAATTCAAAAAAACGTTTTAATGTGCTTGCACAGCAAGATGATGTGATCAAGAAAATGTCTTTTGTCTCACCTAGCGTACAACAATCACGATCGTCATTGTCGACTTTAGTAACTTCAAGCCCAAATTGGGCACACAGTCTCAAAGAGACACACCCGGCATTGAGGTGCCTAAATGATGAACTTCGTGAGTTGGTAGCCTACAATAGCATTTAATAAAACGATGACTCCGACTTTAAATAATCTTAAAGAGAGTATGCCACTCAAAAAGGATTTTGTAGTTGAGAAAAGTTAATGTACATAAAAATTATGACATAATACGGCAAATTACTGGTAACAATTTCAAGAAAGTCTACCGAAATATACATAAAAAGGAAAAGTATGGGTAATACCCTACAGCAAGATTAAAAATTGTATTAGATTCTTAAAAGCCTATAAATATTTGGGGTAGGTGAAAGGTCAGACGATCAGGCTGACCATAGGGGAGTATTCGCTATGCCTTGTTGAAGGAAGTTACGTGCGACATTTGGCCAAGCATTATCTTGTTGAAAGACTAGTTTGGATATCCATTCAAATAAAGAAAGTACCACAAGTTCCAAGACCGCGTCTATATATGTGGGTCTAACTGGTAATATTGTCTCTGACTAGAGGTAACTTACTATGATGACGATCCCTTCTGTTGTTTGTCTTGCGTACTATTTCCGATCTTTGCGAATAAATATCTTCTTCGACTCACTAGCTCCATATTTGAGTCACGCTATAATTCTTCAGCCTATTTCTCGTAAATAAACACCCCCTTTATGTATATTTGAATAGCTAAAAATACTTTTAATCTTATTTTACACATTATATTACTATTTCCTCCAGACTTTATATTTAAGAAACGATATAAACACATCTCGGACAGACAGCTACTTATGCATCTTGAATAGTTTTCTGGTTATACCTAGTGTTTCTATAAATATCAACTCGCATTACACAGCATAGAAACATCCACTATTTTAACATATGATCGCAATTGTCAAGTCTTAAAGCTGTAAGTTACATTATGTTTTTTGTTAAACTTGGTTATTTACCAATGGAGCAGTGTGACAAAATTGTTGTAATAGCATTACATAAGTGTGGAACCAAAAAAAGTGTAATCTTTGAGACACTACATCCTCTCGGCATTAGCTCTATGTTTGTGTATTTGGTTATAAAATTATTTAATAAGATTGGAGGTATTGCGGATCGTCCAGGGTCTCGAAGACCACGTTCAGGTAGTTAAAGCCGTAAGTGCCCAAACTAAACAAACTCCTCTTCATAAGCAAAAGGTTATGTCTCGGGAGATGCAAATTTCCAAAACTTTATCTCATATCACTGAGTAAAATCTAGGACCATCTGTTTACAAAAGATATACGGGACATTTGCTGACAGATGCTTTTAAGAAAGGTAGGAGAGAAAAAGCATAGAAACTGTTAATTGAGTACGCGCATGATGGCCATAGAGAAAACGATAGTTTATGTATAGGATGAGTATCTAGATTATACGGGTCTTCAGCAATTCTAAATATTTCTCATTAAAGCATCTCTAGGTCTGCTATCTTTTTTGGAGACCCATATACCAAAAATAAAAAACTCACCCTGTATATTAGTATTAACAAATGCAAGTGTCGAGTGAAAAGCTACTAAGGTGGAGTTGTTTTCTTTTCTTGATAGGACATAATAGTAAAAAAAATTAGAATGCAAATGAAAAAGAGCCTAAAATGTGTTAATATCGGATCTGCTGTGAGATGGCATAATTTTTGTTTGTTTCCCTTCTGTGAAAGATTGTATAATTGGCATTTATAAAAAAGCTAACTTTTTTATTGAGAGCTACGAAACTATGTCCTTTTGAAAATCTTAAAAATATACGACAAAAGTTCAATAGCTTCCGCTGTTAAAATAAAAGCAATTTTGGAATCAGTCAGTTGTAATTTATAGGAAATAAAGTTTTTTATCGTTACGCATCATGGAAATTGTTAATGGAAGCTTTGAGGATTGCGATGTACTTAGAGATGAGATAAAAGTGGAAATTGTTGATGTAATTACTGTCATGAATTTTATATTACAATGTCACAACAACTGTGGCGCTCTCTTCATATGCTGTTTTAGTAGTAAGTTTGCGTTTTAAGCAAAAAAAGTAGAAAAAGACACCACAACAGTTAATTATTTTCTTCTTTTAATTTTGATTATGCAAAGCAAGAGGAAAAGGGAACTAAAATAAAAAGGAAATACGGTAATTCATTAATGTTATTTTAAAATACATAATTATCACCAGCCAAGTTTTTAGTCATGTGTGAATGTAAAGCTGAGATTATTTTTATCGATTCTATTACGTTCGCTAGCCCTTCTTGTACTTTTTGGGAACTGAATATAGTTCTAATAACGACTTCAATCACTATACAGATTGAAAAACTTCTTCAGAGCGCTATTGCATCTGCTAGATTTAGAGCAGTCAAAATCCGGATATTAACTAGGATTGAAATTCTCATCTAGTAAATGGTCTACATGTTGCATTATTAGGTTACAATTTATCTCTCATTAACGGCGCATTTCCTGTGTAAGCAAATTAAGCAACTGCACAGGATTTGTGTCCGCGCCTAAGAATATACGTAATCTCAAATGGTATTTTCTTTAATATAGCGTAAAAGTATCTCTGTTGAGAATAATTTAGTACAATACAAAAATGTTTAAAATAAAGGAGATACATAAAGTCTTAAAAATACATTTTATACGAATGTATTGTACGAGAGTTATCTCAAAATTAAGGCATAATGTTTATTATTTTTGTTTTTACTTTATACATGGTTGGTTTGATGAATAACTTTGTTCGAATACTCATACAGGGCGGTAATTTTTTACAAATGTATATTTTATGATACTTTTTATAGACGTTTAAACACAAGCGTTCGAATGACAGTTCAAAATGGATAAACTTGAGATGTGATTTATTTTTTCAAGGAAGAAAGATAAAATATTGATGGAAGGAGTTTGTCTATATTGGAGTAAATTCCCGTAAATCCGTTAGCATTAGAACACGTATTCAATACGCACCCTACCGTTAAGTTCCAAAAGCCACGTCGGCGATCATCAACGAAATCTGTGGTGTGGACAGATGAGTTTCGAAACACTCAAAAGTGCTTTGTGCCAACGCAGTTCATTTAAGCGGCGTCGCTAAGTAAAAACTGAATAAAATAAGGTTTGAAATTTTTTCGCATCTACCCCTATTTATCTGATCAAGTTATCTGGGACTACCACCTGTCTTGTAAATTCCTAACTTCCCTGGTGGGTAAAAATTTTTGTCACATGGAGAGGCGACATAGAACGTATATGTGTTTAGAGGGTCTTAGAGAAACCCATTTCTACGAGGTGTCGCGAACCTGGAGAAACGTTACGCCAAGTGTGTTTAACGTTATGTCTTAATATACTTTATAAAATTATAAATTTTGTAGGATAGTATACCTGCATTATCGCAGAAGGTAGTAATTATAACGTTTTTAGGAACAGGTTGATCTGTCGTGAATAATCGGTGTAATATGGTGTCCAACACGCTGTCTTGCGGTATATCAGCTTCAATAGGATGGATTAGAGTGCGACTGTTATTTAGTTTGACTTGGAAATATGTATTGTAAGTAGTATTGATAGGGAAGGTTTTTCTTGATCTTTTGTAGTAGACCATGAAGTCAAACTCGATCAAATACTGAACACAGACATTTTTCTTCAAAATATTTTCGGTACTATCTATTACACTATGCAATTGTTGCAATAATAAACAAAATATGTAATATTATGTAAAATAATGGATATACTGTCCTCTGTAGCCATAATGCGATGGTGCTGATAACACGTTGTATACAAAAATTTTATTACGCAAGCCGCCAATATTGATCTATGAAGTTAAAGATTGCAATAAAATGATTGATGCCCTATTACCTATTGCCGCAACAGAAGAGTTTATAACAAAATCAATAGTAAGAATAATTGATAATATTCCTGACGCATATAGTAGGCTAATAACATACATGCAAGATTCTAAGGTAATCTATCAGGCATATCAACTAAAAAAGAATAAAATATACAGGATTCTAATTCGCAACCTCCACTATATTATGCCCATTGCGAAAATAGCAAATACAAAAATGAAAGGCTCTACTGTTATATCTATTACAAATTCATCACCAAAACATATGATGCTTTTCGTAGATTTGGAACCCGCTTCAAATAATAAAGTAATTAAATAACCAAATTATAATAGTGGCATTGAACACATGTATTGTCTAATGTACAATACAATTACAACAAAGTTTACTGTAACTGTGTACCTGTAAGTGTGAAATATGGAGGATTGTATGATACAAAAACTTGTAAAAATACAAAGGAATAGGCTGCAAAGTATGCCTTAGATGGTGATGATCACCCCATTAATTATAGACGAATTCACATTATATTAGTACTTAAAGGAGTTCAAAATCATGTTTTCTCAACTAATCCAATAATACAACATGGTAATAAATATGTTGTTTGTTGTTATAAATAAACCCATGTTTTTATATCTAAATTCTTATGAATCATCTTATGGGACACTAATGGCATCTTTCAAAAAATACATTAAATCAAATTTTTTCTAAAATTAAATGAAACGCATTTTACAGCTAGATCATATCTAAGAATGTCGCACTATATGTATTCATACATACACAGAGCAGCTCATCAAGACACGTTTTTATTAATTAGAACCTTAGTCATCCACTATGAATGAAAATAGTATCAAAAACCTTTTCTATAAGTAACTATAATCCAAGTTTCTAAACTATCAAACACAACACCAATATCCGCTGTTGTATTTTCAATTATATATTACGCCTTAAATACTGACCACCATCACTAAAATTTACACAGATAATAGTAATATTAAAACCAGAAAAATCGGCCGAAGACATTGTTTCTTACCACCCAATAAGTTTATTGCTCTAAATCTCCAAACTACTAGAAACGCTATCAATTAATAGATTATATGAAACAGATCAGTTAGAAAATTGCATCCCAGACTACCAATTCAGGTTCAGGAAGAATCATTCCACCATACAACAATACCAAAGTGTTGCATGTACAATTACCATGGCTTTTGAAACCAAGTTTTACTGCCTAGCAGTGTTTTTAAATGTAAAGCAGGCCTTTGACAAGGTTTGGCACGATGTTTTTTGTGCAAGATCGAGCCGCTGCTTTATTTGTCTAATTGACACTTCTAGATAAAATATGGTTAACAATATTTTGATATTCATCTAATTAATTTTGTGTTCTGGGACCCCTATTGCACATATTGTATACAGCAGCTGACACCTATATAAGCACTTTCGCTGATGACACCGCTTTACCCTCAAATCGTACTGATCCTCACATGGTCTTAATATTGGCTCACTAAGTAGCATATTAAGGTTAATGAAGCGAAAAGCACTCAGGTGAACTTCACTTGAAATCGTATGGTATGCCCGATAGTACATCTAAACAACATAGCAATCTTTTAAGCAAATGAAGCATGTTGTGCGGGTATTCATGTGTACAAGCAACGTACATGGAAGCACCATATACTAAAGAAGAGGAAGGAGACTGGCTTAAAAATTTTAAAAATGTAGAAACAAGATTCTTCTTTACAAGGTGATAATTAAGCCAATCTGGATGTACGCCATACAACGTCTACAGTGTAAAATGCTAAGAACGCTCGCAAGCGCCCTATGGTATATTAGTAATCTGACATTACATACAAAAGTTCAAGAATAATGTACCAAAAAGAAGTACCAGCCGCTTCCTGCGTTTGAAAGCTCATCCAAATATCCTTGCGTCCAACCTGCAGCATGATCCTTCTACTAGAGGATTCAAAAAGAAGAAATGGCCGATTGATCTAAAAGGAGGTTAGATGGAAGAAACTGACAACATCGCTGGAAGGATTCCCTTCATACTATTATCATCATACAGTTAACTCAACGAACATAAATTATTGTTAGTTCTGTTTGTTAATATTTTAATAAACCAAAAAAATAATTTGTTAGCCATACTTTGCTAAATAAAAGTGGCAAGTTATAATGCCATAGTAAACTTTAAACCAGAGTTAAACCGTCAAAATACGAGATTCACGCTGATGTGAGTTTAACCACGGTTCGTCAGGTTGCGTACTTGTGTACCGCACAACTACCGTTCAAACTCGGTTTAACCCTCACTCCTCAATAACCAGGCTTTGTGCAACCGGCCCTTAATGTTAACGAACTGTTTACATATTTATAAAGTCCCGCTTGTACGCGGAATCAGCACCCAGCTGAGAGCACCGTTTATCTGTACTTGCAATTTACAAAGGCAGAACTTTAAAAACCTGCAGTGTTCACTCAAATTGCTTTACTTAATGAAATTTTGCCCTCGTGTATTTATATAATTTAACTACAAATTTTCTAAAATCCACTGTTTGAAATTACAAAAAAAAATAGTCGTCTAAACAACTCTCGCATCACCGCCGTCCACCTAGGGAAAAACTTTAAGGGAATTGTTGAAAAAAACAATTCTTTTAGAGAAAGGGGTCTTTCAAAAGAAACGCCGGATTTAATTTTAGAAAAAGTATTTTACTTATTAGTTGGCAAAGTTATGACATTATTTTCAACAGTAAACATTGCTATTAAATGTGGAAGAGACTATTTCACAAATGTCCTCCGCGGCTCATTTGACGCTCTGGAATTCTTCCAAGAAAGTTCTCGATCACTTTTTCTTTTCGCATAAATTTGGCTTAGTTTCGTTAATAACTCTTCGAATTTTTGCGTTTAATTCAGGACTTGTTCTTATTTTCGTAGCATAAACTTGGGTTTTCACGAATCCTCAGAGGAAAAAATTGTACGGTGTAAGGTTGCAAGTTTACTTCGTTGTTTCGGGAGATAAGTCTCCCTTAAATTTTTGTTTCAACAACTGAATTGTTTAAAGTGTCGTGTGATTGGTGGCGCCGTCTTCTTAGAACCATAAGTCATCCCAATCCATGTCAACCAAATGAGGTCACAAAAAGTCCACGATCATCTAAGGATAACGTTCACCGTTGATGGTCACTGCATTTCCGGGCCCATTAAAAAATCAATCACTGCACTAACATAAAAACCACACCAAACTATTACTTACGTTCTTGAATGACCCGAGGATTTTCTATGCCCCAATGTTTTTAACTTTATTTGCAATCAGAATATATTACGTTCTATGAGCTAATATTTGGTAAGAATACTAATCGGGCTTCGGACTTTATTGGAAGGGCTCTCCTCAGTATCCTTCCAGGTTTAATTAGTCAGGTGCTTTGGACATTCCTTCTGAAGTTGCCTGTTTTGTGGATCTGCTGGAAGTGGTTCTATTGTTTCATTTTGGTGAGATTCCAGGATGTTGTAATGTTTAACAGCGTACTGTTTAATGACATTTTTCACGTATGGAATGTTAAGAATTTCATGTAATGTGCGGTTCGACACATACCATGACGCAATTGACATATTTCGAAGGGTTTTCCACTGAAAGCGTTGTATAATATCAAGGTTAAAATTACTGGCGCATCCCCATAGTTGGCATTCAGATATGCAGATTGGACGTATTATACTTTTATAAAGCAGGGTTTTCTTTTCTAGCAGTAAGGGAGATTTTTTTCGATAAACCAGTACAGCTCCTTTAGTTTGCGGTTTTTAGTGGTATGAATTTTCCAGATATGTTAAGAGTCCAGGGCACTTCATTTTGTTTGACTGTGGAATAAGAGTATTGTTGACGGTGACTCCTGAACACTTTGGACGTTTTGTTGTAAATGTGATATGCACTAACTTGTCTTCATTATTCTTAATTCTTCACTTGCGTAATCAACACTCAATTTGGTTTAGATGAAGTTGAAGTATTTCCCACGCTGTATTCGGATCGTCGTTGCAAGGAAGAATAGCTGCATCATTGGCAAACGTGTTTACCATAGTATGGTTGGATATTGGTAGGTCAGAAGTGTACAGTAAGTACATTGGACCAAGGACGTTACCTTGGTGCCTTCTGGTGTTTATTTGTTCTATCTGGGATACATCATTACCAATTTTACTATTCAGATATGAAAGGAATAAGAATTCGTGGGGCAGCGCTTTCTTTATTTTATATAGTAGCCCTCTGTGCCAAACTCTACTGAATGCTTGTTTGACATTTAACATCACAGCAAAGGAGAATTTTTTGTTTGGAAGTGCAGTTTGTGTGATATTTGTTATTCGATGGCATTGCTGGATTGTGGAATGGTGATGTCGGAAATCGAACTGGTGGTTGGGTAACCATTCATCTTACATCGAATTACTATTTATTCGTCTTAGAAGTAATTTTTCGAGCAGCTTTTTGTGACTAAGAGGAAATAGATAGGTCTATATGATTGGAGGTTATTGAGGGGGTTTCCAGGTTTGGAGATGAGAACTATCTCAGTGAATTTAACACTGAAGTGGTCAGTGTTAGACTCAGAATTATATATATAAAAAAAATTATGAGTGCTGCTGTCACACAGGTCAAAGGTCAACTCTAACTATAAAAATTGTTCGTGCCTTTCCGTGCCGACCCGAACGCCTCCGAATGACAAATTCTGGTTCATTGTACTGCTTCCTCTACCGCCTCTCACCATGCGTCCATCAATCAAGCTAACAACTCCTTTCGATAAACTTGAGGATGTCCATCAAGGGGTAGCGCTAGTTCTATTAAACGAAATTCTTAAGAATCTAATTTCTTATTCAGGTAGTTACTTCAGTATGTTTGGTGTTCTTAAATCTTGACCTAGAGATTTTTTGCTGTTTAGAAATTTTATTACATCTTCGATTTCTTTAAGAGTGAATTTTTTAATTGGTAATGTTATCTGAAGGGGCGTGGCAGTTCGTTTTCTATTTCTTCGTCTACTTTATCAGACTTTGGCTTAAAAACTTTCGCCTGATAGCATGCGAATGCATCGGCTTTCTCCTTGTTAGACCTTATCTAATTACCTTCTTGGTCCCGTAGTGGTAGTATATGTGTTTTCGGTCTACATTATGTGTTCGTTGCTATCTTGCCCTGGCATGCCTTTTTTCCTTAACTATTATCATTATTTCGTATGGAATATTGGAGTTATTTTTTTAAATGTTGGTAGGCGGTGGCGTTGCACTCCAGCTTGCTATTTGTATAGTAGTTGTAAATTAATTTGTTCAGTTTGATCTGAAGTTTTCGGACTTTTAAATTTTAATCAATATGATGTTGAAGTAAAATCCAATTAGTTTTTTTATTACTGATTGTAACAGTAGGTTCTTTGTAGAAGATTGTTGAGCTTATAGACTATTATCAGGGAGTGATCAAATATGTGAGAATTAGGTATTATATCCATGTAGTTTGTTCGAAGCCCTTTGGTAATAAAAAGTCCAGTAGATCAGAGGTTTTATTTGAGTCAGATGGCTAATAAGTTGGAGTGCCGATGAAAAGATTATTACAATTGTTATCTATTAATAATTTATATAATTCTGCATTCCGTTGTGGTTAAGCATGGAGTTAAAATCTTTCCCTACTATGAATTTCTGTCATAGGGAATCAAAAAATTGTTGCAACATTTGTTTTGTGAAGTTGTGCCTGGGAGGGCACTAGATGGCTGACATTTATAGGAATCGGAAGATTTTTAACTTGAATTACTGTAGCTTGTAGAAAGTTAGATTGATATTCAGGTGCACAATTATTGCGGAGCCACCGTGTGCAGTTCTGTTGGGGTGCTAGGTATACTAAATGTTACAATTGTTATATAGGATGTCAGTAAAATGTGATTTTTCCACAAGTAGGCTGTCTATATTATGGAATTGTAGAAGAATTGCGGGAGAAGCTGATTTAACATTTTTTTTAAATTCATCATGAAATTGTTAGACTTAAATCTTGTTGTTGGGCGGTCGTTGATTTAAGGAATGTGCGTGCATAGGATGTATATGAAGGAAAATGTTGGTTGGGTAAGTATTGGTTACTTTGTTGGTTTGGTAATAATGAAAAATTTGTTCTGTTAAATGATATGGTGTACTAGCAGGTGTGTGTTTGTTTGAGTTGTATTTTTTTCAAGGGTTTGTTCCGTTTCCTTGCTATCAGCTTGAACTTTGATAACTTTATCGCGCTCAGCAGAGGTTACACATCATGTATTTATGCTTAAAAAGTCAAATAAGAACTATGCTCCAAATGCGACAATTTTGTTTATTGACATACCCACTTAGGTCTCTGGATTAAACATTCTCCGTGTTTGTAATGAATTTTAATAACCGTCACTCGCTCTTCCGCCCAGTAACGCTTCATATTGCTTGGTGATAAAATATCACCAAGCAAAACGCTGCCAAACTTGCAGAAAACATCTCCCACAATTTAAATCCTGTGTTTCTTTTGAGACGCCCTTTAACTATGAGCAAAACATCATTCTACGAATGATATAGGCTATTTAGTATTCAGTTCCAGATATTCATTTTCTATTTTTTAAGTAGTCGTTTGAAGTTGAACGTGAAGTAAAAGAATATATGAACGGAGAGCACGTTAGTAGCGAGGTAAAGGTCTCGACCTGCTCGCGGCAGTATTGAGTTCAATTCCAGGGTCAATAACAATGGTAAACATCAAAATGCTCCCCGGTCACCATACAAACGCCTATGGTGGTCGTGAAGTACATTCTCCTTCTTTTAAATTAACGGGTTAGGCTAGCCACCTGTCCGGGACACGCCCAAAATCTCAAAAGTGAGATCTTTATTGGGAATTCAGAAATTGGATTGCGGTGATATCTATATTTTATCTTGTAACGACAGTTTAAAAAGAAACTCGCGTTTTCTTTGTATTGCAGTAGCAGACTTCTATTTCCAATATATTTGTGATGAAAGGATATTTATCGTTCAAAGGAAACTGAAAAATTGTTCTGGGGAATTAAAACTGATCTCGGAAGGATTCCTTCAGCTATGTTTTCAAAAGCAGAAAAATGTAGGAGCGGCATATAAATAACGAAAATAATTTGAGAGGAAAGACTGAATAGTTGCTTAAATAAGACATATTTCGAAGTTCTAAAACACTAGGGACAAATCACGTACATAATAAATCAAATTTAATTTACAATGTTTTTAGGTAATTTGATAAATTACATTTTCTAAAGCATGTTTTAGAAAGCAAAAGTAAATTAAATTGAATTTCTCTCCTAATGGAATTTTAATGTAACCATTTGAACATAAAAAGTTTGTTTAAATTGAAATATTAATATTCTATACAAGTTTATGACGTGGCATTAAAATAGACACTAAAACTAATTTATACGTTACAGGAGAATATTTTAGCTCGCAGTTGTGAGTTTTAGTTCCTGTTTCTAGCATGTTGTATAACGTAACTGCACCAACAAACTTTAAATTAATGAATGAGTTATGTTATCTAGTTATCTTGCACATTGTAATCAATACAGAGAAAATTGAATGTTTTAATAAGCTTAATTTAATTAGAACTAAATCATTAACTACGGATAAAAAAGTATTGCAAAATTTTGGTTTATTGTGTTATCGGGCTGTAGGATGATTTTTTAATCAAAACAAGGTTACTTTCTGTTTGTAGTGCAGACATTTTTTTTTACAATTTAATTGAATTTAATATCGAAATATGGCTAGTTCAAAAAAGTTTAAAAAATGCTACTGCCTGAAGTATTTAATGTAGCAAATACCTACAGGATGATTTAAAATTAGGACTAGTGGCACACATAAATTAAATTACATTTGATTGTACTCACATTTTAGTTTATAAATGTTTAATGTCCCCTCTCCCCTCCAGTCGCACGGATAGCAGAATTTATCCCACACACTATGAAGAACGACTTGCGCCAGTGAGTTCATCGTAGCTGTAATACGATTTCTTAGGTTGTCTAAAGTTGTTAATAGAGGTGGTACATAAACTACTATAAACAAAAGTCGCAAGGTGCAAGATCAGGAGATCTCGTGGGCTAGAATATAAGTGCTTTGAGGTATAAATTCATTCAGTCGGAAACTGAAGTTTTCTGAATCTTCATTCATTTGAGGAAGTAAGAAATTTTGCAACATTCCGAGGTAAATTACTCTAGTAACCGTATTACCATCAAAAAAGAAAAGTCCATAAACTTTTGTTCTCGATATGGCACAAGGGAACTTTCGGGGAACCCCTCTCATGTACTAGTGCTGCATGGGGACGACTGAGCGCAACAGTGGTAGGTTTTTCCTTTCTCCAACGTAACTCATCTTTTACTTTAATTGTATTGGTGGTACGTTTTATGATTCTACCATAGTTTTGAATTTTTGGGGTTGCAGCTTCATTAGAGGTTTCTTTGTTGCTGATAGAGCTTGCTCTTATAAATATTAATGACACCGCTACATTTTTATTTGTAATAGAGACATTTTATTGGGACGTTTGTTGTCAACCAGGGTTTTGATGTTTCGTCGTTCATGATCCTTTTCATTATTTTCCCATCATACAAGCCTTTGACATCTTCAGTGTAGCCATTTGTCCTCACTATCATCATCGGCTTCTGCAGGTTCCTATTCTTTTGGATGGACCACGTCGCATCTGGTGAGGGAAGAATGCACTCTTCTGATCATACAAATACATCCCATTCCAAATCATGACAGCGACTGTTTCGTCCACTCCAAACAATGCCCGGGCATACGACTTGGTGTTATCGAGAATCTTCTGTCGTGAACCTGAGCCATTATTGTTACCCAAATACTGAGGAACAAATGTCGACTATAGAGTATTTCGCGCGTTTTGGATGTGTTTCGTATATCTTTCTTACAATCATTCTTTCGAATATTATTAGCTTTTCTTGTTCCGAGTTTTTTAAGTTCATCATCTCTGCACCACAAGTCACTACCGGTCTGATTGCTCCTCTGTATATCCTCATATATATCCTGCAATCTGCCTTGATGTTTCCATTACATTTGTTGTTAATTATTATGATTATTTAAAATTATCTACTATTTCAAACTCCAAATTTTCTATTTTTACTTCCGCAGTTGTTGCTTTCCTATCTTCTCTGCTAATTTCAATGTATTAGCTTTTTTCTTGGTTTATTGTTAGGAGGTCTCTTTTTTTGCTTTTTGTTCGATTTTTTCAATTGCTCCTTCTATCTCTATCTAGCACAGTGAGGTCCTCTGCGTATGCAATTACTTGTATAAGATTATTGATGACGGGTTCCTTCAAATTGCACAGTAACTACTGTGTCCAGTGCTAGAATAAACAATGTTGTTGATAACCCGTCTCCTTGTCTTACATTCAGATCGCTTCCAAAATCTTCAGTTTCTCCTCCGTTTGTCACGCTCGAAAGTTTTCCATCGTCATTTGTATCAATCTCATTAACTTTCCCGGTAGGTTCATGTCCTTCATGGCTTTTATTATCTGCTTTCGTTTCAAACTATCAAATGCTTGTTTGAAGTCGATATTCACAATTTGCAGTCCAATTCCATGTTCATAGAACTTTTCGGCTATTTGCCTCACTATATATAGAGCATCTATGATAGACCTACCTCTTCTGAAACCGTGGCGGTAATCTCCCATTTGTCTCCGTGTATTTCCTTTTTTTTCCTTTTTTATTTATTAGCGTGATCAATATCTTATATTCAATGTTAAGTAAGGTGATTCCCCTGTAGTTTGCACTCGCTATGTATGCTACTTATGTGTGTTTTATTTCTTTTCACATTTTGTCTTTTAATAAATCTATACAGTTTTGTGTTGTTTTTTATTATTTTTTCAGTTATTTCTATTACTCCCTTGACCCATTTTGTCTTCTTTGTTTTTAATACTTTGTATTCTCTTTTCTAACTTCTTGGTATGTCCTGTGGTCTACTTCATTTCCTGTTCTTAGCCACTTAGTTTAGCGGTATTCTTTTCCCGTATTATTTCCCTGGAGTCTTCATCAAACCATGTGTTTTTTGCCGATTACTTTATCGACGGCGTCTTTAATGTTTCTTTTTATATTGCCCCATTCCTCTTTTTTAACTTTCTTTTCTTATAGTGCTTTCTTTTGTGTTCTTTCAATTTTCCATCTCTTTCCCTTTGTTTTTTCCTTCCTCCTACCGTTTTTAGCTATCCCCACATCTGCTCCTATGAACGATCCTACATCCTGTATCACTTTTTGTCTATTTTAGCTGTTAGGATGTGGTCTATTTGGTTGCCTGTGGTTCTACCAGGGATTAGCCATATTACTTTATGTTGTATTTTGTGTTGGTATTTTGTGCTAGCTATGTACATATCCATGTCTGTTGCTAAGTGTCCCAGTCTTGTTCCATTCTTATTCGTTTTGTCGATCCTCTTCCAGCTCTCTGGTATTTTTCTTTTCCCATCTTTGCATTGAAATCCCCCAGAAGAATGAGCGTGTTGTGTTTTGGGGTTCCTTCACAAATCTTTATTTTATCATAAAACTAATCCTTCTCTTCTTTAGCTGATGCCTCTGTTAGAACACTTATGAGTGTGGTGTTTTTTATTCTGCCGTAAGAAATCCTTCCATTTATTCTTTTAAATTTCTTCTGTTTTTATTTGTCAAAAAATCCCGTTCCACTTTGTTTTTGTTTATCTTCACCTCCGTACACCAGCATATATTTTTCTTTATCAAACCTATCTTCTCCCTTCCATCTTATTTCCCGCAGGGCCAATATTTCTATTTTATATTTTATCATTTCTCTAGCAACATTTTCCATTTTTGTTGTAGCTAACCTAATTTTTATATTCCAGGTACCTTACCATTACGTTTTTCTTCTTTCTGTTTACCATTTTACTCATTTTTCTTTTCATTGGCTTGTCATTATCTTTCTTATCTGTCCCTTTACCTTCTCTTATTAGTTTGTTCGTTCGGTTGTCGTGGTTTTCCTCAGTTATTGAGTGAGGTCCTCACTCTCTAGGGGCTTCTCATTTACCGTACGTTTCTTGTCACATTGTTTTACCTTTTATTTACTATATTATTTTCAAGATCCTCCGTTCCGTACATCCCGTTATTCACGGTTATCTTATTGTATCTAAGATAGGCTCTAGATCCTTGTTATTTTGCCCTTTTTAAGTGGAATATTAAACGTTTTCTTTCTTTTTAGACTTTCTTCATGTAATCATCGTTAATCCAGATTTTGTACAAGACAAAATCCTTTTTGTTTAAATCAGATTTTTAAAGTAAACACTATAAATTGTCTGAATCAATATTCAAGTTACCATTTCTATTCAAAGTAAATTACTTAAGGTCCGGTGCTAGTAAGAAATTTAAATAACTTTGCATCTTGTGCTATTCCTTATCAATGTTTGGAATATTGTGTTGTTAGTTTGTATTGTTGTTTCGAAAAAGGTTAAAAATTAAAAACGAATTATTAAACTAAGCATCTGAATATGAAACCTTACATCTTACGTTGAGTATAAGGCGAACGACAACTAGAAAAAATGAATGTGATGATTGCTTTAGACATTTGTAAGTCTTTTTTTGAATGGCCCATTATGCATATGAACCATATAACAAGTAACTGTCACCTTAGATATATTTAAAACATAAAAAGTCAGCACTGAAACTTAGTTATCAAGCTCAGATTTTAACAAAAACAACAAATAAGAAACACAAATTTTAAGAATGATCGTCAAAATCGATTTTGTAGGTAACTCAGGTAAATTTTTCTATTTTCTGTAGTCTTACAAATGATTAAGATAATTATGTTTTACACAGTTTCAATTTGTAGAAGCAATTTATCTTATCTCTGTTTACCAAAGATTGAACTCTTATTTTAACTATACGAGTATAATCTATTTTTAATTTTTCATACTTCAATTACGGATTAGTGAAGGCACCTTCAAAGTAAAAAATAAGTTTTGAAAAATTACCACGATTTATACGAGGCACGAGAGCTGACGTCTATAAACTGAAAATGTTCAATGGGTAGGTGGCCTTATTTGAACTCATAAGTCTTAGAACTCTTGCTATAAAAGTTTTAGGATTTATTGCAAACAAACAGTTTTTTCATTTTAGGAGCAGGCGAGACGTTGCAGACACATCCAACTTTGCTTGCGTGAGAAACTGAGCAGCGCTTTTGTAATTTATTTACTTATATACTTGAGCCTGAATATCGACAGACAACAATGAGAACATCGCAAAGGTGTTATTCTGATGGTCTCGGTTATTTCTGATTTATAGAAAAATAAATATTACTCTTTTATTTTTTGTAATATAACTGTTTTTACTTTTGAATGCTTGTTTTCTATAATAACTATTTCTAATGTATGAACGAGAAAAGTTTCTATGAACAACAGCGTAATGCACGCTTTATATAGAAAGAAATAGAGAGAATGTGAGAAGCAAACATAAGAAAGCGGAACACCAATAAAATGCTCTTACCTGCTGCTTCTTTATCATCCCGGCCTCGCACGGCAAGGAGCAGGCCGAAGTCGGCGGGACAGTTAAATTATTGTTCCAAATCAGGATGTCGGAGTTCAGTTCTAGGGACCCGAACCACTTTCCCACGACCTGAAAAAATCTGTAAAAACAATTTTCAGCGAGCTCCGCGTACTTACTCTATAGTGATATCCGGAGGCGTTCAGCAGTTTTTGATAGTTCAAGATGTCGTAGCGTGCCAAGCCATCACCTCTTCGATCGAACTGCACGGGACTTCCGGCGGGATCTGAAACGTTCGTTTTAATCCCCGCTTTAATTGAGGATTCGGATTGGAAGATGAAATGTACGTTTTCATGCAAACCGTTTTTGGGCTCGCAGGAAACGCAGACTGCTGCTAATTGAGTTACGAACAAACAGATGTGCAGTGCAGTCTATTTAATTAGAATATTATAAATTTATTATTTTTTCCATTAGGTGGCTGTTTAGTTTAATTTTTAATGCAACAAAAAAAAAAGAAAACTTATAGAACCAATGTAACTTTAATTATAAGGATGATTTAAATGAAAAACTATAGGAAACATTCAGTTGGCTGTATTATGTAACTTATCAGCAAATTACTTTTATTCAGTA
The DNA here is from genome assembly GCA_036346155.1 of Sinelater perroti. NCBI lineage: Eukaryota > Metazoa > Arthropoda > Insecta > Coleoptera > Elateridae > Sinelater > Sinelater perroti. The sequence goes on along the minus strand of JARFIY010000059.1, from coordinate 784,210 downwards.
TGACTATTATTGTATCAGCCAAACTTATAAATTGCAGGAGTTGACATTATATAATGAATTGACTTTCTAAATGTATTAAAAATTGGAGGGGGTCTTTTTTGGTCAGCTAGTGATAATATCTATCACAATAATTGACAATCCCATTTAAAAAGGCAACAGAGCTAAGGTAGAAATATTTGAAGTTTGCCTATCGCAAATGTTATATTACTTACAGGTCTTGCAGAAGAATATTTAAATTGGTATTACAAAGAAAGTCAATAAAATAATTTTTTATCTAAAAGCAAGAGACAAAGTTAACGATAGAAACGAAAGTAGTATCTGTCGATTAAATAAAGGGAAATTACATTGAATTGGTTGTTAATCACAACCAGTCAGAACTATTCGGCTATTTTGTATAATCTTTTCTTTTTGAAATATTACATTTTTAACCTCAAAATCTATGTAACACTTTCTACTTCATTTTCAATATTAAATTTTGCGTTCTTATTTTTTTTAGTGTAACGCTTTCTTTTGATTGAAATGTTCAACTTCAAATTAAACTCAGCGATGTTTAAAAACGGGATAATGTACCTTCACTATTCGTGTAGGAGTTTTTCTTCTTGATTTATTAAAATCTAATTCACCCATGTTTACAACTCCAAAGCATAATACTCACAAAATGTACTATATTTTGTATCATCACCATTTGCATGCAAACCGTTTCTTTTGGAATATAAAATTTTCGACAATAAAACCCTCAAAATTCCATTTTCGAAAAATATAATGTTTTGTATATCCGTCCTTTAATTGCAAATCTTTTTTCTCCTTCTTCAGCCTTCTTCAATGCATTTTCGAATGTAGGCTTTCCTTTGTTTCTTCCATCTTATCCTATTCTGGGCAATTCTTTTCCATGCGAGACCGATGTGATGCTTCACCGTTTAACCATCGCATTTTTGGTCTTCCCCTTGCTCCTTTGCTAACCTTGGTCTTTAATCTAAGACTCGTGCATGCCACCTGGTATCTGTTTAGCGTATGTTGGGTACTGCGAATTGCTACTTTAATCTGGCTACTCTCTTTCTTATATTTATCTCTTATACGTATTTTTTAGCTTTTAGAGTTATTTGTAACATTTGGCGCTGTGGGCCTTTATGAGATTTTCTACATTTTTTTTGTCAAAGTCTAGATCTGAGCTCCATAAGTCATAGCAGATAGTATACAGCTATCGAATACTTTTGATCTAAGGTGTTGGGGTAACTTTTGATTATTTAATATATAACTTAATCTGCCAAAGGCGACCCATCCCAATTTGATCCTTTTTGCGATTTCTATTTATTGGTTTTCTTTATTAACCTTTGCCCTAGATATGTATATTTTACTACTTGTTCATAGTGTTCTTTATTTCTATATTCACTTCCTCTTCGGAGTAATTTTTGTTTTTGAGGTGTACATCCGTAACCCACCCCACATACTTAATAGCTTCATTTAGTTCTTGTAGCATTGTGTTTAGTTGTTCCCCCGTTATTGCAAATAGTATGATTATTCAAAAATTTGCCATTTATATTTATGCCTTTTTATCCACAATTTAGTCCTTTGAAAAGATCTACAAGAACTAGATATTAGATCACTTTAAACGATTTTCGCTTTGAATCGGGATTGGATCAGTTTCTTCTGACAAGTTAACTGTTATAGTTGTATTTTCGTAGATGTCCTTGATGAGCGTCACATATCTGTGGTCTATCCTGCTATTTCATAGACTCTGTTGTATTGCCCACTTTTCAGAGCTATCAAATGCTTTGTCATAGTCCACCAGTGCTATATATAAAGGAAGATAGTATTTATTTACTTTTTTTATTATTAGTTAAAGGGTTAATAGGTGATCCGTTGTACTGAACTTATTACGAAAGCCGGTTTGTTCATCAGATAGAATTTCTATTTCATTATTTAATCTTTTCGTTGTTATTCTCGACAAAAGTTTATATACTTGAGATAGTAATGTTATGGACCTATAATTCGTTAAATTTAATCTACCGCCTTTTTTGGTACAATAATATTGTTATGGCCTCTTTCCATTCTGACACTATTTTTTCAGTTTTCAAATATTTATTGAGCTACGTCTTCAACGCTCTTATTGTTTCTTTTTTACCTTCAACCCTTTATTTATGAAATATTAATATTTTAGTCAAAAAACCCAAAACCTATTTTTTACAATAGATAATATTTTGTATTGCTACTCAATAAGTATGTTTTGGTTTTTCAGCAACCTGTCTACAAATTTCCAACATCCGGTAGTGCGTGTATTCTAAACTGTCTAATAGAATTAGATTTCTATTTATATTATTAAAAATGAAAAACTAAAAATCTTCCAAAGATATAAAATTAAAAGGGATGGTTTTAAATATGTAAATTAATCGGTATCTTAATGCTTTATTTTACTTATTTGGAAATTAAAATTATTGCTATTATTTTGGCAAGTTTCATATACATCCACTTTTTAATTACATTTTTAAGTCATTAATTATGATTACGTTTTGTTGAAATAAATTATATTGTTAAAATAATAATTGTCATTGAGAGAAACAGCTTAGATCTATAAATGAATATGAGAAGCAGTTATTGTAATTATAGGTAATAACATTAGAGAGCTTACCACTGAAAGACACGTTAAGAAGATAATTCCTATAGAATTCCCCTCCATCGTAGAGCCGCATAGCTGGGCAGATACCTCTCCGATGATAGCTTTTGCAGAGATCCATGTAAAGATTGTGCAAAGCCAGGGCGAAAGCGAACACGGCATCTACTACGAACTGCACCTTGCTTTCCTGCTCATACCTGTGCGTAACACTAAATATATTTTTGAGGTATATAACATCTGTTACTCAATACCGAACTTACCCAGCCTTTTGCGATAGTCTCAATTCGGGGTTGCAGACATTAAACGAAGCGTTAGTGACTAAAGGTACATTTTTTGGTAAAATGCAATCGAAAGTGTCTTCCCAGTACTGTTCGAACCACGGATTGCGATTGTTTGTTTCGGGAGTAAGTGATAGCATATACTGATCGAAACCGGGTATATTTTCGGATTGAAGTTCAACGGTAATTGCGCCTTCCGCAACGTCTTCTAAGTTTTCTACAAGCTTCTGTTGCTTTCCCCATCCATCGCTGGCTACCCAGTAGAAATCATGACTTGCTTTCGCCCTTTTAGCAGCTTGCAGAATTCGCCTGCCGAATAAATAACGTGCATTCGTTTGATTATTTACATAATGATGTTTTACCTAGCGTCTTCAGCTCTGGTAAATAAAACGACTCCTTTGGCGTTATTTTTTTTCTTGAGTTTCATAATAATGTTATCAAATTCGGCATCATTTGCCGTGCTGGGAACTTTTTCTGCAGTAGCAATACAAACATTCCTCTCCTGCGCTTCTCTGTGGAAGATCTCGATACCATATTCTCCATAGGATCCTTCGGAGTAGACAGTGGAGACGTAAGACCAGTTAACGTTTTTGACGATGTCTACAAGCGCGCTCGATTGGAAGGTGTCAGGGGGGACAGTTCTGGCAAAATATTCGAATCTTGTCTTGTCGCTAAGAGCCTTGGCAGTAGAAGCGGGAGATATTTGTGGAATGTGGAAAAGGCCGAGAAGGTTGGCTACTTGTTGAGAAACCGAGCTGTAGGAACCTCCGACAACCCCAAATACGGGCCCGGAAGAATTTTGACGCAAACGGGGCGCAGAATGATCCATGCACTCTAAGGCGGTTGTGTCGATATTGTTTAGAGATGCTCGGACAAACTGCAGACTCTGATTGAGAGCGTAGGTCTCCCGTGAGCAGGTATCCAGGATATGAACGCCTAAAGTCACGTTCGGTAAGATGTCTGGATTTTTGTTGATAAGGTCCACGGCAAACATCATCGCCTCCAGTCTCTGCACCCCTCGATGGTATATCTGCGAGCCGCAGGGCGCTCGGTCTCCTTTTACATGGACAGGAAATAGTCCTCCGAGGACGATGTCTCCAGGCACGATGACCGCCTGCTGGTCAAGGTGAGCGCTGCCTGCCAGGAGCAGTAATAAGAATGACAGAATCGCGCTCATCCCCTTGTTAGCCGCCTCTCCGCTGCATGTTTCCGATGTACTGAAAAATGAAAATGCCGTTAGCGACAAAATCACTTGCAGAGATTACTACTTTAAAAGCCGAAGGAAATGAATTATTACGAGAATACGTCAACTGTTCTGTTTCAATGTTTACCCCGAGAGTGACTCCGGACTTAATAGTCCAGGAGGCTGCACCTCGGCGCCCTAACCTAAGGCAGAAATCGTAGAAAGTCGATTAAATGTTAAAGGTGAACATCTTATCTGGGATTTAGTCAGTTGGCCCTTTCGGCACCCTTGTTCTTGCTGGCTCATTCTTTGAACTGCTTACATAAAAATAACTTCCCCGAGATTACCTACGTGTTGTGCGGAGTCTCCAGCACATCCTTACTAAAAAAGATGCGTGCCGGACGCAGCTCTTAAACACAGTGAAGGTGTTTCTTTTTGATGTATTCTAATGCAATTAGTTTATTTTTTATAATTATTTGTACGGTATTCTAATGAATAGGAAAAATAAATTGAGATCGAATTTGAAATGATTTATTTAAAAACACACTTGAAACAATGTTTTGTAGTAAAATCTTAATTTTGTGGATTGAACAACAAATGGTATAAATTAATTAATTCGTATTTTGCCTTTTGAAGCCCAATAAAAATGGTAGACAGTACATTCTATAAAATTTACAAGAGATTTTATAAAAAAATTAAAAACTTTAAATATTCTATTTGTAACATCTATAGTAATATAAACGAATTCAAAGTGATGTTTAATTTGAGTTCTGCTTCATTTCTGATTTTTTTCTTGCCATTACCCTACAAGTAGAGTAAGGCGAATTATTCCCATAAGAAAGATGGGGGATATTGTAAAATTCACGTCACTTATTGTTTATTTTTTATATTTATAATGCAGGCATAAATCTTGGCTACATATATGACAATTGAGAGTTATCTGTATGTCAATATAATTAAATAAGGAGAATCGTTATTTGCTTTTGTCTTGTAATAGTGATTTTATTCTGTTTAATTGTGTGTTTTAGTTATTTTTTATTTTTACTTTCTCTCTTCTCTTTTATGTTCTTGGAGTTTTCTTTCTATAGAACAAAATCATTACTGCAGCTTTTGCTCGTTTTACCAAGGTCAAAGATATTTATTTTATAATAAAAAATGGGTTTTTTTTGTTCAGTCTTATTATTTAGTTGATAGAATCTAAAATAAAGACAAAAATAATCAAACTTGTTTTTGCTAGTTATCTACTTCAGTTATAAGTTTTGGTTTGAAATATTAGAGTTTTAGACAGTGTAGAAGCTATATTGTTTAGTTTTGTAAACGAGGATCACATGGTGAAATCGTACCTGTTTTGAAACCATCAACAAGTAATGTAGACTTATAAATGAATACATTTTAATGATTTTCTGCTATATCTAATTTTTGGAGCAACAGACAATTAAGTAATGTTTATTTATTTATTATAGTACAAAGAAAATTATTCTTTGGTCCCAAGTGGTGTATAAAAGATCTTAAATTGCTAGTTGTGGACACAAAAGGTCTAGTCTTCATATTTAAAAGAATGAAAAAAAAATACAAAAATTGTGAATTTTAGTTTCAAACATAATACAAGGAAACAGGGAAGAAAATGTAACAACAAAATATGAACAAGTATAAGTCCATATTGAGTATCATATGGACGAAGAATTAAGTAGAGAAATCTGATGGATTAGAGTTAAAAGCACAAAAAAACGAAAGGAAAACACTTCTAGACATGAATTGTATGGTTTAAAGGTAAACATGCAAAATAAAGAAAACTGCCAATCATAATTAAGAAGATGGAAAACCGTAACGTTACAGTAAATGGAATAAATTATAGGACAACTATGCTTTCAAGATGTAATAGGTTGTCTCAATGTAACATGTTGCCCAAAAATTTTCTTGAATTTAGCCTGTTTGATATGGTTTATTAAATAAATTAAGAACCAATAAAGAAATAACTAGTAGTCGAAGTACTCTCCTTTAACATCAATCAGTTTCTGCCACGTGTTCACCCCAGTCCTCGTTGATCCAGCTAACAGTTTCAGATAAAACAGGCAAGAGCCACAATGTGCCACCTGTCTTAGATTGGACCATACAAAACATTTTTGCATGAGGCAAGCAAGGTGTGTTAAACGCAAAGGTTTTTACAGCAATAAGACCTGTAATATTAAGGATTGTAAAGGTTTAAAATACGCTTTGTGTGAGGGTAATCACCCAGCTAACTACAAAGGTTGTAGGGTTTATAAAAAACTACAGGCGAAAAAATGTTCTTCACTTAGAATCAAACACTCACATAACACAGCTCAAACTAACACGTCAGTAGTTTCAAGAAGACCAGTCAGTAGCCTCTGTTCTAGCAGATAAAAAATCCACGGTGAGTGTGCCAAATGATACAAATCAAGCTTCCACCGATAATAGTATAGATAAACTAGAAAAAACCAACCAACACATTATCTGAATAAATGGATACTATCACAAACATCCTCACAAAGCTTAACTAATGCATCCAACAATAAAAATAGCTGTTTGGGGTGCTAATGGACCTGTAAATTACGGGCCAGAAATCTCTATTTTTTTACAACTCTATGATATACAAATCATGGTAATATCAGAAACCTATTTCATAAAACGCAGCTATTTGAAAATATCAAATTATAAAATATGCAATACACAACACCCTGTCGGTACCGCTCATGGTGGAACACCCGGAAATAGGTTCCTGACAGGGGAAGACTATATTGTTAAGTATTTCAGGTGGGGTTTAAGGCATAACTCCCAAGGGTCGTGAGCTTGTAAAATGTATCGATAAGAATAATTTAAACATGTTATCTACTGGAGAAGCGATATACTGGCATATCAGACAGAAATAAAATTCCTGATGTTATTGACTTCTGTATCACAAAAGGTATAACACTGAACGAACTGCTAGCAGAGCAAAACTGGGATCTCTCCTCGAATCACTCGCCAATATTAGTAACTTTAGCTCTAGAATCATAATTAGACAAAAACCAGTATTACTTACCAATATACATATTAGCAATTTTTTAGGGGATTAATCCATGAAAAAATTAATAGCAATATTTTCGTTAAAACTTAAAATGACATAGGCAAACAATTCAAAATACTGCTTGGAACTCTACTCCTGAAACGAATACTAATATTAATCAGTTTAACTGCTCTCGGACGACAGGAAAGGCAATATACTATATAAAAAGGAAGTTAAGGAAGATCAACAGACATTGCTGCTAACTGAGCTAATCCAGACTTATCTTGAAAGACTGGCAATAACGCAAGCTACAGAATATTCTCTTAACAAAAACTAAGATAATATTTCTTCAATTAGAAATAGAGACAGATCATGGACAAGAACAAATGAAGAAAAGGCCATTGCATTCGCAGATCACTTGTCCAGCATTTTTCAACTTTACGAAAGAAAAGATGATTAACATGAAGAGGAAATTGAAACCCTCCTAGATGCTCCATGTCAAATGGCATTCACAATTCAACCTACCAACATACACGAAGTTGCAACAGTAATTGCACAAAACTTAAATCTGAAAAAGTCACCTGGTTATGACATCATAAAGGGTAATATCATTAAACAACTTCTCTAGAAGGCATTAACAATAACGCTATCTTCAGAACAGGGTATTTCTCATCATCATGAAAGTTTAAAGTATTTATGAGTAGAATTATAAAAAAAATACTTCTGCAACATATCTAAGTTTTATTGAATCGGTGACGGACACTTCGATCGTGTTCCTTGTTGGTTGGTGTATTCCAACTGCATGCAGAACATACTTCAATTTGGGTTCATCCCAATCATGTGGCTGAACCAGTTTAGTTGCCTTCTTTGTATTTTGCTCATTATTTGTTATTGTTTAATCATTTCATTGATTGTCTTGTTAGTATTTTTTTTCTTAGTTGTTTCATCTACATTGTATTGATCTCTCCTACGTGTTTCTTTTGTAATGTCCAGTTTCCGCCTGCCTATAGCAGTGTTAGGATGGTTATGACATTATGGATTCTTACTTTTGTTTCTTGCTTCAGTTTCGCTTTCTTTAGAATTGCATTTAGTGCAGAGTAGAGGTTAGTTAATTTTCTCGTCCTGTTTGTTATTTTTGCGACTACGTTCCCATCATTCGTTATAAGGCTTCCTAGGTATTTATAGGTTACTTCCTTGCATTTTATTTTTGTTTTATTTAGCGCCTTCCCGTTTGTCCCCATTATTTTACTTTTCTGTGAATTTATTTCCAGTTTCGTTAATTTTATTTCTTCCGTCCATATATCGATTTGTTTCTGCATCTTGTGACTTACTTCACCGCACTTAAGTACCAACTTTAACTTAGTATCTATTTTAGTCTAACATTTTATTATAGCACTGTTTGTACTGGTTGTTCCTTAATTTTTATATTTCCATAAATTTGTTTTTTTTTATATTTTTATTTCCCTGTTTATTTGTTAGTTTGCAACATTTTCTATTTTTCGATCATTTAGTTTATTTTTGTATTTTAAGTATTGCAGTTCTTAAAAATGTTCTAAACGTGGCATTACTTCTATTTCGTTTTAATGCCCCGCGTAGGAGCACGGTTTGCGAATTGAAAGGTTCACTCTCTATGCTCGGTCGTCGCGAAAGCACCGCGCTTCGACGACAGCCAATAATAATCAAATTTTTGTTAGAGAATCATTTTGCTATTAATTACGTGTTGTTTAATTTGTTTTTGGTGATCTATGTTTTTATTACCAAAATTATTTAATGCACATATTTGTTCATGTTTTACGTTTTATATTTGTGCATTCTTCGTTAAATATTTTATTACAAATTAACAAGCTGTTGCAGTTTAACGAGAATTAAAACGCGAAAGAAATATATAAAAAGCTGTGCGCATTGCTTTCTATCAATAGACAATAATCGTGATATATCAAAAGGTACAACTACGGGAATGCAAATAGGATCAACTACAGTAAATCTCGACGGATTTTAGGTTTAACGGGAGAATTTAGTGGTTTTCGGTTTGTATTATATGAAGTCCGTTATTTACCTATTCTATGCAGTGTTGTGTATTTCTCCGTTGTTTCAACCGGTATTGTGCGCTAAGGTCAAGTTATTGTTATTGCTATGCAGTTATTGTAGCTTTATGGCGCAACTTTTGTTTTGATGAAATGAAAGAATCATTTACGAGGATGTGGTCTACATTTTATCTAAATATTTGTCTTTGTATTTTAATTGTTAATTTTACTCCAAAAAGTAAATTCAAAAATGCTGTTATTTTATTTTTTTAGTAACAGGAATCAAGCAAGTTCAGAAGTGGAACTATTGCAAATTTACAGAGATTTTCGTTTGCTTGTGCAGTTTTACTTTGTACTGCTGCGAGATAATGCATAAATAATCTTTATAACAGTGTATTTACATTTGACATTTTTTGGAACAAAGTTGAAATTTATTCCCTTAGTGTTGAAGTGGTAATTAAAATGGTCTTTGTGCTTCTTACCAAATCGCTTGATCTAATCCGCCACCATTTCCATCCGTAGATCTCAATATAGATGACTTTTGACTATCAAAAGGCGTCTACTACGCTCCGCAACACCTTGTTCTGGAAACGTTGTATAACTTGTACGTGGGCAGTCTGAAAAGTTTTGAGCCTAACATAGAATCAAATATTTTTTTGTCAAATTCAATTTTATTTTTTAACATAATTTTCTCATTCTCCTTCTAAGTTGATACACTTTTTCCAGCGATGTTCCAACCTCTTTAACCCATCCAAATAGTAGTTGGAGTCTTGCTCTGAAAAATAGGAGTTTACGGTTGCGATGACCTCCTCCTTTGATGAAAATCTCTGTCCTCCTAGCTAAACTCTCAGCTTAGGAAACAAAATAGTCGCTGGGGGCCAGGTCTGGTGAATATGCTGAGTGTTCAATCAATTAAAACTGCAATTCGTAAATTTTGGCCATGGCGACAGCCGAAGTGTGAGAAAGCGCTGTTTCAATATGCCCACAACCTCTGCTATCTCTCGTAACACTGATACGACGGTCGTCTAGTACCATTTGGTGAACTTTTTCGATGTTATCGGCTCCGAACACTCATTATCAGTCAAGCTGGTAAGTCCACGTTTAAATTCAGCTGCCCATCTTTTCACACTGGCAAATTATGGGGCAGAGTCCCTGTAAACGGCATCTAACTTGGATTTAATTTGCGTAAGCGTATTGCCTTTCAAATTCAAGTACTTAATTACGACACGGTATCCGATATTTTCCATTTTTACAAAAGCACTGACATCAATTGTTACAAACGACTGTCAAGCATCAACTAAGGGTCCAAAATGGTTGAAATTTTTATAGATATGTTTCAAATGATGTACGATTGTAGCAGCAGAATGTTTTTGACGAGTATTTATGTTGAGGCTCTAAATTTTTTAGACTTCCCACGTATGTTGCTGGCGCTAGCACATATATACAAACAGGTTTTAACATATGCTTATATGGCATTAACTTGTGTGTTGACTTATCAATTCTTCTACCAATCAGGCAATAAATCTTTTTGAACTCGATGTATTCCTTTCACCTCAGTTCAGCATCTAGATTCATACTCAGATATTTCTCGGTGTTGGCATATAAAACTACATGTCCGTTAAGCGCCGACTATAACTGAACGTAAAGTTAATATGGATAATTTCACTGCCTTTGTGTTTTATGTTCCAGTGTTTCGTCCATGCATAAAGTTTAACGATCGTTCTTTGTAATTTGCTACTGGCTTAGAGATTTTCAGCCCCAGTTGCAAAAATATTGGTATTGCCTACAATAGTATACTAACTACAATATGAGATCCAGTACACTTCCTTGTGCCACACCAGCTATAATAGGTCTTGATCGGAGTCAGCATCTTGTTGTCCAATGCTAATGTACGGTTTCAGTGACTGTAGTATTTTGTTAACCATTTGTTCATCTTTAGTTCCAGTCCGCTATGCTACATTTTGTCAAATGCTTGGAGTACGTTTCAGAATATAGCCGAGAAATATTTTTTAATGCATTTTTGACGACGTTATTGATTCGATAAATCTGATCTAAAATTGCATTTTTTTTCTAAACCCGAAATGAGCTATTTTTTATCAATAACAGACTTTAATCTCTTCAGAAACAACTTCTCATACTATTTAGAGATAAGAGGTAGCAAAGAGGTAAGTCTGTACAACGCCACATCATTCATTCACTTTCCAGGTTTAGGGTTTATGATGACCTCCGAGATCTTGCAGCGTAGCTGCACGTGCTTAAGCCAGAATGAAGCGTTAACTGAATCGGCCAGTTTTGACAATTACTTTCCTAGAATTTGCTTCAGGACTTTTCCATTTATGAGATCATTACCCAGACATTCTCTAAGTTGTTTAATATCCATAGCGACCTCCTTCGAGGAAAATGGATGGTTTTATATTCACATCATGTAAACATGTATTCAAGGCGGCAGCCTTAGACTCACGATATGCTTTATTTGGTTGAGAAGTTCGTTCGAGATGCTCTGCAAAAATATTTGTCTTTTTTGTTACGCCTAGCCCACATTCCTCTTCATAGTACATAATACATAACGTTTCCATATTTGTTTTTTACATTCTTTGCTTTCGCAGCTTAACTGCTGCGTCAGTTGGTTTAGCCTAGTCATATCGTTTGATGTGCTCGTTTTATGAGAAAGTTTCCTTGCCCTTTATTTTTAGAAACGAGTTTTCTAATCTCTGTCACGTAGTTCACTCTCCTCGTTCTTTATTTGATTATCCTAGTAGTGACCCATGCTGCTTGCTGTATTTCGCTTATAAATCTAATTCTTCAGAAGTTGTAAGCTTGATGTTTAACTGAATTTGTCGACCAAATCTAATCTAAAACTATACTAGTTAGTTGTCCTATTAGGAATGACAGCTCTTCTTTAATTAGATCTGACGAATGATCTGCCACTAGCTTTAATCCTTCTTGGTTGAGGTTCAACATGATTATGAGAAATCTTCCAGTTGATGAAAAAATCGAGCATTTTCGGGAAGTTGTTAATATCCGTAGGCTTTTAAGTCGGTGATCCAGTGGAGTGGAAGTCACTTTTAAGTTCTCTGGTTGCTGAATATAATCCTTTATCTTTTTGGGCAATTAATCTTAACCCTCAATAGGTATGCTTTGCGTTGAAGTCTTTTCAGAGTATAAATTCATCTCCAGGTTGTCTTCGGAGGTAGAAATCGTTGACCAAATGTCTAGAAGGGCTGCAACTTTAGTGTTGTAATTATGGCAACTGAAGAAATTTGCCTTTTTTGGACTTGATGTTCTCTTTTATGAACCTGCATTTCGCCTTCTTGCATTGTTAGTCAAATGAACGATGTGATATACAAAGTGGTTTTTAGTTGTAGATAACTTTCGTTGGTGAAATTGGTTTCCGATATCAAGCAAATATCTGTTTTATGGGTCTTCAAGAATAATAACAATTCATTTCTTTGCTACAACAGTATATTGGGATTCCAGGTCACGATTTTAGGATCTAGAGCTATTTTTCTTCTTACCTCCGACTATTTTTATTGTCGGCTTCGAGTTTTGGCATTTTAACTTTTCTTGTCTTTTTTTGTCAAGTCGATCCTGATGTTACGGGGCATTTATCAATCGAGAGATCGTCATGTTTCTTCGTTGGTTTCTGTTTTTTTTCTACATTATTTTATTTAATATACAATATTCTGTTACTGTTGCTTGACTCATTATTGCCTTCAGCTTTTGTTGCTTGCTGCAACAGCATTTGTATTTGCTGAGATATAGCTCTTTGGTTTTAGGGTCATCATATTTCTTCGTTATAGTTTTATTTCTAAATTTCTGGAAGAACCTAGCTATTTTGCAGTCGCTATAATTGGCAAAGTTCTCTTTCTTGCAATAAGCGCAAACAGGCTTATTATCCTTTGGGTTTGGACAATTTTTAAAATGTGTCTTTTGCTAAAGTTCCTGGCATATCTTACATTGGGGACCCAGCCACATCAGTCATAAATTTTATAGATCTTGTTAACATCCTCGCTGTAATCAAACACTAGAATATGTATCGGTATCCTAATCTTTTTTTTTTGTTATTAGCAAGTCTTCTTAGGGACTTTTTTACTTTTATAGTTTCGTATTTTCTGCTTGGTATATTTTAATTTATTCGTTGCTAAAGGAAGGGTTTAGTCCTTTATCATGGGCTCATAGGGCGATCAAGCTTGTTATAAGGGTGCCATTTCTGACTTGCTTTATCCAGACACCTATGTAGACTCCTTCATCATCGAAAGTAAGTTTTGTGTTTTTTAAGACAAATGACTTAGATTTTATATCAAATCCCTCGTTGGCCAGATTGGTGTAGATTTCTTCAAAGTTCTTCTACTTATCGATTATAGTAAGCGTAGGATTAACCTTTTTCTTAATTGTAATTTATGGGCTATAAGGTTTTGGAGAAAGTCACTTATTCTTCTTCCTCTCCTTTCTGTCTTTTGATTCAACTTATCCCACTTTTTGTTCTAGGGCTTCTTCATCTAGGTTTTACCAAACTTGGTTACCACTTCCTGATGAAAGGTTCATACTTTAGTTCAGTAAGTACAACAGGATTATCTGTTTCTCCAGCTGACTCAGCTAGAATACTTGTTCTATTTCCGTTTTTCATTTTCTGTTTTGAAATGGAATATAAAGATTGGTCTTATTCAGTCTTTCATTGGTTGACCTCCTGTAGAATCTGATCTTGTTAGACTAGGGCTATTTCACTAAATGAAACAGTTGGTAGTTTTTAAGGTTTGAATCTGAGTTAATAAGTTATTAATTAATTTTACATTATTAGCACCTGTAGAGAAGTTAAAGGATGTTTGGGACTATATAGGTGCTCTGACAGAGATAGGTAAAGACCGGTACATCGAATCTTTAAGGGCAACGAGATGGCAGACTTATTAAGAATAGCCATTAATGAATAGATATTCAATAAAACTCGAGGAAGGTAGAACTATACCAGCTACTTGAGACAATCGAAGAAGTCCATGCAGGGACCGTCACAAAAATTTATAGCAGGGCTCCTATGACTAAACAGAGCCAAACTTAGGGTCCTAGTTGGCCTGCTGACAGAACACTGTTGCCTTAAGGGACATTTATATCTCTTAAGAGTAACATATACCAGCATATGTAGATTTTACTAGGAAGATGAGGAGACTATAGCACATTTTGTGCTATTGCGAAGGCTTTACGAGGCTCAGATTCCTACAACTAGGTGGAGAAAAGCCAAAGCCAGAGAGCCTATCTCTAGACTCTGGGGGCTAGTTAAAAACTTAAGCCTAGAGAAAGAGATCTAACTAATTAGAGGGGTGCACAATAGACTCTAAGTGTCGCAGTGCAGAAGGCCGTTGGGTCCATCCCATTCTATATCTATCTATTTATGTTCCCCTTTGATTATTTCCCTGCTATTTGGGCTACCTGGTTGTATACCCAAACATCGTAAAGTATTCACTCAACTCGATATTTCGGGAGCGATAAGCTTGTCTATAGACGGTGATTATTTATTTAAATTAACCTATTTCATAAGCATTCGTCTTATATCTAATTCAAACAGATCTCGCGTTTTTTACCTCATTGTTCTTATAGACTCATAAATTGCACTCGTAAGAGCTCAAATTCTTGAGTTTGTTTACGGAGCTATTGATACGTCTGTGCACACACAACGAGTACGGTCAATATCACATATAATTGTCATATAAATAAAGAATTGCAATCGCACAATTAAAACTTTTTGTTTGTTCTATTTAGACTGTAACAGTACCAACAATGAGACTAATGGGGGGGGGGGAGAGATTATTTGTGTTGATAATCAAGGAACAATAGAGAGAATAACAAATATGGTGTTCTCATGGTCTAGGCTACAAGATAATGCATTAGCACATATGAATTTTTAAGAAGTAGTTTTATGATGGGTTTCTATAAGATTGACTAGAGACTACTAAATGATTTAAATAAGTGTATTCTTACAATATTATATAAGTAATTTATAAATGTTTGGTAAAAACTCATATTGGTAACGAATATTTTCCAAATGACAAAAATATTGAACTACTACAAGTGGTTGAGATAGAAGCCTGAAATTTTTTATGTTTAGTTTTGAGGTACTGATAAAGTAGTGTAATATTGAAGGATTTATGTTTAAAAATCATTTTGAAAGTGTTCGAGTATATTTTAAATACCATTTGTGACCTATTTTCTGTCTTGTCTATATTATAATAACATTCAAAAATTGTTTTAAAATGATTATCGGTGATAAGTGGAGCAGTCAAACTGCTCGTTTCTAAGAAGCTTATATGGTAGGGGTGCGTGTGGAAGGGGAAGTAGTCAGTAACCTGCACATTCCACATAGTTGGAAGTTTAGTAACTATGCAGCGTTGGACCAATGAGCAAAGAGGTTTTGCTGTTACACCATATTTACAGTTTCATCTTCCACTTGATGCTCCTGTTCTAAGTAGGAAAATCATTTCTGTTTGGGATAACAACTTACACATAACGAGTGAAACAATAAGAAGGAGAGGTGGTAGTGCAAGAACTGTTAGGACTTCTGAGAATGTGGAGGCTGTACGAGTAGCGATTACAAAAAGCTCTCGAAGATCTGCCAGATGCCACAGCATTGCTCTCGGACTTTCGATTCGAACAGTGAGGAGAATTTTGCATGATGACTTACACCTACATCCGTATAAAATTCGAATAGCCCATGCTTTGAACTCCGGAGATTATCCTATCCGCGTTGGTCTTCGTGAGCACACGTTACAGTTGCTTGAAGACTATCCACAGCTCATTGATAATCTATGAATGAGCGATGAAGATCATTTCCACCACAGTGGATATGTCAATAAACACAATTTTCGCTGTTGGGCTGTTGCCAACCCTCAACAACTTCACGAATTGCCTCTCCATTCGGCCAAACTTACAGTCTGATGTGAAATCTCTTCGAATGGAATAATTGGCCCGTATTTTTTCGAAGATGATGATGCAGTTACTGCATCATCAGCGCGCTATGTTTAAATGTTGGAAACCTTTTATTTCAGAACTTCAACAATTTCCCGTGAATGAGAACACTCATCTACAACAAGATGGAGCAACTAGTCACAGAGACAGGGTGTCAATGAACTTTCTGAAAGACCTTTTCCCAAACCGCCTCATCAATAGGAATGGAGATGTTCAGTGACCCCAAGATTGTCAGACCTGAGCTCCTTTGATTATTTTCTATGGGGATACCTTAAGTCGAAAATTTTTGAGAGTCGTCCAGCAACTATATTGGAGTTAAAAGTGCGAATTGAAGAAGTTCGTACGATAAGACCGGCGGTATTACGACGTGTTAATGAGAATTTCCGTAGGAGACTCAGACAATGTGTGCATAATGATGATCGCCATCTTACTGGAGTGATATTCAAAAAGTAAAACTTTCTCTTGCTTTTATAACAATTTCTATTTGTGCTCTTAACATTTGTTGCAATAAATGAAAAAGAAAAAAATGTTAGCTTTTTAATACCTACCCATGTGGCATGATCTTCTATTCTTGTTGTCTTAGTTTTTAAACATTCGCCAATAGATTCTTTTAATCTAACGGAATTCAATTTCTTAGGGTTTAGGAAATTTAGAATTTTAACTTTAGGTGCCTAATACATATTTGTCTACAAAATTATAGTATATCATTAAATGTGTATTTGCATTTTATTTTAATGATTCTTTAGGAACAACGAGAATATTAAGATCCACCCTGGTAGTAAAAGTAAATATATAAAATCCTTTTAAACAAAATAGTTTGTCTAAAATTAACCACTTAATAGAAATTTAATTTTTTTTTATAATCTCCAGACAATTAAAAGTTTTACAATCAATTATGCAAGTGAAGCTACTTTAAAGAAGTGAAAACTACACCAATAATGGAAAGTTACTTAAAATAGACCATTGTCAAATGTAATTCGTGCCATTATTAAAAATCAGCGCTGAAAGCAGGGGCTTCCCCTTAATGCCCAACTAAGAATTTCGAACGCATTCAAACACGTCCGGGAATTTGTATCCTCTAGTAAAGCTCACAAAGGGTGGAAATAAATTCAAAGCACGTAGCGAAGTGTTTTAGAAACAAAGCAAATGTTTCCGTAATAAATAATAGGTGGTAATTAATAGGACACTGCTCAGGAACGCGTGTTTCGCCTTTCCCATTATTTGCCAGCAGAGCCAATGTAAATGCAGGTGGAGTTTTTGCACTCTCCTTTTATTTTGGTTTGGCGAGAACCAAAGCTTTTAACAGAACATTAGTTAGCACTTGCAAGTTTAAATGATGGTCTTAAGTTTTACAGTCATATTGTTTATATTTTATGAAATGACTTTGTTTAATAACTAATAATTACTTATGAGAAGTAATCCAATAAAAATTCTCTTCCAACTTTATTTCAATTAAAAGAAGTACGAAAGTATTAATGTCATAGATCAATCACCATGATTGATAATCATTTTATTATTAGCTGCGAAAATACCCCACGATAGAGAAAATACCTAACACTTAGTAAAATGGTATATACATTCTTTAATTTAACCTTTTTAAACCATTTATGCCATAAATTCAAAGGATTTCATAGCCTGTATTTTCTTCCATTGTATTGCTCGTTCTTGGATTGTTAGGTTCTAGTCGGAGTTTGGAAGTTTTTGATATTTAATCCACGGTTGCGACGTCATCTTTAGAATGGGATATGTTAAAATTAAATTACTCTCCGTGCACTTTCGGTTTTATACTCGTTTATGTGGTGGGGATGATGGGGGACCGTTGTTGACGTCGCCAGGTTAGTTACTAACCTAATCGGGCTAGCTGTTGGCGTAAATCGGGTCGTTACAGGTAACATCTTGGCATTTATTGACGTCACTCGCTTTTTTGCTGCATGGCGATATGTTTTGTCCATGAAGAGCATTGCTCCAATATTTGGGTAAAAAGAATTCGTCGCCCCTGTTAAAATTATTTTTATATTTATAACTTTTACCGTCTCTCTGGGTAACAATTCTCACCTCGTAGCTAGGATTTTCCAATGCATGTCGGTATTGTTTCATTTTGGTGGTAATCATAGTAGTAGTTCCAATATAGATTTGCTTACATGAACAAGATATGCAATGTACCGCTGGTATATCATGTGGGTGTCTTATGACCTTGACTGGTTGACAACACCAGTATTTTCGTAGTAGTAGTACAGATGGTTTCTATCTTGTGTTTGTTCAGAATTTTTCCTATCCTGTTCGCAACTCTGCTAATATAAGGTAAAAAGGTTTTGCCTACCGCGACCGATTTTAATTTCTTATTTAAGCACTGAGATGGACAAATTTTCCGCGCCTGATCTACTAATATTTTTTCAGCCGTTCTTTTTTGACATGGATCATGATTCGTCTACTTGTGAAGGTATCGGTCCGTATGTGTGGATTTGATATACACAGTAAGTTGTAAGTGTCCAATCTTGGATCTCAACACATGCATGTGTGGGATAGCAGTCCTATTGTTCAATTACAGTTCTATGGTAAACTGTATACTCAGGTGTATCGTATTAAGATCTTTAAGAAAATGCGACAATGTCTTCTTGTCGTGTCTCCATAAGACAAACGTGTCATCAAAGTATTTTAGTATGGGTTTTAATGGTGATAGTAATCTCTTCAAAGTTCTCCATGTAGAGATTACAGGCCTACGTGCGCTTCCCATCGCTTATCTTTTCTTTGTAATGCACGCCTTGCCAAACTAAGTAGCTAGATGTGGGAAGCAGTTGAAAGAATTGCAAGATGTCGTTAGAGAGAACTTGCTTCAGATGGTCCAGGGCATCTGGGATTAGAACTTCGGTAAACAGGGCGTCACATTACAACTGATCATTAGGGATCTTTTTTGAAGTTGGTTGACAAAGTATGCGAACTGTTTGATGTAATTGTTGGGCAATTTGTAGATAGCGCCACCGATATCAACAATAACTTCGCAGTAGTATATCATCCTCGTGGGTTTTAGGGAGGAGTTTGTATATTCTTGGAGACAGCGTCTCTGATCTTATTTTTTTCATAGCATCACCTAAAGAGGAAATTTTTATCAGTTTGTTCGTGTGACGTATCAGTGCTGTGGAATCGCGTTTGAGCACAGTGTAAGTTTTCGTATCGAGCAGTTCGGTTATCTTCTTTGCGTAGTCTTTCTATAGCGATATAACTGTTAGATTGCCTTTATCCGCTGATAAGGTGATGATGGTGTCGCCATTCTTGAGTTCACGAAAAGCACTTAATTCCGTCCTGGGTAAGCTCGGCCCGAACTTCTTTTGCTTCATTCTTAGTCTACTACAGTTATACATTGGACTTAAAAATAGTTACAGGGGAGAGACCTAATGGTTAGTTTTGATGTAACATCTCTGTTTACCATAGTTCCGATACAAGATGCCCCAGACCACCTGAAGCGAATTTTCCCTTATGATATCCTACGGAAGTTTTGGTAGTGTTTTACATTCAGCTACTTTGTTTGGCAAAACGTATATTACAAAAAAAGACGAAGTAGCGACGAGATGCTCAATTAGCTCTATGTGATTCTTCATGCTTCCCAGTCTTGCGCTGCTTCGGTTGCTTCATGCATCTTATCCCCTATAAGTGGTTTTAGTTGATTAGCCCAGGTAATTAGAGAGCTTCTTTTTAGGAGCTTTCTATTTACTTTTTCTAATCGATTCCTTCTAGAAATGTCACCAAAACATCGAAAGTATGCTTGGTTGATCTTGATTGAGAGACATGTTGTGATTTTAAGCTGATTCAAGGTCGATGCATTGGTTAGATCTTGGGTCCAAGGTATCTATCCAACCACATTTCAAAGGCATCGATTTTTCTTCGTGCTCCGATTTTCATCGTTTGGGTTTCGTCAGCGTATGTGGATATAGGAAACTTAATTTGGATTTATACTTATTTTTCGTTTAATTTCTTTGTCATGGAGGCAAAAAGGGATATAAACTTCGGTTCGCACCACTCACTTGGCCATTTCTCGCCTCTCATGCCAAGGAGCAAAATTTGTGAATGTTGTTAACACCAAGTTACCTTTTAAAGCGTTCGCGGTTATATTATCTGATCCTGGTGCCTTATAATTTTTCAATGTTATAATGGGTTTTTTTCTATATCTAATCTTTTTATCGGTTGACATTCTGAAAATTAATTTGAATTTCAGTTTCTTTATAAAATTTCATACAGTACTTCTCCAAATTTTAGCTATACTTTCTATGTTGGTAATGATTTGACTATGTTTATTTGTACAATATAGCTTTTATAAAATTTATAAATGAGGCTGAATGTTGTGTTCAAAATTATGTTTATGTATTTAAAGCGACTAACACTTCCAATGTCATAGTTTCAAAACTGTTACAATAAATTTATGGCTATGACGTTCACTAATCTAATTCTTAACGCAGGGTGTAAATAATGTTACCCTTGAAGCACGCTAGAAGTTTTGTTTATGGTATTTCTTATTTATGACAAAATATAAACCTGGCAGTTTATGGGGATTTTGTTTAAGTAATTTGTTTTTCTGTTCTCTTTTCTTCAGCCTTCAGCTTTTTCAACATATAGTGAGCATTTTATAAATGAGAAAACACCGTACTTGGGTTGGGATATTATTTTTGTGTGTAAGAGGCCGAACTATTTCTGTTTGGTTTCTTGTATTTCTTTTCTTTGGTATATTGTAGCTATTTAAAAGCTCTACGTTTTTTCATATCATATTTTTATTTGATCTTTAAGTATTTTATTTGCAAAATCTGAAGACAGCTTGCGAAAAAAGCCTTTGCAACTTGAGATGTGTGTGCTTGTTTTTCAGAAACCTCTCAAATCTAAGTTCTGTGTTCGATACAGACACAATGATGTCGTTTCAAGTTTGAGGCAATTTCTCACTTTTGTTTTGATGGCAGTTATAAACAAGAAAGTTAACTCCCATAAATATGATGCTGCAAATAGAACGAAACACTTGATAGCTGTGTTTGCCAGCTCAGTATTTTAGTCCAAAACTGATCTACGTTCTTGGAAAAGTTCAGTTTTAACATTCCATTTTTTTATATTTCAATAAGTTTCTCTTTTACATTTGTTGAAATATCAGCCTATTGAAAGAAATGGTCTAAAAGCAGATTTCTTTGGGGAATAGTAAGACAATTGCTTTAAAATGAGCAAACTGACTTAGGTGTCTGCAAAACCATATTTAGAATTTATCATATTATACTTCGTTAAATCTTTCATGAGTTTTTGAATGTACTGGAATCAATCAAACCTCTTTTTTTATAATTAAAGTTGACCATACATCAAGTTTTTTTTTATAAATCTAGAAATTTTAGCCATAGTTATTATTATATGAACATCGCAGACTGTCGAAAGATCTACGTAGGTCAAATATCATGCTGTATATATGAGCATTCTTTGGCTCTACGGAAAGGCGATGATATATAGGGAGTTGCAAACATAATAAAGAAGCCGATCATAGAATTAATTTTTCCAAATCAAAATCATATATTTCGATTTGCCGTTTAAGCAGTAGAATAATTTGCGAGACAACTGAAATAGAAAAATGTCCTTAATGCCTTACTACTAGAGACCATAGTCAACCATTACCTATTATTTCGAAATATTTAATTCTACAGCGTCATCACTTGTGGAGTGTTCCTTTATCTAAAAACTCCCTAACTTAATAAATTTTCCCCCAAGCAATGTTCACGCCAAATGTTCTCTTCTGATGTAATAAATAATGAATTAAGGCCCGTAAAATAATAGGCTTATTTCAAGACATAACTCTTGACGGGGAGTAGGGAAATTGAGATTCCGAGCAAAGAGTTAGTTTCAATCTCTTTTCTGATAATGACATCATTGTGGATGCTGAGACTGGGAATTTTCTAATAATCAACGCAATGATTTATTTCTTTGAATAAAATTTAGACTGTATAGTTCGAAGAATAGCCTGTTTTTTTGTAATATGTGACAAAACAATATTATACCAGATCACCACAAATATAATTACTAGAGAAACGTAACTCTAGTTCAAATATTTAACACAAGCAAAATGTCTCTTTTGTTCCTGATTTATGTTTCATTTTAATATAACCCTTCACTTTAAACACTTTTGCACTAATACAATCAATATTTAGTAACCTGTTTTTAAATTATAATAATAATAGTTCCCCGTAACAGGCCTTGAAGGCCCTTTGGGGTCGTAACAGGATAGATCTGCTACAATCTAGGAGCCTACGGTACACAAAGGTAGTAACGTGGCTAGCGCTACGTACCGACCGCCTATTATTACCCCAGAGTTTGACCTCCAGGTACTCATTCATTGCAGCCTGAGTCGAGCTGGGCCGTAAAAATGCCAGTGATTGAATTGGCGAGAGCGGGATTCGAACCCGCAATTCTTGGTTTCGTAGTCTAGCGATCTATCTACTAGACCACCACGACTCATTTTTTTTAATTAGCACATATATAAATAAATGGATAGGCAAACGGTAATATAATTATGCAAAATGGTTTTTTGGGGTGTTTAATAAGGTCAATTGTAGCATTGGTAGCTATACATAGACATCATATAGGGTCCGGAAGAATGATTTCTCCTGTTTGAGTTGACCTCAATGCATTGGCACATCATTGAACAGCACAAGGCAAGCCAATTTAGTGCCCATCATGATGTAGAGTGGTGAATACCGTTCGTTTGTATTGGAGACGTATTTTAAAAATGGTTTCGTGATTGTGACGTAGCGATATTTTGGAATGTAGTCATGGAAGAGTTCTGTCTAAGAAAATCATAATGTTCTGGGTACATAATTTTCAACAGACTGGTCCAACATTAAAACGGAAATCGGTAGACCACATAGTGTTTGGACACCTGAGAATATCGCAGTAATGAGGCAAGCTGTTGTTAGATCGCCGCAATATTCCGTCTTCTGAATATCTTGATAGGCGATCTCATAGTCCCGGAACTTAAAGAACGTGACTGGTATGCCCGGCAGGCTGTTTGCGAAGACGTATTTGCTTAATCTTCCAGTTGATGATGTTGAGCTTAGTGACGAAGCTCAGTTTCATTTATCGGGCTGCGTTAAACAGAATTTTCGGTATCGAGCCTCAGAAAATCCCAAGTAACTCCACGAGCGACCCCTCCACAGTCAGCTTGTAACTGTTTGGTATGTTGTTACGGAATTTAGAATTATAGGGTCGTATTTTCTTTGAAGAAGTAGGATGCACGGGGACTGTCACATCTACCCGCTGGTTGATGACTAAATGGCAAACTTTGTTTTGTGTGATGGTACAATAAAAGATTGAACAGAATCTATGTTTTTCTTTTTATTGCTATATCGAAAAAGGGAGCTTATTTTGCCGGACCTATATTATTATAAATTTGGCTTTATCTCATATAAAATAATTTTACGTAAACGTGTACGGTTAAAAAAATTTCGTTATCATGGAGAACTGTGTATAATAATCAATTTTATGTTAAATAATTTTTAAAAATTCTTTGACTATTGAACATATTTACAGTAGTAATCATTTTGAACGCTATAATTTGGAAGATACCCATTCCCACATCTACTTTCTCAAGCAACTGTCAATTTCAAAGCAGTTCAGTCTATAAAATCTAATTTCGGCCTTGAACACCTTAAAATTAAACTTTGTCTATTTACCTATTATATGTTATTATCCGGCTTGTCTATCCGCAATGCAAGCTTTTAGTTCACATGTAAACGAAGTTAACGCAGCCCCTGCTGAGTATTCAATTATCCCTTAGCGTGGTACACCAAATCTCTTTGCATAGTAATTGTTCCGGCCGGCTAGCTTAGCTCAACAGAAAACACGTTTCAGCGCGCTACTAAAAATATCTTCGGTGCTGCCAACGTTTTATAACTTGATTATATTTATCTGCCTATAAGGGAGGTTTTATATTCGAAATTACCCCTGCTGTTGCTTCTATTTTGAGCAAATGCAAGATGAATTGTTTTTCACGTGATCTATACATAAATAGAAATAAAGGGAACAGAAAAATTAAGGAATAAATTAAAAACACTAAATATGTTTTTAATTTATTTTAGAATTATTTTTAATAATATGTACCACACTATTAATTAGTGCTTCATTATTTGACATAATAATCCTACTCAGACAACTAAAAAGCTTTTTTTATTAAATAGGATGTTCACAAAATTTTTTATATAGGGTGATGTAGATTGAACTTTAGATTATAAATTTATGCGCCGTTTGCGCTCTGCGAAAATTTGAAGTTTACATTTGTACAATTTGTATCTAAATGTTTGGCGAAGTTATCATAGTAGCTTATACTGCGAGCAACGCATCATTCAAGTTCATTATGAAAACAGACGATCAGTTAGTTTGACCATTGTTTGGACGCGATAATGTGACAAGTGAGCACGCAAATTGTATTCTAGTGCAAAAATTTAGATCGAGTGATATGCCTATTGACAAAGTAAGGGTTTGCTATTAGCACAACGGTCGTTCAGGTGACAGTATTGCTCGTGTAAGTAGTAGGGTCTATAAAGAACTAATAAGATAGATATTGTATTAAATTAATTATTTGAAGGTTGGTTCCATAGCTTCTCATTTAGTTTAGCCTGTGTGTCTACACAGATTCCGGGATGTAGCAGCTGAAGTTTCTAGGAACCGTAAATGAGAGTGAGAGTCCGCCTGGAGACCAATAGCCCAGGATGATCCAAGGCTCCGGCAATTCTGAGTATAGAGGTATTACTCCTGGATGGACTTTCTGTACAACTGTTTTTTAATGAAATCAACTATTTGAACTTGAATGACATGTCCTTTTAACAAGATGAAGTCACATTTACACAGCACATGAAACGCTCACTTTATTTCAGACCAAATTTTCTGGTCGTGATCTCGCAGAGGCCCACCACGATTTTGCGATCTAACCCAATTAGACTTTTTTCTCAGGGTCTTCTTGAAAGATGTTTTTTGTCGATAAACCTGGTACGATTTAAAACTAAAAGAGAATAGTAGACGTATAATTGCTGAAGTAGAACCGCATTTATGGGAAGGTATTACGGAAAACCTCTCTAAAAGGATGGTTGAATATTATTGGAGCCATAGAGGGAATTTGAGATAGCAATAAAATTCCGAATACTTCAATATTTTGTGTTTTCTTCAGGAAAAACGCGTTGAAGTTTAATTTAGATCACCCATGAGACGTGAGGAACACCTATTAATTTTACAATAACCTTCGATTTTTCTATCTAACGTTAGATAAGTTTTTGGGTTTGTGATGGAGTAGCACAGACATCTTTGGATAAAGCGATGTCTGAAATAGTTCCACATATAAACTTCAAGTAAATACACGTAAAAACTGTTAATGGAATTAGTGAAAAAAAATATACAGTATTTTTTAATTATCATATATGGAGTTCTTAATCAACCGAATGTAGTGTTATATAAATCTCTTAAACAACTTTCTAAACATCAATAATTAGTTCTGTTAAGAAAGTTTATACTATGCTTTGCAAAAATTTGAAATAAAAAACTTCAAATATGAAATTCGCACGGCGTTTGAAGGTTTTTTTTTTTAAAAGACCAAATTTCTGATTTTCTCATGTTTAATTAAATTAATATTAAACTAACATAGAAGAACAACATAATTTGTTAGACACAAAATGCCCACAAAAAAGAGCTGCAGCTTTGAAAAGACGAATAAGGCATACAAGAAACGCATTATATTGCGCACTCTACAATTGAGCAGAGTAGCCATGATAAGGTTCATTTTACATGGTTCTATATTTGGGCAACTCAATAAAATTGATTGCGAGTTGCTTTTTTCTTTTTCTTGACATGGTGTCTCTTAGAGTTTGGCGATTATATTGTCATAGGTTCCTTCGCCTTTTATTATCCTGTTGAACATTCAATATTTCCCACTACCTTATCTACCTTAGGCAGGAGGTTTTCCTTCTCTTTTCCTTTTACCTTCAATTTTAACCTGGATTATAAGTTAAGGTGGCTTGTATTTTTCATTTCTTATTAAGTGTCTTAAGTCTTTCTTTTTATAGTACTTAAGATGTCTCCATTACAATTCAGTATCTTTTGGTTTGTGGTGCTGGCTACCTATGAGTATTGGTCTTATTAGACACATTTCGAAGACTTCTAGTTTCATCCATTACAACTATATTGCTGTCACCTCGTATCATTTTTTTTTGTTAATGCCTACTGCTTTTATTATGCAGTCGGAACATATGTTGTTTTTTCAAATTCTCAATTTCTGTATATAGAGTATTAAGTCAATTTGTTAGTAATGAGCACATGGAAGAAGCATCTACTGACACCCCTCCTACTTAGTCTTGCAGTCAACATGTTTGGCCTTCTTGTATGTCAGTTGAATATTTGTATAACTAGTTAACTTTCTCAATGAGCTTATTGTTGAATTTGGCGTTGTTACATTTTATTGATGATTTACCAAGGATTCTTTTTCGTCAGCGTGGCACATCCTCCTAAGGAGCCAATGTAATTGCTTAAAACTGAGGCGTAATTGTATGAATTTCGCTTCTGTGTGTTTATGCCAAGTTATTTTTCGGTCTAAATTAACACCGATTGGTATAGGGGGACAGTTTTCCTACTGAAAGTGATGTGCACCGATTTGAACTGACTCACTTTAATTTTCCATTTCTTTGATTCACTCGGTAAGGTTCAAATGAATTTGACTATTTTCAGATGAATTTATTGGGTACAGGAAGGGGCATTATAAACTACCTTGGGGTATACCAAACCATATAACTTTATTTGAAAGGTTATAAAGGTATATGTGCAAATAATAAGCTAATGCCCCTGTACGATGATTTTCCTATGGAGGTTTATAATTGGAACCATTACTAAATGTATTTCTTTAGTATGAAATCGTATCTTATATGATCAGGTTATATTGGACTGTCGAAAAAACGACATTCTTTGGAATAATTTTTTATATTTTATATATTGGGTTATTTGACATGGCATATCTAGAAAATCTTCTACTCCAGTATTGTGTTCTGGAGGTTGAAAGATTTGATGAGTTGGTTTCCTCTAAGTGGCGTCTTTAACTGTAATGCTCATCTGGCTCGAAGTTTTCGCTTACCAGTTGTTGAATATAAAACGGTACAATATCAACTGTACCTATAGCTTTATTCTCATCAGAATTGATTCTCAGGAAGTTTCTTGTACCAGCTGAATGAAATATGTACTGTTATGGTTTATATTTTCTTTAATATATTGTCTAAATTTATCTAGTTTTGCATTTTTTAATTGTTTTATTAATGTTTTGTTTACTGAATGGGAAATGATCGGACGATAAGTTATAGTTAGATTATACTAAACAACTATTTGTAGGAACATCTTTGACTACAAAAAAGTCGAGGAGATCGGGAATTTCTCTTGGGTAAATAATATGTATATTTTGATCATTTATGGTAATTAACCTGGAATTTAACAGATAAGGCTGGACGAGAAGAGAAAATATAATTGAACTATTTAATTTAAAGAAAAATTGGTACAGTTATGGTGAGTCATAAATGGGATAGGTTTCTCTGCACTTTTTGTGAAGAAACATTCTGAAGAGCATGGAAGATGTGAAGTAACATGTAAGAGATTCTTTTTGAAAATATAGGTTTTTATCTTTCCCGTCAGATAATTTTTATTTTACAGAAGAATTACATTAAATACTTTTTGTCAATTTTTGTGAAAACATATTTATTGGAAAAGCGCATTACTTATAAGTTTGTAGTTTTTCTTTTTTGCTGTAATACTATCAGTACTGTTGATATTATGATTTACAAGATATTATATATTTTTGTAGAACATGAGTTTGTTATTACTAAGAATATCTTATATACTTGATAAACCGTCGCAGTGTATGTTATTTCTAATAACCGCATTTATTTGTTATTTTATTAGTAAATAATTTGCTAAAATTATGTGCTGATTGTATGTTTACAGAAAGAAGTTTATATGATAAAACAAATACAAGAAGACGTGTTTGAAATGTTAGAGGATGACGCTCTTTCCTGTTGAATAATAAAGAATTGATTGGTACTTAAAATTCATTAAAACGATTTGGTAACATACGAAAAGTACTAGTCGATTCAATTCAAAATAATATTGATCGTACAAATGCCGTGGTAAAATAATTGTTTGGCTACTAGGCGAATAGCTAAGATGGTGGGATTTTAAAGGCACAATTGGAACAATATTAAATGAGTCTTTAAGATTTAATAAAATTTCAGTAAGATGGGTACTTCGAGTATTGATATGTGAACATAAGACACTTACATTTCTTTCAGATTCTCTACCCCATGTATTTACCATGTAATTTTCTATATTATAAAGGGTGGGGCATAATAATGGGCAATTTTGAAAAGGATGGTAATCTCAGTGTACCGAAGGGAGCGGTTTGGAAACCTGTCGGTCGTGGTCTATGCACCATACCATTTAGTTATGATGGACTAGTCAACGAGTGTGAACGTGCCAATTTTTTATTCATCGGAATTGATCAGTGCTGTCAGCTCATGTAGTAAAAACATGGGTTCAGAATTTTCAAGAGACTTCGTCAACGTAAGATCAAAATCAGTGCCAACTTCTGAAAACATCGAGCGTGCAAGAGTTGCGATCGGAAAAATAATACTACACTTCACCATTATTCCTACAAAGTTCAAATTTAAGCTCTCCTTGGAGCAAATTGCTGGGAAGGATCTTTGAATTTGGTTGATCAAGTTGAGGACATCGTACACAGTTTATAAATGTTCATGTTTGGTTAAGTCAATAAACAAACTTCCAGTTTTGGAGAGACGTAAACCCTCAGCAACTCTATCAGCAATCTTCCCATTCTGGAAAACCTACTGTGTGGTGCGCTATAACTTCATCAGGAGTCATAAGGCCCTACTTTTTCGCCGATGGTGTTTGAAATGCTGTGTCTGTGATTTCGGGGAGGTATCCATACAGGTTGGAAAACTTTTTTAAGCGAAAAAACTATTTTTCAACTAGACGAAGCTGCTAACCACAGAGCTAAACCGCGTCATCTCTCAAAACAGGGATATTGCATGTCCCCCTCGTTCGCCAGACCTCGTAGCTTGTTCCTTTTGGGTTATTTGAAGAGTGAAATTGATCAAGATTAACCGAGAACAACAGAGGCTCTCAAAAAACAGACTTGAGATGAAGTGGCTCAAATCCGACCGGAAATACTGCGTAATATGATGACAAATTTCAGCACCCGGCTTGTACTTGGGTAATTTTTAAAAATTAAATTATAGAAACTTACTTTTCTTAAATGATTTTTATATGCTTTAATGTAGTTACAATAAATTTAAAAAAATTTAAATCTGCCTCGCCCATTATTACATGTGTAATAGAAAATTACATAATATTGATGTTTATTGTTAATAAAATTTAATCACATATCGATTGATATTGTAATCACTTGAAAACTAAAATTTCCTATAAACACGTAGAAACAAGTTCTGAGAATTATTAACCGCTCTATTTACTCATAATTATCTTTGACTATTTTCTGGAACTGAAATGAAATATGCAGCTCAAAATATATCAAACGTGAAATTGAAGAAAAAATTATAACGGCCTAATAATGTATAAAAGCCATTCCTTGATTAAACGGTTAAGGCGCTTGCTTTCGGTGTGGACGGACCTGGGTTCAATTCTGACTTAAAAATGCTTGATGGATGGCTCACTCATTCACTAAATATAAGTGAAGACTCGAGTTCAATCCAAACAATGAGTAATAATGCATTTTTCGGGTAAGCCGTGGTACTTTAGATTGTGCGCTATAATCGGACGGTGAGGGCAAAGATAAGAGAGCCTTAACCTTAGAGTTCGCAGGCAATACTTCCTTGCGGAATGCACAGCCTTCTCAATATTATCAGTAACTGAACGTAAAAGTTGAATTTTTTTTATAAATGGCAATTTTTTACCTTGAACTTTGCTTATTTTAAAATTTAAAATCTATCTACACTAAAAGTAAGATTATATAATACTTTTTTATCTTTGCTTTGAAAGCACTATTGAAAAAACAATTTTTGTTATATTATTATTATAATTTTTTATTTTATTTTTTGTTATTATTTTACTAAATTGTAACGTATAGGCCGCTTCGCGGCCTTGTTAATATGTACTTCTGTGCACGAGATGGTAAAGCTTTCGAGCGGTGTACGTTGAGGCGCTTCGCGCCTTGTAAGAAATGCATACCCAACCTTCTCCCCCACTTAAATGTAGCCACTGGCATATAAATGTAAAAGGGGCTATTTTTATAGGCCTCTTGCACTGGTTTTCTTGAATTTCTGATCGCGAATTCGGATTCTACGTCAAATTTGGCTGCCCCTTTTGTTTCTTCCAGAGAGGACCGGCGGCTAGGGGATTTCATGTGGTATGCTTATAGTTTATAGAGGGATTATACTTATTATTATAAGTGGAAAATTTAAATTTTGTTCGTCAAATGACGTCAGTTCTTTACTTTAAATGCTTTATGTTTTATAAATCTTGCAAAACTGTGTATTACATTTTTTGGATTCTTATTACTTTGGAAGTTTCAAATATATTAAAGAAAAAATCGGTAATAAAAGTATAAAAAAATTAAAAATAGATTTTTCTTCTCTCTCATAGTGGTTAATTGTCAAAAAAAAAGAAGAAAACCCGAAATGACTACCTTTCATTCTAAATCTTGACACCAATTCGAATTTAAATTAAAAGTTTACGAGATCTTGAAATTTTTATTAACACTAACTAGTCTCTGGTATATTTTTCTAGGTTCACTATAACTTTTATTTTACTTAATGCAAAGTTGAAGTATTTTTAAAGGATAATAGTAGTCGACAAAAGGAGCCGATAATACGACTCCCAGGACAATCGTCGACAGAAGTTATAGCGTGGTTTGGTTACAAAAGTTTAAGACCTAGTTAAGAAGTACATGGAATCTGAATACTAGAAGTAGGTAATTGATAGCTGGACAACTCATGGCAAGTAGTCTGGTAGCAAGAGATGTGATCAATTCATCCACTAACTGAAAGAGAAAATTATTTAGGATATTGGATGGAGCATGACTGGTCTGGGAAAAGAAATGGGTGTGGCAAGATCGACCGTTAGTCTAGCAGTGCACCAGGATCTGTACTATAAGTCTTTCGCCCTGAGAAATCGTCAACTGTTGACTGTCACAACCAAAGTAGACAGGAAGTTAAAGGCCCAATCGTTCCTGAACAACATTAAACACGACAGTGCTGGATTCCTGAAACTTTCTTCAAACGAAAAGAACTTCATCCAGGATAGAACAAGACAAAGTTTCCTACCTTTGTGATGGTTCTGAGGCTTGTGCGCAGCGAATGAATTGTCATGGCGCTCCACTCCTTTGGGGAAGGCCTGAAAGTGGCCGCCGATAGCTATATCAACGTACTAGAAACAGTTGTCGAGTTCTGGATAGAGGAGGAGCTGCTCCACCTCGCCAGGCATGGTTATACAATAATTTGTATTACTACTGGTCACCCTCC
This sequence comes from Sinelater perroti, assembly GCA_036346155.1. Lineage (NCBI taxonomy): Eukaryota > Metazoa > Arthropoda > Insecta > Coleoptera > Elateridae > Sinelater > Sinelater perroti. The sequence continues at coordinate 752,626 of JARFIY010000059.1, read as the reverse complement.
AGCTCCGATTGCAATCTTCCTGACTACTACTGTGGAACGTGGTCAAAGCGACGGTCAATGAGGGCCATCCATAACACCAAGGATAGCTTAAGGTCCTCCATCATGAGGGTAATGACACATATGAACAAGGAGGACGTTGTGTTGACCTATATTGAATAATATGATTCCCAATAGTATTTCCTTTTTTCTTATATTTTAATGTTATTTCCAATGATTATTCATTTTTCAGAGTATACTGCTTATTAATCCTTTGAGTTGGATATTCTAAATAAACTACACCAATTAAATTCAATAAGTTAGATTTTAATTGTTATGGTTTGCTATATGTATTAAATAAATACGGTATAAATTTTTTTTATAAGAAATTCAATTTGAAATTGCAACTATTACACGAAACATCCATTTACTATGAAACTAAAAGTCGTAAAATTACTAAAACAAGCGCAAAATAAATTACAAAATATTTAATCAAAAGTCAGAATTTTATTTATTCATAAAATTGAAATTAAATTGATTTAATTATTTTTGGTCATTTTTAGAACTATAATCTAAGGTGGTGCAAAAGTTTTTCTGTTATTGGGTAGATAACTTTGATTTGCAATAAATTGTTGAAACAGTTGAACTATTTAACAAGTGTACAACATATGAAAGTGTATAATTTGTAGATTTTTCTTTGTTGTAATTTAGTATAAAATTTGAACGAAAAAAATGGACAACATTCCTGACACGAACATTAAAATTTTGGCCATTCTTCAGCATTTCTGAAAGTTAGGCTTCTCCCTTACGTGACTCAAAAAACCCGTGAAGTTGAAGGTCAAGGTCGTACGTCCCAAAATTAGTTAAATAAAATAAATAACCGTTGCACCAGTCCCAAATTTTTTTTCTAATATATTAGAGGTCTTGGTCAACGATTGCAATGAATGTTTTATAATTCTATACATTTAACTATTTTATTAGATACAGCACAAAACATTTTTTTATTGTTGCTATAAACTTTTTAGTCTCTCACATTTCTTTAATCGAGAAACGAATTGAATGTTGAATTATAGATATTCTTTTTAAAGCATCTTTAGCAATAGAATGTAAAAATATCATTTCTTTTGCGAGTTTTGTAATGGATAGCTCATCGGGTACGCTGGATTTAAATTTCCCAGCATATCTTTTGTATTTAAGTTGGCAACGCTAATGTTTGAGATTTGTCATCTGTTGAGGTTATTAAAAATGGATCGTTATACAAAAGAACAACGTATTGTTGTTCTTCTTCTGCTTGTGCCGTATCCTCATTGGACGTTGGCGATCAGTCTGGCCCATCTAATCTTGTTTATCGCTGTTCGGAACAGGGTGACCGATGTCATTCCTGTCCACTGCCTAAGGTTGCGAAGCCATGAGATTCTTCGTCTACCAGGACCTCGTTTGCTTTCGATTTTTCCTTGCATAATCAACTGCAAAAGACGATATTTATCATTTCGCATGACGTGACCAAAGTATGCTAGTTTACTTTTCTTAACAGCATTATGGATCTCTCTGTCCTTGTTCATGCGCTGAAGGACTGTCTCATTTGTTACATGGTGTACCTATGAAATTCTGAGCATACGGCGAGAGCACCATAGCTCAAAAGCTCCCAATCGTTTGTTTGCAGCTTCTGTGAGAGTCCATGCTTCTGTCCCATATAAAAGAATTGAGAAAACACAACATCTAAGTATTCGAGTACGAAGTTGCAAATTTAAACTCAAATTACAAAGTACTTTCTTTAGGCGGTTAAATGTATTTTTGCGGTATTGTTGTTGTTAAAATAAATTACAAGTCTGTTCGAAAAGTACGTGGAATTCTTGGCATCTATAATTCAATTAATCAATGCACCGTTTGAAAATTAATTAAAAAATTTGAAGAAACCAGTTCAGTTATGGACAAACAAACTCTACCGCGTTCTCGTTCTGTGCGGTCGGCCCAAAATATTGCAGTCGTTAGTGAGAGTATCGATGAGAATCCAAGAATATCAATACGTTACCGTTCTTAACAATTGAACATTAGCAGAACCAGTTTGCAACGATTTCTCACTAAATACTTTCGCTTCCATCTTTACTAAGTTCAATTAATTCAGGCGTTCAAGCCACGAAACCATTTCCAACGGAGACAATTCGCTAATTAAATGAATGAAAACCAAAAAGTGAATGAAATTTTTTTTAAATATCATCTTTAGCGTTGAAGCTCACTTTCAATTAAGTTTGGTTAATAAGCAGAATTGTCGGATTTGGGCCAATGAAAATCCTCGTGCTATTTATGAAAAACCGATGTACTCATAGAGACACTGTTTGGCGCGGATTGTGGGCTGGAGGTGTAATTGGGCCGTTCTTTTTGAGAATGAGTTTGGCCAAGCATTTAACTGTAAATGCAGTACGAAATCGTGACGTGATGTCCCACTTTTTGTGGGATCAACCGGACGATGTGAACCTCGAAGGAATGTGGTGTCAACAGGATGGTGTCATATGGCATAGAGTAACAGAAACCATCAATTTGTTAAGACAACGTTTTCCTGGACGTGTGATTTCCAGAAATGCTGACGTTACTTGGCCGCCCTGGCTTATGCTAACAAACAACAAAATTCCTGAACTGAAAACAAAAATTCAACGTGTTATTGCTGAAATTGAACCAACTGACTTGAAAAAAGTTTTTGAAAATTTGCTCAAAAAAGCCGAGGTATTTTGGACATCATCATATTTTATAATTAATCTCAACATGTTTACTTTATAAATCTACAATTGCTCAATTAATAATTTACCGTGTTTCATTTTAAAATTAAAGCCTGGCGTACCCGATGGGTCACCCATTATATGTAACATATAAAATACGGGCAGTTTAAATATAAATGGATTTTTTCTATATGAGAACCCAAAAGAATTTTTTTTTAATGTAGCAGTATTATATTCGAATTAACCCGGTAGTTGTATAATTATATAATTATTGCTTTTAATTATGGTTTTCTATGTATAATGTGTAATACTTATTTTAAAAAAGAAAAACTAGGTCGCCTTTGCTTTGCATTGTGTATGGAGATGCGTTTCATTTTATTTCCAAGCGCCAGAGAAACGTTTTCCTGGTTGTAGGTCCATCCATGACAATGTAGACAGAACGAGGATCGTTCTAATACAGAGAAGAATAGCTCGAAGGTAGCGTCTTGGATTCGTAGTAACGAGCATGTACTGTACAGCGCTGCTCACTAGGTACAAGAGTGAGCGCTCTTAGGGGGTAAAATCGAGGGTAACAATGTAAACAAATACAACGCGCTATTCTGTAAAGTCTAAAACTTTGTGCATGGTTTTACATTGAAAGTTAGGTTGTTATAGATTAATGATATCTAGTATTATAAATTATTTCACGAATGTGCAAAAATGCAGAATAGCGAATTTAAAAATGGCTTTCGTCATCGTAATATTTGTAGGCCATAGCAAGCGTTATAAAATTTAATCTGGGAAACGATATCGCTCCTTGCATGAAATATCACGCATAACGGAATCAAATATGCAATTTGACCTTCTCCGCTATACGCTGTAGTTCAAACCCGAAAACGATTCCTGTGCATCATTTGGGACTAAACTATCCTTAAACTGACGTATCTGGGTGGTTTATTACATGTTCCGCAGACCGCAGGGAGCGTTGAGTTGTCAATTTGGAACGAAAATTTCTCTTAGTGGCATCTATAATGTGATTTGAACACAGGCCCTTGTTTGCCGCGATATAATGTGAAAATTATCGTTCCTTCCACTTTGCATTATTCAAGCCGTGGCTGGTGCATTTTTAAAATAAGAATTTCCGGTGGCATTGCTGTCCTAACTATTAACCACTAGAAAGAAGAGAAGCGTAAAAACTATAATCTTGTGTATAATAATTTCGCGTTGAAGTCTAATAGTTATAAATATTCAAGCTATATTAAGGGGATATTTAGAGACAATAAGTAATTTAAACAGTAAAAACAAGCTAACTTTTCTATATACGAGGGGTGTCCGATTTTAAAGATACAAGTGGCTGTTATACAAACTGCACATGCGCAATATTGCCGTCATATACATGACTAGACGCATTCACGCATGTAGTAGCTTTCGGTAATCAAACAAGCACGGCGAGTGTAATCGGAGAGTATTCGAAGTGTGAGGTGCGTGGAGTTTTTGCAAGTCTGAGGAGTTTATCAGAGCGAAATTCATCGCTGATTAAAGGGCGTTTATGATCCGAATGTTTTAAGCCGGAAAGAAGTCAGCGTTTGGTGAAAAATATTTAAAGATGGACGGACGGAGCTGAGTGAAGATCCGGAGAAGAAAATAGGCAGGCCAAGGACCTTACATACAGATAACAACTGCACAATTGTCGAACGTTTGATTACGGAAGATTGTCGCATTAAAGTTCGTCAAATTGCTGAGATGACTGGCATTCCTAAGAGTTGCGTTTATGAAATCATATGCGACCTAAAGTTTTGCAAAGTTTCGGCTCGCTGAGTGCCGAAAAATTCACCGATGAATAAAAAACCAATTTAATGAGTGCTTCACTTCAAAATCTCACTCGATACCAACAGCACGATGGCGCAAGACTCCACACGAAATAGTCCATGAAGATGACTAAATTTTAAAAAGCTAAGTTTGTGGCTTATTAAGGACATACGTCAGATAATTTTTAAAAGAATAATATAGTGAAAATGTGACATAATACACTCCCTCAAATTTTATTGTTACAAGCGTTTCAATAAATTAATTAATGCACCTTAAATTATAGTACAGAGTGGATAAGAGTAATTTGCCATTAAAAGCGGTACTGAAGTCCATATTCTTAATACAAATTTATTGAAACAAATTGTACATGTACCTCATTACATAGAAAAATGAAAGTAAGTTAAATTTCGACATAGGTACCGGTGACGGCCGAAGATTGAATGCTATACAGTTTTCTGAAGGAGGTCGTTTGGAATATTGCGGGGAACTTCCTGAATCCAGGCTTCCAAATTTTCCAGTGAGAGAGGTTTTGTTCTGTACACATCCTATTATTGAGATTTTGACTTCTTGGAGACCATTTATGAGGTTCTCGTCTCAGCCAACGTCCTGGAATATGTTGGTCCAACCATGCACGCATAGTAAAAGCAAAATGGGGTGGTGCAACATCCTACATGAAAATATGGTCGTCTATGTTATCCCAGACAGATACTATAGGCCACACGTAGCGATCTGCATTTATGACGCAACGTACAAGATATGGACCAATGAGTCTTGTTGGCATCATTCCGCATCATACGGTTACTTTTGGTTGAGTTTACAATCCTCTTAACCGTCATTTTGGGATTCCTATTATGTAATAGCCAGTAATGGCAGTTATGAAGATTGACGAAACCACCGACCACCGGCCTCATCGACACAAAGAATATTTTTAAATAATGCAAGCAAATGTTTGTCAACCCAACTATAGACGCGGGAAATATGAAATTCTATTTAGTATCGTCTATTTAAAGACTCCAACGATACTACAAGTTCTATAAACAGTCCTTAATGCCTAGTTACTTTTTATCTACCTTGTATATGTTACTGTATTTTTAATTATTTAAATACTTTGTATCGATTATATCTCTTTCTACCAATATAATAACTGACATATTATCTCAAAAGAATTTTTGGTCATTCGATGAGTAGAATAGTTAAAAATAATTGGATAATTAAAAGGGCTTTTTACTAATGTATACTTTAATTTTAAAAAATTTACTGCAGATTGGGATTCGTTTTAGATATTTTTCACTATATGTTGTTTAGCGTTGCAAGATGAAACCAATCAAACTAGCTATTCCACAATATGGCATTGACAGTTTAGTCACAGTCAGCAGCAGCAACTTGAAGTGTGCCACTTTTTGACTAATTCACCAAACTTTTAATACCTTAAATGGGTGTAAGTTATCTTTATGAACTTTTTTAATGTTAATTTTCTCGATGGACTTAAACAGGGTTTCAATATTTTATTATTGGTACAATTTGATATAGTTCAGAGTTGGAATGATTTAATCTTATTCAAGTTAATGGTATGCAGTTGTTAAACACTATTTTGCTGTTTAGTGCAATGTTAAGATACGTAGTATGAGAAGTACTGAGCCAAACAAAAATTTATATTAACAATCAGCTGTAACCTTGTAAATTTACTAAACTACTAGAGTAGTGTTCTTTAGAGGGGGGTTATGGAGGGAGGATACAGTCCGTACGATTATCCCTAGAAAAACAGAATACTAACAGTACCTACGCCTTAATCAAACCGAAAAATCAGCTGTTGCTGATCATGCCTTGAAAATCCTGACCAAGAAATAGAGTTCAGACAAATATAAGTTTAGTCTAAACTATTAACTAATGTTATGCAGAGAGGCATTGCAAATTTACAAATATAAAAGTTATTTTAATAGAAACAAGGGCAATTTGCCTAAATGTTGGTTTACTACTCTTAAGGGAGGAAGTAGACCGCCTTGTAGTTAATAACCAAACGATCTCAACAAATGCTGAGATGTCACTTGCAACCACTATTCCAACCACACGCGTAGGAGTATAAAAGTTGGTAGTAACTTATCACCTTCAGCCTCAAAGTAGCCCGGAAACCCTATCTCCCTGTTGAATTCCACCCGTGGGCCTGTAGGAGAACCAGGTCAGCGGCCTAAATTCAAGAAAGGTTTGCATGAAAACTGTGGGGTTTCTGAAGGCCAAAGAGATAGTGGATGGAATCTACATCCAATCTCATTATCTATAAGTGAGGTAACGAGGGTAAAGGATATTTTCAATTTGACATTGGAGTAGCCCAAGAAAACGAGTCATCGCCCAGCACCATTACGCAGCGCTTCTATCGTGCTGTTCTGAAGTGCAGTGAAGACCATTACTTTGGCGACTACAAAAAGCCCCAGAGTGAGCCCACCACCTGTGCCAATTGCCACGGCTCCCACCTAGCCAGCTTCTTCTTCAACAGGACGAAGACTGGCCCGGTTGATCCACGACCGCAGCTGGGTCACCATCACCGGATGGTTCCAGAACGTGAACCCCTCTACATTTCTGGGAGTTATACAGAACATCGGGGTTTCAACACGGAAAGCCGGAAATTTACTGGAACCCGTCGCAGGGCTAATAACCTGCGTAGATGACATCAAAGCTATCCTTGGCATGTTCAAGGGCCCCTGAACACCTCGGTCAACATAAGCTTTCGTCGCTCTGGAAGCGCCTGAAAGACACACTACTTCCCAGAGAAGAAAGGGTACGGGTTTAAATCCAATAATTTTGAATGAAAGGATTTCAACGTCGACGGTAATAATTTAATTTAGATTTCCCTCTGAATATGTCCGCCGCAGTTGTACATGAAACGTCAAGAGTTCAAACTCCGACCATGGCCTGACAGTTCGAAAATAAACACAATGCATCAAAACACCGGCCGTGAAGGTCTTCGCATGTATTTGTTTCTTTATGTCTGCCTAAATTAAACTATCAATTATGTTTGTAGTGCTAGCAATTTAATCACTGTATATTTCCTGTCTTCGCTATCCGGTCGCCTCTATCCTCACCTCTTTTAGTTGTTTATTATTCACTTAATGTCATTACCTTCTCCTCGCTGTGCTTGAATTACAAGACAGTCTTGGCGTTTTTCCTTTTTATATAATGAATTGGTTATCAAATTTGGTGTATTGTTACTTCACCAATACTAATAATACCAACCTTTTCGTTGATCTTTTAGAGGGGCAATTTTTGTTTGAACTGTTTCTTTCCTCTATAAACATTATCAATTTGTAAAGAGTTTTTTGAGGGCAAAGAGAAATTCCCAAATAGATTACAAAGGGAACACGACTGAAAAAATTGCCAGAGTGCAGGCTCTTAACCAGGTGATTAAGATAACAGGAAATATTTATTTATCTTAAATGTTCTATAGTGGAGATCGTTTAACAACATCAAACAATATGGTATAATGGATGAAATATAGAAGTATCATTAGGTTGTATTCCATAATTTTCCCTGCTGGATAATAATCTTTTTCTTGATACGAACTTAAACTTTTATTCTTTTATCATTTAAGAAGAGAAATCTCCAATAGATTGACTGCTGACCATTTCAATTAGAGTGATACGGTTTTCCCCTCCAACACAGACCAGTCCGAATAAAGTGATCACAATATTACGTTTTAAATTATTCCACGTTACTGGCCAAAATTAGAATAAACAATTTATTCACACTTCAATTCTGCATCGTAGGTGGAACATTGATATATTGCCAACAGTCAACTTGTTAATGTATTATTTGTACTATACAAAAATTTCTTGTTAACCTGAGGGTTGAAGGAAATATAAAGCTGGACTGACACCATTCGTTATATGCCTGACCTTTATACAAAGAAGTTGTTCCATGCACTTGTACTTTTCAACATTTTTCAAAACAATTTTTATCACACTATATGTACTTTACACCTGCAACTCTTTTAGACTATCTGGTGGTAAAGAAACGGTAACTACTTTTTCACGGATCTATATTCAAAGACTCCGACTTTGTCTTGGGCTTTAGTGAGTACGTCTTAAAAATAAAGGCATGTGGGTCATCCGTTACGATAATCTGGACATAGTAAGATGTTCTATTTTTATATTCATTGAGTATTTCGCGATACCATGGAACGCACTATGCAATTTGATCTTTGATTAAGGCATGGGATACTCAAAAAGAACAAATCTTTATGACTTGAAGCTGGTCATTTAGAATTATATGGATTGTCGGTGTAGGGAATTCCAAACACGTTTATCTAATGAAATGTCGCATTCAAAACGTGCAATTATTGCTTGTGTCATATTACATAATTTTCCCAGTACCCTATGTAAAGGGTCAATCAATGTAAGTGATATGTTTTAAATTTGACATGGCACTTGAAATGTTATAAATGTCACTAGCTGGCATTTGCGTTCAGTATACTCCGACAATGCATCATAGAAAAATATAAACTTCAACAACGTTGAGTAATTATAATTTTTTTAAAGTAAACATCCCTTTGTGAATACTCGACGTGCATTTCGGGAAAATAGTGGTTCAAATAATTGACTTTGTTGTTGCTGTTTGTGGAATCGTTGAAAAATTTGAAGAGATTTTACTCTTCATAATGCAAAAAACACTAACATCGAAATGCAGGAAGTGAAGATAACATTGCTTTGTACGAGCTAATCCAAGTTAATCGATTCCTCCTAATTTTCAAAAATTAAACTTTTCAAAAGCTACAAGTTGGTGAATTTTGCGAAAGGATTTGGGTTTACACTCGTATAAGAAGCCACTGTACCATTGTAAGCGTCGTGAGTTTCTTAATTGGGCTCTAAAGAAACTTGTAAATTGATCCTAATGGTTGTGAAAAACTCATCTGTTTATATGAAGCTCATTTTTGGTTGAATGTTTTCGTTAGTAAGCAAAATTGACGTTTCTGGTCTAAAAACAACCAAGGGGAGGCTAGAAAATTACCGTATGCTGTGGTTTATTATTGTGGAGCCATATTTTTAAAGTGAGATAACACATGCAGTTATAGTAAATGATGTCGAGGTTTTTGATGTCCAAAATTGGATAAAATCGATTTAGATGATATGTAGTTCCAACAAAACGGTGCTAAATGTCATTTCTGGTTTTATATATATCGATTTATTGCAAGAAAAGTTTGCAAAATTGATCATTCCAAAAAATGCAACTGTTTGTTAATCTACAAAATGTTGTGATTTAACTCCTTTGGATTTGGGGCTGTTCACCCATTCAAATTGAACGAACGCTGTAGTTATGAAATTGGGCCTGACTTACTGCATAAAATCATTGAAAATTAAGCTCGTCCAATTTGTTACTATAAGCAAAGTCGAGATCTGAGTCTGATTATATAATTTATTTCTAAATTAATGTTAGGAAATAAAATGCTAGTTGGGCTAGAAACTTATGAACGCATTATGCAGTCGGATAAAAATATTTGTAAAAAGAAATAAGCAGAATGTAATGGTGGAGTTTCTGCGAGTTCGCAGCAATAATCACTGGAATAAATAAAACAAAACGTTACACTATGCATATTAAGATGTTGATGAAAATTGCAGCGCAGAACTGCAGAGCGGGTGAAAATTGATTCCGAAGTAATATTCGCGATAATACAAACGAGCGTAATTAAACAGAATGTGGAAAACGTATAAAAGGCCAAAGCTGAAAATGAAGCGCTGGTCGTGTAACTGCAATTACGGCGCAATTGCATTTCGCAACTTGCACGGCGAAGTTGATTCCTGAAACGCATAATTGAATAATACCTGCGCGTTAAATTGCAAATCCCTTTAAGTAGAAATTGAACCCTTTTTTGTTTTGCAGCTGAAGTTGCGGTGAACTGCAGCTTTGTAGTAATCAAATTGCACTCGTACATAAAACAAAACGTGTAATATGACATGCATAGGATTAGCATACTAGTGGACAGAAATACAAAAACAATTCGTGATTAAATCGATAAGCTGTATAAATTGTACTAACTGTATTAAATTTCTAAATAATAGAAAAAAATGTGTTGATACAGTAAAACTTAAAAAGAGCAAGTATTTTTCTAAATTATTAAAAAATACCGGGAAAATGTTTGTTAGTAAGAGTACATATGGTTACATTACATTTAGAATTTTTTTTCGTCACCACTGCAGAATACGAAGAATTCTTCCAGTCTCTTGAGAACAAATTAATTGTAGGGTGTGACTGGAAGATCAAAACTAACCACTCCCAAAGGTCGCAACCTCAGAAATACTATGCCTCATTGTAATCCTGGTTATCTCTCTACTGGTACGTCCACTTACTGGCCGAGTGACTCAAATAGATCACCGGACTTACTTGACTTTGCAGTGGTCAGAGGTATTAATCACACGTCTGTCTTCCGATCACTTGCCATTAGTTATTACCGCAAGTACAACTGTTATCCATAAGGTTGCTCCTTCAAAATTTTGTTCCAAATCCACTAATTGGGGTTTTTTCAAACCGAACTCGAACAGACGATTAAACTTAATATTCGAGTTAAGACCATCATGACCTGGATGAAGTAGTCGAGTATTTTACAACCTTGATACAGAATACTGCATGTAAGGCTACACCAACTTCAACGCCTGTTATACCCGAAATTAGCAATATACCATTGTACGTCTGAGAGCTTATCATTGCAAAACGTCGAACTAGCGAACATGGCGAAGAAGCAGAAATGTGCAAGATAAAACTACATATAATCGGCTTACCCATGCAACATTAAGAGATGTGAGAAGCGAAACCTTTAAGCAATACATTACCAAACTTACGCCTAATGACCAATCGGCCTAAAAAACAACAAGAAAACGACCAACTACAGCATCTTATAGACCAATAAGCCTTCTCTCTCTCTTATGTCCAAAATTTTCGAGAAATTACTCTTTAACCGAATCTATGAAACCGTTGACTTAAATAATATACTTTCTCCCTCTCAATTTGGGTTTCGAGCAGCCCCCTCAACAGTTCAGCAAAGTCATCGCATAGTTACCAAAATCATGGAAAGCTTGGAGACAAGAAGAGTTTGTGCAGTGGCAGTTTTTGGACATATAAAAAGCCTTCGATAAGGTATGGCATACGGGCCTTCTTTATAAACTAAAACGACACTTCCCTAGTCAACTTTACTCAATACTAAAGTCATATCTCAGTGAACAGATGTTCCAAGTCTGAACAACTCCGTATTAAGGTATTGCCAAACTAACTCGACAGCGCCACAGGGAAGCGCGTTTCATATATACAGAAGATGCTCCAATTGCAATGAACAACTTAATAGCAATTTGGCAGTCAACGATACAGAGTCAACGAATACAGAGTCAACAGCGTACTAATTACAGAGACACCTAGACCTCTTAAGCGACTAGTTCAAGAAGTGGAGAATTATTGTTAATCAAGATTAATCGACTCAGGCGGCTTTTACAAACAAACGCGTAGTGTGTCACCCAACAATAATCGACAACATGCCAATACCAGCGAGGACCAAAGTTAAATACCTCGGGCTGGAGCTTGACCATAAACTTATATGGAGAACACATATTAAGGTCAAACACAAACGACTTGACCTCAAAACAAAAACAATCGGAGTGGTTAATCGGCAGGCACTCCCAACTTTCATTATCCAACAAACTGCTCCTGAATAGAGTGATATTAAAACCCATTTGGACCTACGGAATTCAGCTCTCTGGGGTTGTGCTAAGATTTTCCATACCAAGATACTTCAGAGATTTCAATCTAAAACCTTATGAATTATGAAAAAGCTCCCTAGTACCAACACAGACCTAAACATGCCTTATGTAGCTGAAGAAATACAGATATTTTTACTTGCATATCTACTCTATCAAACTGCACGGTTTACCAGTTATAAGTGAAACCATGAACTAATTGACAGTTTGCCTGACATACATCGGTCAGCTGTTAGCTATCAAGAGGCACATGAGACATAACTTTTTATTAGTAATCAAAAATTAGGTAACCATCAAAATCAATTAGTACAGCAGCTTGCCAAGGCCCCAGCAACCAGAAAACAAGCGTCATTAACCACAAGATCCTATTTAGTGTAATTTTCTGGGATACCAGCACTGGCTGGCCCCCACTCCTGTTATAATACCAAATCATTTGCTCATTACTCAAATGCTGAGTAGATTATAAATATGCGAATTATTAATAAAAAAAGAATTAATTTTTAACAAGGTAACTGAATATATTTTTTATTTAACATATGTAATAAACAAATTATGGTTAGTATAAGATTTTTTAAACTTTACCTGTAGTTTTTGATTGTCTTATAAATTGACATTAATTTAGTTGAATGCGTTCAATACAATTTAACTGTAACATAAGCAAAACCTTAGGACTAGTACAACTTCTTGAATAATTTATGTATTGTAGCCAATAGAACAACACCGATGGGTGTGCCTATACGAATTATCTAAAAATAAAAATTCGACAGGTAAATTCAGTAGTTAATTGACGTGATCCCATTGCAAGTATAAATATGTAACAAACGTACTAAAACTCTGGAAACCATTAAAACTAGTGAGATCTCTAAAACCTAAAGTTTATTGGATCACAAGTTACTTTACTTTGCTAAGTTAATTAGTACATCATAAAAGTAGAGTAGTTATTGAAGATAATACACTTTTACTTTTAGTCTGCAATAAAAAAGTGAATAGAAAATACGCTAGACCGCAAGGAACATATCAACTTTCACGCCTGTTTCGATTGATAACGCAGGTGCGGGCTGGACGCAGGTCAAATATTTTAAGGCTGAATTTAAAAGTTATTTTACCTGACAATATAAGCATTTTCAAACAGCAGAGCGGGCAGCCCCAATTTAAATTAAAATGGAAAAGGCAGGATTCGGCCGCAACAATTGATTTTTTTTGTCTTTTGCCTTGGACAACAGTTATTTTATATGTAAAAAAATGTGGACTAAGTACTACATGTACTCACTCTTTATCTCGATGTTTTTTTATCAGTTTTCTTCTATAAATACTTGCAGTATTTTTCATAATGTCACATAATGTTACAGTTGTTTAGCTGTATGGTGACACAGATAAAGGATTTTTTCATTTAAGATTTGATTACATACAGATTGGCGAAAATAATTGTCTTTTAGGAACTATTTTTATTTATCCTAATACGTTATTTAGTTATAATAATATCAAGACTCTACTCTTCGCGTAGGGGTAAAACCTATAAACTGATAAGTTAAGACTGCCACATGTTTTCTCTCATTGCCCAGTCATCGTACATCATCTCTGCACTATTACCTCTTGTTCGAAGTGAACGCGGGTACTTAATTATTTGTGCGTCCACACTGGCGCTACACCATTTAATTTTTTTTAAACATCTATGGTGCTTACACTATTAAAACTGGTCTACGAGACCAACCACTCTTAAAAACTATAGTCAATCCAATGATGTGCTGTAGATTTTCTTGTCTCTCACTCGCGTATTGTGCTCTTCTTTTACACAGTCTAGTATATTGCGCCGTACATTGTTCTGGAAGGTTTGTATAATTTATTATATCGCTGTCTTTGGTGCAACCCCATAGTTATATACCATACAGCCAAACTGGCTTTCATATCCGATTGTAGATTAGGATCTTATTATGTATCGACAATTTGAATTTTCTCCCAAGAAGCCAATAAAGTTGTCTATATTTTGTTATTTTCTTTTTTACATGTACGTTCCACCCAAGTTTGGCATCTAAAGTCATATCTAGATACTTGGCATTGTTCTCGTATGGCACATTTATCTCCGAGACTATTAAATCTTTTAGTCTTCTATTTGTAAAGCGAATGTGAGTAGATTTGTGGCCGTCAAGCTTTATTCTCCATTGTTTGGTCCAGTCTACTATTGCATTGCTGGCTGCTTGTAGTCCCCCATGGATAAATTTTGATCTGTGTCAACTGCAAGAAGTGCGGTATCATCTGTGAACATAGCTGTTCTGGTTCCTTCCAAATCTGGTATATGGCTAGTATATAGCAGATAAAGTATTGGCCGCAAGACGCTACCTTGAGGCATTCCCGCTTTTATTTCTTTTCGTTTTGAATATTCGTCTTCTTATTTGATCCTGAAGAGCCTGTCTGAGATGTAGGATGTTAATATTCTTACATATTGCTCCGGGAACAGTTTATGTCTCAATCCTTCATGTCAAATTTTATCGAAGGCTTGAGCTACATCTAAGAATACCGCTTAACAAATTTGCTTTTCTTCTAGGCCGTAATCTATTACATCCGTAATTCGGTGTACCTGGTCTATAGTTGAGTGTTTTTGTCTGAATCCAAACTGGCAATTTGGCATTAAGTTACCATTTTCTGTAAGTCTTTTGAGAAGTAGCTTTCGAATCATTTTGACACTATTGGCAGCAGGGAGATAGGTCTGTAAGATTTAAAATCGTTAAGTGGTTTATCGGGTTAAGGCAGCATAATTACTTCTGCAACCTTCCAGCTGGCAGAAACATGCTGGGCTGAAAAGGTAATTGAGCATGGCTATGGCTTTCCTAAGCAGCTGCTTTATGATTTCTTCAGTGATTAAGTCATATTCTACCATTTTTGATATCTTTCTGTAGGTCTATTTTAAAACTTTTTTAGTCTGTGGCTTTATTTACTAGTACTGTTTCCATTTTATTATCTTCTGGATCAACGTCATGATAACTTGTGAGTGATTAGATTCCAGATCAAAGTTTTTCTCGAGCTTCATAAAGTTAGGTGAAACTTTCCATGATATGTAGAAGTCCTGCATGTGTCGGTTGGTCAGTACGTTGGCTTACCTATCGTATGGAAATTAGATCATGTTGCCCTTGAACAGCTTTTCTCAGCTTATTGCCCTTGGTGGTGGTTAATAGTGACACCCCTGTCAACATGTTTGGTGTTTAAGTCACCTATGATGAATAGTTTGCCTGGATGTTGAAGAAGAGTTTTGTAGTTTTGTTGTTTAAGGTTATACCTAGGTGGGCAGTAAACTACTCCTACTGAGAGCTTTTGTTTGGTAGATTTGATTCCTACTACGGTAAGTTGGATATCTACGCGTTGTAGATGGCATTCTTCAAAGTGGTTAATAGATTCCTTGATGATAACCTCACTTACACTTTTTGCTTGGTTATCCGGGTGGATCATACGATAAGGTTTGTAGCTTCTTATCTTTAAATAGGATCGGGTTGCCCTGTGGTTTCTGAGATGAGACATACATTTTGTTCTAGAGATTGAGGAAAACTTCCAAACAGTAGGTTTTGTTTAGCATGCCGTTGGCATTCAATATGGCTATTTGTAAGTCTTTTTGGTCCATGATTTTATTTCTGTTTAGAGATGACACCAGTGTGTCTGGCTTCTAGCTTATCAAATCGGCTGTTTACTTGATATATGGATTTCATCACGTCCTGCACCATTGGCCTTATGGACAGTTCGGTTTTATATGTAGAGGGGATGGGTTCTTCTCTTTGATTTTGTGAATACGATACACCAGCTTTAGTCTTGGTAGGGACGGATGTCCTTGATTGAGGTGTTACTGCTATCTTTATAGCGTTGGACCTTCTTCTTTGTAGTTCTCTAGCCACAACGAATAGCATGTAGCTGCCACGATGGGCTTCAGATCAGTTTATGCAATTTGTAGGGGTATCTTTTGTCTTATTGCATTCCGCTGACTGCACTTGCATAATTAACGGCTGTGTCATTTTTTGTATTGCGGAATTTTTACGTTCATGTGATTTAGATATTATACAGGGCGGTATCCAAAAGTAGTAGGACTAATTTTTTTAAAAAAATTTATTGAACATTTTGGTACATCGAGTTAATACTCTTCAAAATAAGTCCCTTGGGCATCCACACACTTCTGGTAGTGAGCCTTCCAGGTCGCGAAAGTCTTCTGGAAGTCGTCCTCCGGGATGCTGTTCAGCGCCCTCATCGTTGCCGCTTGGACTGCTTCCACTGAGTCGAAACGATGCCCCTTGAGATGCCTCTTGATCCGGGGGGACAAGAAGAAGTCCGGCGGTGCCACATCAGGGCTGCATAGGGGGGATGAGGCAACGTGGAAAAGCTGAATTTGGACAGGAGATTCCTCACAATTCACGCGCCGTGACACGGCACCATTTTCGCCCACCCTTTTCTCATCGACAAATCCTCTGTGATGATGCGTTGGACTGTCCCGTACGAAAGATTCAGCTAATCACTAATTAATTTAATGCCCAACCGTCGGTCAGAGTTCAAAAGTTGCTTAACTTTCAGCACATTATCGTCCGTTCGCGAGGTTGGCGGACGCCCGGCGCGTTGGTCGTCCTCAAAGAGCTCCCTCCCATCCCGAAACAACTTGTGCCACTCAAATATCGAGGAACGGCTCATGGTATCCTTCTTGTAGGCCTGCGTAAGCATGTCCTTGGTTTCGGTCGCTGATTTTCCAAGTTTGTACCAAAACTTGATGGCGTACCGCTGCTCCAAATTTCGCTCCATCGCAACTGACGACGAGGCGTCACAACAGGAGGTCACTAAAACAGTGGTCCACACTCAACTAACGCACGCAGGTCGAAACCTGTTCCCAAGGCTCCCCTCTATAACATCCGGCCTTACAGACTCCCCTCCATCGCTCTGCGCGCGCGGAAAAAAACAGTCCTACTACTTCTGGATACAACCCTGTATTATCATTTTATTTATATAGTGGCAAAAGTGTTGTTCTCTGTTATTGTATTGAGCTTTGGAACGGCTGAAATAATTTTCTTTAAGCTCATTTCCTATTATTTCAGCCTCACATGTAAGTTTTTTAGCATTCCTAGTATAGATCTTTTAGCTTTGTTATCATATGTATACCATTCTAGATCGGTTTTATTTATTAATTATGTTAAGACCCTCTATTACGGTTTAGTGCTAACATTCAATTTGATCTCTTTGTCGTCCAAACACTGGTATTGCAATTGAATGTTTTAATTTGCAGTTTAGCTTTGACTTCATTATAATTTTTTACATTGCTTATGTTGATTGATGATTTTTCTGATTTTGGTAGTTTTATATCCGGACAATTCCCTGGGTTTTCTGGCAATTCATTTACTTTTCTTTTCTTATTACGTTTATTTCCTTTTATGATCCAGTCTGTCTCCATGGCGTTAAGTGCTTCTTCTTCATCCAAACGGCTTCTTTCAGGAATAAAGCTCGAAGATTACGAGAGTGCAAAGACATATACACATCAACATGATGTCAAAGATGCGCCTATACGAAGTCATGCAGTATCCATTTTCCCAACTTTATTTTTCCTAGTACTTTCAAATGTCTTTAAGTGATCATATAACTTACATCTAACTATTTTGTAAGTTCTTAAATTTTAGCGTGAGGATTCTTTTCCATCCAGATTTTCGAAGCATCAGCACCAAAGTCAAAAGACAGCCCAAAGCGCTCGCTGTCTTTCAAGCTAAAAATGTTGTTTCAGACCGTCTCAAAACACATTTGACATATTTTTTCACTTACATCACTTTGTTACACGCTTTGAATATTTGTAGCGGATTCACTTGCGTCGTTTGCTTTAAATTTTACTGCAAACTTTATGGATTTGTACACTTGTACTTTCGCTGTTGCCGAAACAATTTTACCTTCCAATAGTTTCTTCAGGGGTGCTGCGCTTTCCTCGCTAAATTTTACGGTAAAGTTTATCGGAAACTTCCGCGCCAAACAATAAGATACACAAAATTCGCTAGATATTCAGGGACGTTTTAAAGGATTATGCTCGCTTTCTTAATCCTTACTTACAAATGGCTCCTCTAAACTGTTGCCAACGTTTTTTCAGATATTGAAAGTTAATATCAGGAACTTTTGTCCTATAATATTTTAATTTTGGAATGTAATTTTAATTTCACTTAAAAAGCCCGTTCAACGTACATATGAAGATAGGGCTTTAAAAAATCTAGAGAATATAATGGGCGAGTACAAATTAAACATATTAGGATTGCAAGAAACAAAACAGCTAGGAAATGAAATAACTAACCTAGGAAAAAGCCTTTTTTAAAAGTGAAAGTAATAGATATTTTGGCATTGGATTTATAATTAATGAGAAATAAATATAGTAGATTTTAAGGCGATAGCAGATAGGTTATGCTAAATAAAAGTGCACGGGAAGTATAGGAAGATAATTATTATTAACGTTCATGCCCCTACAGAAGAAAAAGATTGGAACAGGTTTCATGAAAAAGGTAATGAGTAAAAAGTAAAGTTGTACGAGGCACTGGCGAAGTTAGGAATAATAAATAAGCTCATTAACCTGATAAAAATTTTTAGAAGCTCTTCAAACCACTTTTCAGTAAAAAAATTAAGCTAAGGGAATTCACTTTCTAAGGTCTTGTTTAATCTGGTCTTAGAAGCTATAATAAGAAAAAGTGAAATTCAAACTACTGGAATGCTTTTCCATAATAAACACAGGAATAGCATATGCCGATGACATTGCTAAATTAACAAGATCAAAACAGTGATTTGAAAAAAACTTTCAAATGTTCGAAGAGGAAGCAAGGAAGTATGGTTTACAAATAAATGAAAAAAAAACAAAATTTATGGAAATGTGATCAGAGGTGACTGAAGTACATAAAAATGAAGTCAGGAGAAAGAGAATTCAATTTTGAAAAAGGAAATAGCTTTGAGTATTCAGGTGTAACTGACAAATAAAAGTCAAGAGGAGAATGAGATCGATAAAAGGATCGTAAAAGGAAATGAAGAGGTCGGATCGTTAATAACCATACTAAAAGCAAATAATGTGTCAGAAGCAGTTAGTCCATGCATATGAATCGATAATATTTCCAGCTATTTTATATGCAAATAAAACATGCGTACTAACTGAATAAAGTGAAAATCTTTAATCACTGTGATTTTCGAGCAACCTGGGTGTCTTTTATTTTTGATCTGGTTCTTGTTCTCTGAAAAACCACACGTAAACTCTACTTAAGCTTATTGTCTTAAATCTTATCAATTTTTGGACGGTTTTACGCCCTCTATCTAGAGAAACTTAATAATAATCCGTTACCTAACAAACGAGTTGCACGTTTTGTTCTGACATCGTTTCCCTAGTCAGTAAGCGGTAGTGCGATTTACACTACTGGAGGGTCTTTCTCCAGGCATCGTCATCTACAATATTTAGAAGCCATGCCCCTCACTATTCATTTTATGACGTGTAACAAAAGAAATTCCAGTTTATATTTTATTCATCCAAGTATTTCCCTCCTTAGTGACAAAAATTATGTTTGTGTGGTTTTATAACATATGTTTTTACTTGCAATTGTAGTATTTTTTTAGAGTTGTTAGTTGCGATTAATACCACTAGTATTATAAACAACCTTCTGACCATTTATTTTAAAAATTATTTTAACAAATAATTGCATGTGTATTTATGGATATAAACAACATTTTCATTCTACAATTTTAAAATTGCTGCTAACTTTCTATAAAGGAAGAAAACATTATCAGTCATGTCTATTCTGCATTGTGTCTCTAGGTCGCCCTACACGGAAGTAAATTAATAGTTGGCAATGAGCCCAGCAAGCAAGCAACGCCCCTTCCAAAAGCTGATCTCCATCAGCGCAAGATGATATGTGTTTTGTCGAGCTAAGAGTTATACTCTGAATTTCTTTCGAGGACTGTAAAATTTTTTATTACATTCAATTTCAACGACCTATGGTTACAATTTTAAATTATTAAATTACTTTTATACATTATAATACATATTTTACGTATTCTATAACCGCATAAAGATTATCACTTTTTTTATTAAGATATTTGAGGATCCTAAAACAATAATTTATCAGCAAAGTGACGACTAAGATTCTGACGAAGAAAAGATATGGAGTGAAGAATATGTACTCTGATTTTCCGTATTAGATTAACATTAGAAGTAATTTTTTTATATATAAAACGCCTAATGGCGCTTAATTACATTATAACTAGTCTATGATATAAATTAATGAGTAATTCTACTTTAACGTCATAGTCATAAAGTCAATAATTTAACGTCTGGGAGTTTTTCTCAAAGCGTCATTCAGACTTTTGTCACAGGAGAATCATAATACGTGCACTATGCTGTGCTTTCCACCTTGCTCAGTTCATTAACTCCAACATTTAAGCATTTTGAACCATCGTACTATTTCAATCTGACCTGGCAGCTTGATTGCCTCAATGTTAGTATGGTTATGAAACCGATCTTCGTGCTTCATATCAAACCGTCTAGTCTCATCCGCGACCATTTCCATCTATAGGTCTTGATGTATATGACTATTTTTGAAGCACCAAGGAGAGTTTACTATGCTCCTTAGCGCCTTCTTTTGGAAACGTTGGTCTCCACTGCAGCATGCTCTTCGTCCATCTTTTATCTTCTAGTCTGGCAATATGTCCGGCCCACTGCCATTTCCCTTTAAATATATGTTCTATTACATCTTTTACTTTTGTTTTATTTCGAATCCATTTATTTGTCATCCTATCTCTTAGACTCTCTGCCCATTAGTCAATACATATTCAAGCCTGGGGACTGGGTGGGCTAGGGAAGATGTCGAAACTCATCACCATACTCTTGAAACGACTATTAAACGGGGCCAGTGGTGTGAATGGAGGCATTATCATCCTGAAATATGGAATCCCCGTCTGGAAATAAAGTTTGCACCATTGGGTGGACTTGGTTACCTAAGAGTTTTTTATACACTTCTACTGTGACCCGACCGTGTAATGTGACAAGGGAGGCTGTCGAATACCATAATATAGCGCTCCAGGCCATAATAGAGTCGCCACCATGTTTGACAGTCTATATCATATCCTTCAGAGGGTGATCGCCAGATAAATAGGCGTCCAGTGGTGATAAGGGTGACTCGTTCGACCAAACGACACGTTGCCAGTCCTTCAATGTCCATTTTTTGTAGGAATTGCACCATACTCGTCGCCTTTGAGCATTCGTGTCTGCTATTAGGGGCTTGGCAATAGTAACACGTCCATGGATACCTATTTTATGCAGTTTCTGCCTCATTGTTTTGGATGATACTGCGGGGTTTAGATGCTGATTAAGTTTTGCAGTCACTTTCTCGGCCATTGTTTTCTTCTGCGATGCCACAATATGCTTCAAGGGCCGGCGGTATCATGTTTTGCTGTGCATGCGGTCATGACTTTTGAGATCGTGCCTTGTTGTTAGAATGCATAACGTTGTTGTTTTTATTAATTAGATCTCTTTGAAACTCCATCAGGTCGAACATATTGGTCACTCACCACACCTGCACAGTCCATACTACCTGCAACAAACAAGAGACGGTTGATTCATATAGTGCCGAGTGTAACCAGCCACAGTGAAACTATGTCCCACTTTTGACAAATGCATCCATTATTTTGTCCGGTACTTGTATGTCGATCGTCAACGGTAACGGTTCGGTTGACATGGATATTGTATGGCCCAGTTTTTCGTCTATGCATAATCTATTGCCCTTTGTAAGTTATTGGCTTCGGATTTATTGTGCATCACACAAGCTCTGATGGGCCTTAACTGCGAGTAAGCGTCTTTTTGTCAAATGCGAAAATGCCTGTTGCTAATGTAATATTTCAAAAATAGGCTATAGTTTTTAGGTACCTCCAAGAATATAGACAAGCAAATATTTTTCATATGTCTCTTGTATGATATAGGTGATTCGATGAACCTGGTCTAAAGTTGCATGTTTATTCCCAAATCTCAATTTAGAGCTCGGGATTATCTTTTCATCGCCGTAATAGGCTTCAATCTTGCAGTTTAGAGATAACTGGTAACAGAGAGGTGAGTGTGTACGACGCTACATCATTCACCGTTCTTCCGGGTTAGGTTGCAATGACGCGATAATGGAGTTGATGGGTTTAACAATTTATTTTCTGGAAGGTTGTTCTAGAACTCCTCCATTTATGAGACCGCATTATATAAATTAACCATCATTTACCATACACTTAAAATTTGACAAAGCTTGTGGCGAATATTTCAGCATTGCATTTTTTAAATAACATATGATGATGAAATCTTCATTCTTCTTGCCAAACAAGAAGATTGGGGCTATTTTCAAATTTGTTTTCTTTATTTTATTTCGTTGCCACCACTAGTCGTTTATTTCTGTTGATACCTTTTCTCAAAATGAATTTTCGGATTTTTTCTTAGTTATATGCCGCTGCAGTTTTAAATTAACTCTCTTACAAAGTACAAAACTACCCTTTGTAGGTGTTATAAAAATAAAAAATACTGAAGAATATTGGCGTGGAAAATTTTGGTTTGGTTTTACCATTATTATTGTACTAAAGTGTATTCAGACGATATTTCTAAATTGTTTATTTAATTTTTCAGGGAGGAAATTAGTAATCATTAGTTCTCAAATATTCTGGTAAGTTCGACTTTCACGCAGATATTGATACAAAGAGATTTAATAGTTGTGAATTAAAAGAAAATACGAATTAGGTGGTAGTAGTAGTAATTAAACGAATATAAGTAGAATATTTAATTGCATTAGTAAACGATAATGGATTAAATACATGAAACTGATTTATACGTTACACTTGTGAAAATTACATGTGATCTTGCCTTGTTATATTTTTTGAAATGAAGTTTCTTTTCATTTATGTGAATAAGTTATTTATATATAGCTTATGGTTTTGCCTCTTTAAATTAATGAAAACAACACCCAAGTACTTGTAAACAAATACGTAATTTTACCCTTTAATTTGGTACAATCTTCGTACTATAACAATTACTGAAAAGAAACATCAGGTAATAAAACATAAATGTAGTTTTTACTTGGTTTATTACCAGTTTCTGTGTTATGTTGTATTTTGATTTATAAAACTTTTATGAGATAATCTTTTTTATTGCTGATATTAGCTCATTACGTTACACTAACACGTAAATGTAATATTCAACCTCGTAAATTGGTGCATATCCATTTAATTGTTAATTATTAATAATATGGAAATGCCTGGGAAAGTAATTTGTGAAATTATAGTAACTAATGAACATAAACTGAAATGTATTGAACTGTGGTTAATATAGCCATTAAATTATTAAATAATGCATAATTTACGTGCATTTAAAGTGTTGCAATAATAACTGCAAACTGTTGCTGACACAATTTACTTAGAACATTATCTTTATTTCTTTAATATAAAATTTTGTAGATTGCTCTCTCTGCACGGGTTGTTCTTTAAAAATTATTATTTTTGCATACATATAATAAATGACCGTACACATAGTATGCCCGTAAATACTGTTACATATTGATTAGAACGATTAACTGATTTGCATAATATTTTTAGGATTTATTAAATGGTCATTGGTAAGTATAATTACAACGGATTTATTTAAAATGGCCAACCTTAGCCTCTATACAAGCTTTAAAACTTCATCCATTGGAAAAGTATTGACTGTAGCCGTCAGGGTTCGTTTAAAAGAATCAACATTAATATCTCTCAAAGTAACTTTTGTTTACGAAGAGGATTTCGTTTAATTCGGGCAATTACGACTTTGACTGCCTGAGCAATGGTTTTCCAACTCTTAGACAATCCTCAACACCTTCAGCCTCATTAAATAATTTTATAGCCCGACACAAACATACGGCTAATGCCGAGAGGATGCGGGGTCTTGAAGCTTACAATTTTTCACTTCCACACATGCGATGCTATTACAACAATCCATTGGTAAATAACCAAACTTGACGAGAAACACGATGAACAAAAAACTTTAAGACTGTTTCTATGTTGTATAAAGCAAGGATAGTTTTGATTTTGTAACAGTATTTATGGAAATAGTAGGTATATAAATATCTATATTATAAACAATAAAATAATGAGACTTATTAAAGGAATAATAACAGAATAATGGAAAATAACGATTTATTATTCCTATACATTATGATGTATTGGTGATATTTATTCTCTCATACCCATATAGCTTGGCTATGTTTGAGTTAGAAATCATATTTATTTATACTCATCCGTAACACGTCATTTGGTTATCCATTGTTGTTGTGATACTTAGTCTTCGTCTACTAAAAAATGTTTTTTTTTTCTAAATCTAATCGACAACCTGGACGCAGTAATGGTTTTAATTGATAAACTTTATAGTTGCTCTAAAGTATTACGTTGTCCGAAAAGTTCGGACCGATTTTCAAAAGATGGCATAGGAAAATGTCTGAATACCCTACAATTATAGAAAACGCACGATTTGTGTACACATACTTAAAGGTGTCATTTCAACGTGGGAAAAAAGCTCTTTGCAATCAATTGACTTGTGTCATTCTAGTACCTGTTTGAAGATCGGGGAAAACAAAGTGCTTTTTAGGGACTTACTTTTCTATTACCGGGAAGACAAAAATGCCCCACAAGCAGCAAAGAAGATACCTGGTCTTTATGGAGAAAGTTCTTTAGCTGAACGAACTTTTCAAAAGTGATTCGTTAAGTTTAAAAACCAACAACCATCGGGCAGACCCTTCACCGCTGATGATGAGCAAATGAAGACACTGGTCACGAATAACCCCGATACACAACCCGAGATTTATTAGATATTAAAAATTTCGAAAACCTCCGGGGAAGAGCATTTAGTGAAACTTAGTTACATAAATCACTAAGATGTTTGGCCATAAAAAATTTAATGGGCTGCATTTTCACATGTGGCTCACTGTATAAACGCAAAGAAAATACGTTATTTTAAAGCAATTAATGATGGGCGACGAAAAATGAATAATTCACAACAATGCTGACTAAAAATGGTCCTGAGGAAGCGAATTGAACCACAATTAGTTACCCCTACAGCTGATCTCCATCCGAAGGTTATACTTATTTATAAAATTTATTTAAAATATGTCGCTAATATTTAGATTTTTATAAGATATTTATTATGGATTTACCCCACGAGAAGTCCGCACACTGGCTGCTCAATTTGCTGAGAAGGTAGCGGCAAAAGAACCAGAGCTTTAGAAAAAGAATCGAATGGCTAGCGAAGACTGGTTCAGAGCATTTATGAAAAGACATAAGAATGTTTCATTGCGTAAACCACAATTGATTAGCTTAACTAGAGTTACTAGCTGTAATGTGCACAATGTTGACGCCTTTTCGACGACTCACACAAGGTATTAACAAGAAATCGTTTATTACTGAGAGATATATGGAATGTAGACGAAACTGGCATCATATCGTAAGTCGCCGTGGATACAAATAGGAAAAATAATTTCTGTGAAAAGAGGAACTTTGGTAACCTATGTATGCATAATTAATACCCAAGATAAAATTTCAACTAATTTAACAGCACATATAATTATTTGTGAATTTATTTGGGTTATTTCAGGGACTTTAATACAACCCTTTTTTATTTTTCCGCGTGTTCATTTCGAAGAACACTTTCTGCAGCACCGCTATTTTCAGGAGGCTAACGGATTTGGATGTATGGTTCAAGAACCATTTGTGCTATACAGCAAACATACTAAAGTGCATAGCAAATGTTCAAACGAAAAGACCGCTCTTCTGTTAATCGATAATCACAATTTTTACTTAAGCGTAGAGGCTCTAGATCTATGTAAAGAACATGGCATTATCGATTTAATATTTTTCCCACATTGCTTACATAAAATGTAGCCACTTGACACTTTTAAAATATTTTTCAACAGGTACTTAACGCCGCTGATGCATGGATTATTAACCACCCAGCTAGTGCTATGAGTGTATATGATCTACTGGGTATTGTAAACCAGGCATATTATCCATTAGCTTTTTCAAGTACAAATATTCTATCTGGGATGTGTTTACCAACGACGATTTTTTACCAAATTATTCTGTCGATCACCCAGCCCAAATGAATCCAGTAGTTCTGCACCTTCTGAAAGGGTTTTCATTGATGAGTCTGTTGCGAACATGAACGTATTAAGAAATGTGTCAATGCTGGAAGAGTTGCGTCCGCATACAAAAGCTACTGAACTGAGGATACAATCAAACAGCTGTAGGCGAAAGCGACCGATTACAATTATTACAGACACACTAACAACAAATAAATTAAAAGAAGAATGCACAAGAAAATTTGGCAAGATGCCAAAGAAGAAGTTACTTATTTCAAAAGGCAAGAAGTCTAGAGCAAAACGCGTACGAAAAAAACAATCATCTTGTTGTTGACGAGGACGATTGTTGTATTGTTTGTCATTTAAAGCACAAACCTATTAAATGTTTAACACCTGAAAAACCAGCGCACAGATGTTGGGTCCCCACAGGTGAAACACAAAATTTTCACTGTATTAATTGTGCTTCTCTTATTGATATTTATTAAATTCAAACGCTTTTTTGATGTTTCTATTAATAGAAATCTCTAATTGTGAACTTATTAAAATGTAGCATTCTTTTTTGTAAAAAATACATTATTATATTTTTATTATTCAATTTTTTCTCTATCTATATCGCGCCAACCCACCCCGGCATGTTGCAAAACCCAGGATAGGTTGGCGCAGCGGTTAATAGTAAATAGTTAAAAACGCTGTGAATATTTTCAAAACATGCCTTATTCCAAATATAGACAAATGTTCAACCTTTCAGTCAAAATTAATTTTTACAGTCAGGCTATGGCCAATCAGTGAAACTTGTACTAAGCTTACTGAATGAATTAAAGACAGAAATTCAGAAAAAAACATCCAGAATTAAGTAAGAAATTAAGAAAGGCTGTAGTGTTTCATCAGGATAATGCTCGACCTCATGCTTTTTGACTACCTGACAAAAACTGTTGGAGCTTAGCTAGGATGTGCTGCCCTATGAAACGTTGCTCCTTCAAATTTTCATTTATTTAGATGCTCATAAAATACTCTTAACGCCAGGAACTTAAACTCTTTGTAAACCATAAAAAAACACCTTGAGAAGTTTTCCACCCAGGAACCTGAGAAATTCTGGAAGGATGGACTCTTCAACTTACATGAAGATGGAGAAAGGTTATTGAACAAAATGGTGAATACGTAGTTGAATAAATAGACATCGGCACGTAAAAGTTGTGGCTTTGAATTTTGCTTTATAATCGCCAGGAACTTTCCGGACAACGCACCAAATTGTTGTGAATTTCCAGAATTGTTTTGTATTGTCCGGTACATTTATTACATTTGAGTGATTATACTAGGCATAGAAATACACATGCGCACTGCTAATTGGCGTCCATTAAAGGCGGAAAAAATTCCTATAATTTGCTCTGCGACTTCCGTTCAAGTTTTTTACATAAATATGTAATATTTGAATGCGGAGGAGGCAGACCAAGAAAAATTTAAAGCAAAGGGGGCTAAATAGGAATTTTAAAATACTTGTTTAAAATATTTTTAAAGGATAAACCTGAAATAAAAAAGGTATTTCAAATTCACACACGTTTAACCGCCGGGGAAAAGTTGAAAATACAAGAAAAATATTTTTAGCTACGAAAAAGCAAGAAATGGAAAGAATCCTCAGATTAGTTTTGTTTTTCTGAAGATGTGGGTGCAGTTTTAAATACACAAGGATAAAGGTCTTATCAAAATATATGGCGGACAGAATAAAAATATGCAAAGCCTGGCTGTTGGCTGCTCTAATGAAGCTTACAAGAGGAAATAATGTTTATTCGACCTTTCCTTGTGGAAAACTTTGTAATATAAATATAAAACATCGACTACGACATTTTAGACTTTTTATTGAGCTACAACAAATTTAGGAAAAGTTATTACTGCAATTGCAAGTTTATATTAGGATTTTATTTCAATTTTTTATATAAGTTGCACATATACATGCATAAAAGAGAAAATGAACATGTAAAAAAAGCAAAACTGAGAAGGGCGCACTACACACCGGCTAGGAGCTCAAGTTAAAGTTACAACAAAAGCTTTGAGCTTACAAAGCTGGCAGTGCTATTCATACATGCATACATTGTCTTTAAGAGTAATCACAGCAGCGATAGTAGCAATTAAAATTCACTTTTCTAAATCAATTAATTTAATTAATTTTCCAAAAACATAAGCGGCTAACATTCTACATTAGTAAAATTGAACTATTAATAATTTCTTGCAATATTGCGTAAACTGAGACTAAGATAAATAAACCGTCAAACAAATTTGTTACAATTTAACATACTGCTAATTAATAATATAGAAATAACTATAAACAAATTGGAAACTAAAAAAATTACCTGAAGAAGTTAAATTTGAACTCTGGTTTTAACACTTGCTACACGAAGCTGAAGATAAAAAGAATTTAACCATTTAAAGGTAGATGACTAGTTATATTCTGTAAAGATTCTCCCTTGTGTTTGACAATTATGAAGGTAAAAGTAAATCATCTTGTGTTTTTTATACATTTTTCTCCATTACAGGATGATTTTTTATAGAGACACCGTATTGGTATTTTGAATTGAAACCGAATGAATAAATTAGATAGGCATTATCCTAATATCAGGTTCATAGTAAGCTTCGTATCGCATAATTCTAATTAAAATGGCAAAATTATAGATGGAAAATTAAGAGGGGGCAAAACGGGTCTAATTCTTGCAGAATGTACTTTGATTAAATAAATATATTGCGTATAACTGTGATCCTATTCAGTGATTATCAGGATCTTCTGCAATGGTTCACGATTTATAATGCTAGTCGTGAGAAAATGTGGACATACCAAGATTTAATGTTTCGAAGCACATCAAAACAGTATACAAATACTACATTTCAAAAGTGGAGTATATTTGAAAACTATAGGAATCTGAATTTTTTTTATCAAATTTTTAATGTGGACTGTAGTCAGTCTTAAGATAAACATTAGAAGAAACTTTCTAGATAATATGTGTTTTTGATATAAGGTTGTAGAGATATTTAAAAAAACGCTAATAGATTTCTAGAGACTAACAGTTAGAGTAGACCGAAAGTGAACCCAAAGGATCAAAGACCTGAGTATTGATGGCCGCAGTGCGAAAAATTGAAAAAATTAATCTTACGTCCTGTTTCTTTAGCTGTATAGAAAGGCGATAATTCTTCGCCAAACATGATAAAGAAATTATACATAGAATTAAGGTTTACAATTCACAAATACATTCGTAAATCTTTGAAACAGAAAAACTCCCCGATTTTGAATACTCCAGATGATGGTTAAGATTTAGATGTTGTTTGGAAACCCTTAATTACACCACGTCATCATTTACATAGCTTGTTCAAGCTAACTTTCTCTAACTCACTGCATTTCCCTCCAAACTATCACTTCGGATCCTATAAATAGCAAAGTAGAGCACGCAAAAGCATGCTCTCATTCTAAGACTCATTGTTTTCTCCGGGAGATAGAGAGTGACTTTATATAAGGAACTCTAATTTCTTGAGTATGAATTTCCATACGATAGATAAGAATTGGTTATCATCTCTTTTATTCAAGCAGTGAGAGCGTTTTTAAAGGCTCTAGAACGTAATAATAATATTACAACTTTTTAATATTACAACGCTACAGTGGTCTTAAATACATCTAACTGCATCGATACTAAAATCATCCAACTATCGACATGTATTTAACAATCCCACCACCTACCTCAAAAAGAAAATTAAAATGCTCATTATTAAGTCCATCCTACCATTTGATACTGAGAAAACTCCTCGTCATATTATATTATCTTCTTTTAAATTATCTGTTTTGTAAAAGAAGTACCTAAATAGATCAAGTACTAAGATAAAGGTTGACATGTTAGTGGCAAATTATTATTATAAAAAAGTTTAATGGGATTAGATTGCAAGACCGCGATGACCAATCGATGTCAACCCTTTGCGAAATAACACGACTAGGAAATTTGGTTTGAAGTAAAGTGAGTGTTCCGCGTTGTTGAAATCACATGCCATTTCAGTACAAATCGTCGGTTTCATTTGGAAAAAAATGTTTAGTATCTCCTGATGGCGTACACCATTTACAGTAACGGCATTGCCAGCTACGTCCTCAAAAAAGTACACAATGCACACCAAATAGTGTATTTTTGTGGATACATTGGTTTTGTAAATATCACTTGGATTTTTACTACCCCATATGTGATAATTTGGACGATTTACAAAGACATTTAATAGAAAAAAGTGTCTGCTTAATATGTAAATAAACATTAACTTCTGTGTTTTCTAAAACCCAGTTCACAAATGTACAGCGTTTCTGGTGGTATTTAGTGGACTTTGTCATGTATAAATACAAGCTTCTAACGTATACAAAACTCAAATTACTTGCAGTTCAAATGCTAAAGTGGATTAATTAATTCAAACCAGATGAAAAAGTAATTAAGGGAATAGAAGGAGCTCGAAACATTTTTATGTAATATAAAACTACGTGATCTATCAGAAATTTGGATTTCTTAATTTGAGTGAAATTTCTCAAATATTACGTATGGCCAGTTTTGTTATAGCGGGTCGAAATATGGATTATGAAAAGGAAATAGTCATTCGAAATGTGAATAATAAAGAAAATGTTAAAAATGGTATGATTGAAAGAGTGAGAAGTGCTGAAGTATTACAAAGAGAGAACTGTCAGATGCTACCAAAAGAAATTATGAAATAGAAAGTAGATACACAACTAAGAATAAAAGGGAAACTTGAGGAAAGAAGAGGATCTGGTAGGCTCGTGGCTCCAAAACACGAATGTAGATTGGGCTGAATGCCAAACAACTGTAGGACAGCTATCAATCATACATCATTTATGTAGATGATCGCCAACCTCTAATTAGAGGTAGGATCGAAGAAAAAATTTATAAGACGTATAAAAATAATTTTATTTTTAACGAAGGCTCCTGAATGACTTATTTATTAATTTTATAAAATGATTTAAATAATTTATATAGCCATGCCCTAATAATTAAATCAAAGTAAAACAGGAAGATAAAGAATTACTTAGGTTATATTGATTTTTTTTAATATTGGGAAATGAAAGAAGTAGAACATACGTTTTTTATAGCAATTAATAATTATCTTAACAAGCAATGGAACTGAACATGGATAACAAATAATATCGACAGAACTAAGCGTCTAAATAGCATTTGCTTTTTATAAGATCAATAATGGAGTCTGGACTCAACAATAGCGCAGACAAACAAGTTCAAATAAACAAATGGATGTTATTTCATTGTCGGCAATTCTTTTTCTAGTAGTAATATTCATTTAATTAATTGACTACAATAAGTCACATATTAATTTAAAAAAGATTCAGTAATAGATGGGTATATAGACTATGAAAATTGGAAAATTGGCAAAATCATGAACCACGATGTGCGTGTTTGACGCTGCTAATGAATTTCTGCAAATCGCTTATTTACAAAACAATGTTTGCGTTTACTTCATGGTAGACCAATATTATCATATGTGATATTTGATATTTATGGCAATAGTGTTTTAATGTAGCTTTTACGAGGTGATATCGATTGAATTATTACAGCTGCAAAGTAAACTGGCTTCATTTTGATTTATTTTTATTTAGGGAATACTAACCAGCCACGGGCCTTTTAGCTGAATGTAATGTACTATAAATAAAGAAAATACTCAACTTTAATTTTAAAATATATTAATGACCTTTTTTTATATTATATATTTATCTAAGATATATTTCTAAGATAAGGGGAGTTGCTTCCACAAATTTCCTTATTGATTCAATTATTCAATTCATTACTTCCTAAGTTGTCCTTTTATTAGTGTTTCCATGGTAAGTTTAAGGAATTGGCAATAAAAACATTTTTAGTAAGTATTGTGAGGCCATTCTCACATGAGAAAATTATCACTGCATTTAGAATGCAGCAATGTTGGGGGGCAAAATGTGGTATCAGAATATTGGATTTTGCTAGTATTATTTAACATTAAGGTAAGCGAGTATTCCTCAGAGTCGTCGAAGCAAATCCAACAAATGAATAAACAATGAAGATAATGCTAAAATACAAAAAAAATTAAATTCGTTTACGTGAAACTTAGAAATGGTATTAAGAGTCATATTATTAAATGTAACTTCCATCAGCGGCCACGCACTTCTCCTGCTGCAGGCAACATATTTTTCTTCTTGTCCATATATCATTAACTTCATGATGAAGGTTCTTAAGTTGTCCTTGATGTTATCTCATTGACCTTCGTCTCGACCACGCCTGGCACGTAATAGTCAAGGAAATTGCAGTTAGAGCACCAGTGGTAATACAAATTGTTGTGTAGATACGCATGGGTTTTTCTTGACTTGTGGACTTAAGGCAAGTCTTGCTCAAACACTTACTCTTGCTCAGCGGTCACCTCCTCTAACTAGGACTTGCAAACTGTCTCCAACACGTTGATATAGTTGTTGGCCTTCTTTAAAGCAGTGGGGCTTTATGACATCCTCTTCGCTGCTCACAAGCCCCAGCACCATCGCAGAGCCTAGAAACTTTGTAAACATGACAGTAGGCATTTCAAAAGCATCTGGCAGATCCAACGGTCATTTTGGCGATTTATCTTCCGGTCTTAGATAATGTTCTTTAGGTTATTCAGCAATACTTGCTCCTGTAACTTCTACAAAGACTTGTAGTTGAGGTCCTGGTGCATTACTAGATTGATTGTCGACGTCGCCACGTCATTTTCTTTTGCCAAATCCCTCATCCTGATCATCTTTTCTCCTGCAATTTCTCAGCAATTCCTTGCTGAAAGTTGTCCTGTCAGCAATTACCTTCTCCTGGTTGTCAGATTTTGTGTATTTCTTGGCTACGTCGTAAACTTGGGTCTGTTTGTAACCAAATCGTACAATAATTTCTGGTGGCGATTTTCCAGCACAAAGGGATTAGAGTATAGCTTCTCTGGGACCATATCATCGGCTCATTTCATCGAAACCGTAAATTGTTGGTTGTGTAAAGCTAATAACCTGTTGTTACCTAATAAGGGATTGCACATGAGACTGCTATCGGCTTTCCTCTACAACCTAAAAAATTCAGGATTTACCTCGGCGACCCTGTGCACTCCTCGCAACATAAATACAACCAGTACATTCTATTCTAATATAAATGATTTATCGGTAAAGCACTGTAAACTTTCAGTGACATTGTGTATTAAATTATACACATTATTGCGCAATATTAGCTGACATTATGTAGCATTTGATCTAAATATTGTATCGCTTGTAATGCATAGTTTTAATGCAACAAACCCATAAAAGTAATATGATGTATTCAAAAAACAAAGTAAATTAGAAACATCGTGGGTTGTGTGTAAAAAATGGAAGGTAAAAGCGTTTAACGGCCGAGGAAATAGAAAAATTGAGCCGTTCCACGAAAAAAAAATATGGCGCTCGTACTAAGCTGTGATAAGTTTCATCAAAGATATTAAAAAGTATGGAAAACGTTTTGAAGGGCGTACAAAATTTATTTCAACTGAGAGAGAAGGTTGAGAAAAAATATATAAATAAAAATATATAATAAATAAGTATGATGAGTCTTTTGAATCCGTACATTACCCAGTTTTAACGGTAAGATGCTGGAGTTGTTATAAAGTTGTTTGGATTCGATGCGTGTTCCTTCTTCTATGCTTCCTTCAATAATAATAATTAGCTTCGTGAGTGTTAATGTTATCATCTGAAACAATATTAGTTATATGTTGCGATCTTCTTATGGGTTGGAATTCTTGCTCACGATAAAATTTTCCTTTTATTATTTTTATTTTATTTCTGATATCTCTTTCCGCTATTTCCGATTTATATCTATTTGCATTCTTGTCTTGAGGGGTTTGTTTTACATATATTTTCGTATCTGGTACTATATTTGGAAAAATTCCTCTTTTTACGTTCTGGTAGCCTATAACTTTGTATTTGTTCTCTTCTTCCCGTTATTTCACTAGTTCATATAACTTCTTTATCTTATAAGGGGAGGCCCAGACGTTAGGATCACGGATTTTCTTCAAACTTAGTACACTTTTAGTAGTCCATTAGGATAACATAATGAGCCTTTAACAAGGCGCCACGAACGAAGCGTTTTCGAGAAAATCATAACAGAAGTTTTACGCGTCGAATATATCCCTGTGCGTTGCAACTACGAACACGAGGTGGCGTTGGTCGAGTGGTTAGCGTTCGAGTTTCGTAACTATGGGATCGCTGGATCGAGTGTCACTTGGTACTATTTTTTTTTTATTTATATATTTATTTTTTCCTTTGTTTTTTTTTATAAAAGGTACTTTACGTTTGTAATTGTTTACCATTGTTAAGGTTTCCGGTATTACTATATTATATACTTGTTATTGTGGAACTAACACCATTCCTTTCTTAATTTTTGTTGTAAAAGTTTCTATCCTTTCTGTTTCATCTTCTGATTCGAGGGTTTCTTCCGAAATATAATTCTTTAATTTATAAGGTCTATTATTTATTACAACTATACCAGCGGCTCTCGGTTCCGAACAGAGCATCTAAATAATTATGAAATTTTGCTGCGAAGAATCTCAACTTCTGTCCTTTCCGAAATAATTCTCTCTGTAAACATTCATTATTTGTTGCCTCTGAATTTATTGATCGTAAGGTAAGAGATTAATAATACATTTCGTTTTTAAGGGGACATTCCAATGCGACAGGTTGAAAAAACCGAACTTTTTTTGCATTTTTCGATAGTTTTAACCCATAGAATTGATATCCTACGGTCGGTTTAGGTAATTCCTGCCTTATTGACCAGTTATAACGCTCCAAAAGAGAGGCTCAAACTGCGCGCGCTCGAGTTTCGGAACAGGTATACGGATGGAACATTCGAGCAACTATTCCGTGTTTATACCTACGTCTATTCTTACAGGTATACAGTAGAGACGTCCTTTTTCATGATTTTAAGTAACGGTTTCGTTAAACGACCAGTATTCTTTGAGATTTCGTCGTGGAAAGAGCGTTATTTTTTTTCAGAACTTGGATAAGTAAAAAGGGATAAGAAGCAGCGTAGATCATCTTCAAGACGTCCTAGTTATTTTGCTAAAAAGAGAAAATTCCGTGGAAATCAACATTCAGATGATACTAGAACCGATTTTGCTAGTACATCAGCAAATAAATTGAGAGGGAGTCAAGATGACAGTTTCGCTGTGAGTGAAAGCGACTCTACCACTTACTGTTTTCTCCAGTTCGCTCTTGTTTTCATCACTCCAAAGTATCGTGAAATGTCGAGAATGTGATTCAAACATTACTTTTTCGAAATATGGTCAACAAGGACTTGGTTTTAAAATCAAATTAGTTTGCCAGTGCGCAGATAGATTCATAGACTCGTGCCATATGATTTTTCATCTTGAAACGACATTTTTGCACCTGGTGCAGGTGATTTCTCAAAAACCACCGCGCGTATCGACTTCAAATTTTAACACTATATTCAATACTATCATGGCTACGGCCTGAACCTCCAACTTGTTGATATTTTGATTTTAACTTATAATTTCACCTGATTTATGATGCAAAAATACGTGATTTTGTTTACACTTTTGCAAGAAACGTCGCCATTTTGTTAATTTTCGATAAAATAAAACAATGAAGGTCCGGGCCATAGGGGCGATGACATAGATTAAGAAACTTCTTAGATTTTCTGTTTTAAATCACCAGATGGGCCAGAATCAGCTGCACCAGCAGAAAACTTTTTTTAACATAGCTATGTTGTATTATAAATAAACAAAGAAATATTTATCGTGACAAAAAAAAACATTTTTTCAACTCTGCTTGATCATATCTTTAGGGGGAAAAAACATTTGTCCAATTATTTTTAATAGTTCCCGAGAAAAAAATTGTTGAAATATGCCCTTTTTTGACGTTCACATTGGAATGCCCCCTTAAATAGTTCGTGTGCTATTTCTCGGTTCATAACCGAGTTCGTTGCTTTTGAGTTTATCAATAATCGTAGCTTTGGGTTTTCTAATTCGGTGTACGGTAGACTTTTACTAATTATATATTCATTAAATTCTATGACATGTTTTCCGAGGTTTCTAATAGAAAATTTTTGAATCTTCTTTCTCTATCTTCGTGAGCTTTGTGTTTTAGTATTATCCATTTGAATAAAATTAAGCAATTTTCTAATGTTTTCATGCGTTCTACAAAACTATTTAGGGTTTAGTTTGGCCCTAACCTTAAATTTTTAAACTGTTGCGTTAGTAACGCCCTGTCGGTGTAAATACCAAACTTTTCTAAGAGTAGGCCAATCTTTTATATCGGCTCTAATTGACAATCATTCACTTGCTTCACCCGTTAACTTGCCGCATATTAAACAGAATACGCAATTTGTCATGGTTATGCCAGTCGTTTTCCCATACCTATCATTATATTGATCTATTTTCTCTAAAAATAATTCTAATGTATTCGGTTTTCCATCAACTTTTGGTAAAATATTTCCGTAATATCTAGCAGCAGTAATTACTTGCTCTGTCGCTGGAAGTGTTACGTTTTGTACTTGCGTCATCACGTGTTTTTCCTCTACAAAATTTGAATTATCTAAACTATTTAGTAATAATAGTTATAAATTCCGAAGTTTTCGTTCCCGATTTGTAGTCGCTCATACAATAGTATTTACCTTATTTTGTAATTCTTTGTATTTCTCAATATTTTTTACAATTTTTGATATATAAAACAATTCCTCTTCCTTTGTACGCTTTTCTGGAGTTATTTTCCTATGTGGCAAGGAGTTCATAATCAACAGTGTGGAAGGCCTACCCGAGATCAGACACCACCAGCATAGTATAGTTAGACTGTTCAAATGCACGAAATATTTCTTTTAAGATTCCTCCAGGCAAGCCGATTGTACTGAGATTTTCTTTAAATCCGTATTGAGTTGGAGAAATAGTTGTGTTTCAAGCCAAAAAAGCCAGTGAACGTCTCTTAAATGAATGTCCTCCACTTTACAGGCGTGATAATGATAGGCCTGAAGTTTCCAATGTTGTCACGATTACCTTTTTTACAAATTGGTGTAACTTTATTCAGCTTTAATAAATTAGAAAAACCAGTCGCTAATGGACAACTTATAATGTGAGCCATATTTAATTAAATTAGTATACAAATTGTAATAATAAAATACATACATACATAATTGATCTTCTGCCTTACAGTGTAGATATGAGTAATAATAAAAATGATATTAAATACTCTATTTTTATCTACTAGAGTTAGAAATACACTATTACCTATGTTTTCACTATAAGTCAAGTAATTCATAGCATGTAATATTGATTTACAACTTCTTACTTTTTTGGGGCTCATTAATAACGAAATTATTAATGGAATTAGCCGAAAATTTAAATAACATTCAATTATTCATGAAAAATTTCCCAAAAATATTGTGAGCGGTATTTGCATCAGAGCAGCTAAGCACTAAGTACCAATCCAAATTAGTAAGCTCTAATGCAAACAACTTATGCGGGTGTTCCTTTTTAATAGCCCGTATCTGACCGGGAGTGTTATATTAGCCTTGAAAGGTAGATTTGGGCAAATTCTCTTATGGTCGGAGCTGAAAGATATTATTCAGCTTGTAGGGAATTCTCCAAAATTATGAAGATACAAACATTGCTGTGATATCTAGTATCTTCTGTCACAGCAGGTTTTAGTCCAAACGTCGACCTAACCTATCTGAACTCTAAAACTTGACTACTATATTCTATCAAGAATGTAAATGTTAAAATCGATTACAATAAATAATTAATTATTGCAAGTGCAACCAGCAAAGCAGCGAATAATTTATCAATAAATTTACGGAAGTTACTTTAATGTTGTAAGGAACAATAGTCCTTAGGTAAGCCCAAAAAGTTCGTATTACTTAACTTATTTTAAGGAAGATGGCAATGTTACTGAGAAGTTTATCGGTGCAATGAATAGGTTTATTTCTAAAATGTTATTCATCATTAAGCTTCAATTATGAAAGATCCCCTGATAATATAGTAAGCATTCTACCTTCTCTTTCTATAATCTATTATAAATTGCAATAAATGGATAAATAGTTGTTTTGTTTATTGCGGTCTTGTTTCATCCTTGTGCTGCTATCATTAAAGACTGCTGCATTGCAAAGGTCTGTTATTAAATATTGAAGCATATTTTGGAAAAGAATGTGTCTGTAAAATCTTTATAGTGATGAGTATTTGTTTGTTTATGTTTATTGTATTTTGTGTAACTCGGGCATGCATGTTTCGCTCATATATTTGCATAATTATCTGGAATTTTATTTACTCTGTTTCACTAATTAGTTTTCTGAGTAAATCACAGTGAATTCCCATAAAACTATGAATAATCTCATTCCCGGTACTAAATTTAGAATTAACGAAAAATTGTATGACCTTTCTGAACGCAAGTTTATAATGTTTGCTACTGTACTTTAGGGTTAAACAAATAATCTACTAGAAGACAAAGATCAACTAGCCATTTCTTATAATACAAGATGACGGTGAGCGGTTCTGAAAATGAGGTCGATAAAGGGAAAAGTATGTTTGCAATAATTTTTAGGAATACCTTAATGATAAAACTAATCAAGTGGAGAAGTGAATAAAGATTTAGCAGAGAAAAATTTATTTTTAATCACACCTGGTATATATGATATCTTATTCGCATGCAAGATGTTGCGCCATTCGCAATTAAGTTAACTTTAGTGGAAAAGTATTTGTATATATATTTTAAGTTAATACACAAAACTTACAGTCTGAACTGTAATTTCCGCTTTAGTAGGTTATTATCGATTTTCAGCGGCTAATATTAAATTTCCTGACACGTGCACGATACATTCCAAATCTCACTTAAAAATAAATGGGTGCAGCCTCTTTGGAGTCCTATTTTGTTATTTGTAAAAATTACTAAATATTTTATGGAAAATTTATTTTTGAAGCGTAAACATGAAAGCATTTATATAGCAATATCAATACTTTTTTCATAAAAATAACGAAAGGTACTGCTATGAGATATATAATGTCAAAATAATCGGATTGATACAACACATGGTTGCCTTCAGTGCTTTCTCAAATGTCGATTCAGCCCTAATTACCGCGCTGTTAATCCTTTAATTACAGCTCGCGTTCGCACAAATATTAACCTGATTACCTATAATCTTACATCTAGAGTGATTATAACTTCATTAGTCAACTATTTGTTTATGGGTACTAGTAATTGCGTATTGACCAAAGATACTATGGCAAAGTACTCACGCCTCTGTTGGTGTTATAAAACAGGAACAAACCGCATGTCAAATAAAAATCGTACGTACCTGCAACAAAAGATATATATTAGTTCGTTAAATTATTTTTGTATTATTATTAAGAAAAACACACTTTGTATTGTGGATTGTAAGAGAAGTAATTGGAAACTAAGGAGAAAATTTTGTTTGCCATATCAGCATTAATTAATACCATTTAGCTATCTTGTGTTTGCTGCCCAAAACGTACATATCCATATTCAACACCAAGATAGGACAAGGCTAAAGTAATTCTTCCGTTTTAATAGAACCTCACTTGCCCAAAATGTATGAGTTACATGTTGAGATGCAAATTTACAATTTACTTTACATTAAAGGAATAAGCAAATGAGAAAAGTAAATTTTGATTAGAGAGGGGTTCTTAGTTTTTTGACTGCTGGTCGGTCTTTTATCGGGTTTTGATTTCCTGTCAGTGTTGTGATAGGCACTTGCAATTAGTTAGATTTCTTCGGTCACACAAAGCATGCAGCTTTGCCAAGTTGCGTAAGGTTTTCGGTTTAAATCTTTATACGTGGTGCTTTTGTACATCCACAAAATCGGATCCCGTAAGACAATGCCAGTCTGTAGAGGAGTATTTTATTCTATAACGAAAGTTGAGCTCGCCTCCCAATTAGCTAACCCACTTGGGTAACTTTAAGATTTAGTTGAGTTCTTTTGGCTTTAATGCGTGTCATCCAGGTTAATTTATGGTCAAGGTGAAATTCGAATTATCTCATTTTAATTATAACAGTATATACTGAGGGCGGATGCTACATTTGATAGTAAAAATCAATTGCGCAGACTTATCCCTCCGCCTATTGAACCAGTCTCCCACCATATCAATATAGCATTGTAAATGTGCTGCATCTTGAATAGATAAAATTGCCGCATCGTCGCCGAATGTGGCCATAATGGTGTTTTCATAGGTTGGGGTATTTGATGTATAAGGCATATATCAGAAATAGTGGCACAAAAGTTGTTCTCGCCAGATAAAATTGCCTAAAAATTCTCAATGGGCGAGTTCGAAGCGGATTTGCATGCTTTGGCACAACTGGCACGTTTTTAATTTTTAGCCAGTTCTACGTTTTGACATAATGGTCGGCAAGAAAATGATTTTGCTATTTTAATGATTCATAATATCATAAAATTTTAAAATTGTCGACAGAAATTTTAAAATACACACTTTTTTACGAATTTTAGAATCAAAAAGTAAGAAATAACGCCCTTAGAACATTTAAATTTATGTGCGTTTCCGGATGCTTACTATAATTCTATTTTCGGCTACTTTCTTCAGTTTCAAGAGCTTACACGTACTCAAAATGGGGTTTATCCTCTTTTCTTTCTATTTTCAGGTTCAATATTGTTTCTGTATCTCGTAAAAATATTATACAGTGTTATCCGTTTAACATTTCGAGAAAATGATGTTAAATATATTTCCGACTGTATTGTATAGATACGTTAACATAAAACGTTTGGATATGCACTTTCATCTCGACAGACAAAACCATAATGATAACACAAGCGACTAGATTACTAACAAAACATATTATATATAAATTAGGAGCTATAATACACATTTGATCATATTTACGACCAATTAAATTTTGTGCTACTACTTCTGATACATAAATTATTGTTAGAGTAAATAAAGAATGGAGTGACTTATTTAAATTTGAAATGTGCGCTCATTCAGACAGGACTTAGCACAAGAAATGTTGATTTTGTAGAGTAAGCTCTTGTGCCATACCTGATAGATCACTTGCCGAATACCCAGAGTACACCAGCACATAATTTGCTTGTTTCGAAGCTCTCCATTATTTTTGTCCTTGATGTATTATCGAATGTCTTTCTACGGAGGATCCTCCGCAAAAAGGTATTTTTGGCGTCTCATGCTGTCAATTTTTCATCTGCTTTCCCTCAAATTTTTGCAAGGTTGGAACGTAGAACAATTTATTTATAAATAATAACAGTGACCTTACGAAAGTAAGATATGCAAAACGATCCTGGAAATAGGCAACCAAACGTTATATCAGCTGTCTTTGTTTACTTTCTGTTCATATGTATAGAGATAAATACAAATTGGTGGCATGGAATTGTGCGAACGAAGTCTATGGTTTTTGGATTTTTTGGAGAAAATGTGTTTTCAAATTTTTTTACATGAGCCAGGGGCAGGATTTGTTAGATGTTGGTTGTATCGGTAACTCTCGGGTTTGGCAGTTAGGATGACTTCAGCATACTTCCATTATAACAAGAAATAACGTAATTATAATATACTATTATAGATTGTGATAAGTAGAACTAAAGCTTCCCTGGGTAAGTATTACAGTACCATATTACAGAACCATATTAGTTGTCGAACTTCGGCAGGTGACAGTTGACAAGGTGCATCAAGGAAACTTTTTATTTCGTTTGGCACGGTGGTTTTTTAAAGATATTTGCAAGGTGTTCTTTATCTGATTTGGTCTAGTGCATTTTTGTTTCGTATTTCTTTAGTCTTCTATAAGCGATGAGCAAAAGCCCTATAATTTCTGTTTCGAGTTCTTTGTTATTTTTCGGAGTTCTGCGATTTTACACAATCAAATATGTTTCTAGTTTCAGATAGATGGGTTGCTTGACGAAGAGTCATCTGCCATGATGCATTTTTGACCTACCCAGTTTTTTACATTTCTGGACGAATTATAGCCTCAGGACACCAAAAAAGTTGGTTTGGGCCATTGGTTTCGTGTGTGTGTGTGTGTGTGTGTGTGTGTGTGTCTGTCGGTCTGTCAGTAAACAGGATATCTCGAGAACCGTAAGAGCTAGAGGCTTGAAATTTGGTATGCAAGTTACTTGTAGGTAGGGGACGCAGTGCGAAACCGGCCGAGCCGTTTGGTCGCAAGGTCGCAAAATCGGTCGCAAAGCGGTCGCGCATCTAAACGGTTGAAGATACAAAAAATTCATGAGAATAAAAATGATTTGTTATCACGAGATAAACATGAATTTAAAGTAAAAGTTGGTAAAATAGGAGCTCGAAAAAAAATTGAAGCCCAGGAATTTTGTTAGAATTACCCAAATAATGGGATAAGGAAAGTCGTGTGATGTTCACACCAGATTTTTAATTCAGAATCAGTGGCGTAACTAGCGTATGTGCCGCCCGGGGCGAACTCTGAAAGTGCCGCTCTACTCGCGTGTTAAAAAAAATTAAATAGGGAAGAGGTGAAAAAGAAAAGCAGGTACCAAGCTGAATAGGTAGCTTTAGGCCTACAACATATTTTATTTACTTACTCTAAAACAATGGAACTTTCCGAGCTTTTCGAGTTGCAAATTCATTAATTGCACTGTTAAAATCTATTTTATTTTAATGTCAAGGTGTCGCCCCCGTCAGCTGCTGGCCACATGGTGCGGTAGTAAGACGGATTGGAACGACGCCGCCTAAATAATCCCGTTCAGTATCTACGTTCGGACTTTATGGTTTTATGGAAGGTCGGCATTAATATTACCATAAACGGCTGTTAATACCAAATGCGTGAATTTTTACTTGGAAAGATTGGGACCGGGGCGCTATTTGCCGCCCCTGTCAAATTTCCGCCCGGGGCTGCTCAACCCCCCCCCCCCCCATTACGCCACTGATTCTGATAGCTAAATTAACCTGTTATTGCAGTAAATTTTGGAAATAATCCCAATCAGTATGTTTGAACACAAATGATAGTAGTGCCGATAGTTACAAGAACGTGCGAGTGATCGCAGGATATATTGTACTGAGGTTGCTATGTCGTTGACGATTGCATAGTCGAGTAAATCTGGCAATTTCTTAGAATAAAGATTGAGATTTTGGATTGCTTGTTACGGCTTTCTTTTAGGATTATTTAACCTTGATACCCAAATTATTTTTAGCTTTCCAGTAACCTCCTCCTTCAACAATGAATTTACTGCCAAGCGATTGAAAGAAGTTTCTGGCGGACGGCAACTATTAATCCGACATCTTTGTACATGTACACTTGAAGCTTGCATTTTTTGCAGTTTCATACAATGGCAACTGATAATGTAGAATTGAATCGTTGATGATTACTTCTGATCCCCTCTAGGCTGTCCCATCTGGGTGATTATCTTTGAATTCTTCAAGGAAGTTTGAGAACTGTTCACTAACATTTAATTATTCTCTTTTCGATGCGGGTATAGTATTTCTTGTGGCCATTTATAATTAAGGAACTGTTAAGCGGAACAGCATATATTACTCGTATCGGCAGTTTCATTTCGGAGGATAGGAAAGTTATTTTAATTTTT
Organism: Sinelater perroti; assembly: GCA_036346155.1. Classification (NCBI taxonomy): domain Eukaryota; kingdom Metazoa; phylum Arthropoda; class Insecta; order Coleoptera; family Elateridae; genus Sinelater; species Sinelater perroti. Next base: position 708,761 of record JARFIY010000059.1, on the reverse strand, counting down.
AAATCTTTGTTTTGGTGTTTTTTTGTTACTGTGATTCTAAAAAGTGTATTTCTACTCCTCTGTAGGTCGTGGTACACCAAACATATTTTTTAGTTGACTGGATGGTTGTCTTTACAAACTTTTTTTTTGACATCGTATATTTTTTTGTTGTTTGCAACAAGCTCGACATCGGTTATAAATAATGGTAAAGGATTCTTAATGACTCCGTGCCGTACAATTGTAATATTAGAGATTAGCTAGCTCTGTTGCAATATCCTTTGTGGTAATGGAGTAACGAATGCTATGAACAAATATGCTGTAAGCTCTGTCTTGCTTGAGCTGACGAATATGGTATATTGTGCCTTCGTCTTTGCTTTTAATCGTGTCGGTGAAAGCTTTTGTAGTAAACTGTTCTGTTTCTATCACATTTAAAAATGCATTCATTTAGTTATAATTTTTTACTCTGTATATGTAGGTTGGTGGAGGCTTAGCAGTTTTTGAAAGACAGTACAGTGTTAATGACTTTCGGTATTAGTTTTGTCTTATAAGAAGTCAATATGTCCCAACTCTTTAAGAATCAAATGAAGACTGAATAGTGCCGTTCTCAATATGGTTTTCGGATTATTCTACATTTGCCCCAAAAAGTAGCTGGAATGACCAAATAAAACAGTTAATTTTGATAAAAATTTTAGGAAAATTGCAGGTTCACGAAGTGCATCAAATAGCTGAAACAGGTTATTTTGTCGCAAAATCGGATCAATAGAGGAGACTCCGGAGCAAAAAAATTGGTCATAATTGACGAACAACGAGAAGATGCCTTATCGTGCAACAATTGCCAACTGTCTGTTCTCCGTGAACACGACGAATACGGTATACCAAACGTTTAAGTACACCAAGATAATAATTAGTATTAGCCGTTATACTAGTTCTTACGGATTCTTTGTAAACAATCCCCTTGAAATCGTAAAAAGCAGTGAACATTGTTTTGATTGTTGACTTCCCCAAACGAAATTTTTGAAAATTTCCTTTATCTAGTGAGTATTCAGCACATTGAGCTTGGTTTCTGGATCATATTGAAAACGCCACGTTTTGTTATTAGTCACAATCGTTTTCAACAAATTTTCACCTCTTCGAGCTTCTCTAAAAATGTTTTTGCAACGCCTAATTTGGTATAATTTTTGGTCCTTTGTCAATCAATGTAAAATAATTATAGTTTTAATTGATCGGGTTGGACGTTTACCATCGTCCACATCTTTCCTCCTTTCTGTGCATTATAAGTGTTACCAGAAAACTTGTTTTTATGATAAGCAATTTAATCATTTGGAGAGTTTGCTTTTGTCACTTTTACAGATTTGAAACCAGAGCTTAATGTTGTTTATTTAGTTTTCAGTCGACTACAGTCACTTAATGCGTGTTATTTTGGCTTTTAGTAATTAAATTCTACAAATTATTAAAAAATAATAATCAACAGACGGTGCTACTAATTTTGTTAAGATAGTCATTATCTTTAATTTTAGGGCAGATGGTGTATTTTTTTAGGTATATTATTTTTCAAAACCTTTTCATTCAAAAGATGAATTAAGAAAGTAATGTAACAAGAAACTAATAAACATGTAATATCTACAAACATTACCTTATTTTTATTACATTATCATTACCTTAGATTTTTTTGTAGAATTAATAAATTAAACTGTTCGGAACTTTTTTTATTTCGATGTTTTTTCTTGGGTTTGTGATAAAAATTTCTTTTTGTATGAAAAAAGAAGTTTTTTCTGCAGTAAGGTTTATTTTTATATAAATATTAATTAACAACCCTTAGTACACTGTCGTGACATGTTAATTTAATATAAATTAGTATATAATAATCTGTAGAGTATTATCTTTCATTCTGAGTTAGCTTTTTTGTTATTTTTCAAATTGAAAATACATCTCTATTGGCAAACTTCCGTTAAATCTTCCAAAAGCGCATATAAAAGGTGTAAGAAGGTAAATTGCTAATGAACTTTATATTATATTGCTACTGTACTTACCGCGAAAAAGCATTGGTCACTCTGGAACGGCAAAATCGAAGCAGTTGGGTAGAAGGTATGCAAATGTCATAAATTAAGTTTCGACTACGTATTGAATCAAGAAATATTTACAAACACATTGCATTATTGCAAAAATAGTGTAAAATAAAATAAATTATTGAACCAAAAGAGATGCTTCAGCTGTAGTTAGTCAAATCTAGTCCAGTCTTCATAGTACTTCTTCTTTATAATCTTCTTCTACTTCTGAATTAGTTGTTTCAGTTCTGGACGATGAAGTTCTTTAGCAAATTGGCAAATTTTAAATATTTATCAACAGAAGAGTAATAAAAAGCTCAAACTACAAACAATTACTTTATTAGATTTTTCAGAGCAAATAGTACTTTTAGATCTTGCGTATAATGCACATAAAACAAATCAACAATTTCTAGGTGCAAATTGAAGCTTATCCGTAAGAAAAATAAAATTACTAGAATTGCGAAGCTTCTCTTCGTCGGGGTGGAAGTGAATACTTATCCTGAAAAATATTATAAATCAGAGACGTTACCATCAAAAGTAGAATTATTATGTTTTTTAAATTAAATAATTTACTTTTTATGTTTGTTTTACAGATTTATAACTCGAGTTTTCATTTATACACGAATTTATATTTATTACTTTTAATAAGTACTTTATTATTAACGGTTTCAGGTATGAATTTATTATTTAGAAAGATACATATTATTATTAAGATGATCAAAAAGTTAGTTAAAAAAACCATATAAATATAACTTCGTTATTAAAAGGATTGTTCACATCTTCCACGCCTAATATGACACATATAATATTATCATTACACAGGGTAGTGCGTTTTAATCCGGACAAATTTAAATTTGAATATCCCGCCATATAGTACTGCCGCAATAGGTCGTGGTTGGCGTTCGTGAAAGCCGTAATCTCTCAGCAGTCATAACCTGAAAATTGACAAGTTGTTGTGAAGAAGTGCGGAGTATCATATAGGTAATATTTACTACATTGCGGATGGCATTGTCGACATCGTAGCCGTCATTAAGGTGCAGACGTTACCGTTATTATTTTTCTTGTATTATTTTGGTACGTTAGTAATATGAATTTTTTTAAAATTAATTTCTAACCTCAAAATCAGATAAACTTATTGTGCATATTTGGCTAAACAGGCTCGGCTGGCGACGTTAACTGCAAGTTGCCAACAAAAATATAAAAAATAACGTCAAACTACTTGCAGAACCAACAAATTTTCTTAATTGATCAGTTTAATTATTCATAATTTCGAACCTAAATGGTACGCCACTGGTTTACTACAACTACTGTTAGATATTTGAAGCTAAATTGAAATGGCGCGTTTTATTCATTTCTCGCATGCGCACTTACCATGCATAAAGTTGCAGTGCAGCCAAACCTCTCTCTTTAACGGCTACACTATTTACTGATCGGGTTTATGAACGGTACGCAATATCGTAGATATTATATATATGCAAAGCACAAACGAATACCCGCGATTATCGAAAGTCTGCGCGCTGAGAGTTCGGCGACTAATATTTTCGTTCTTCAGGTGCCTGGAATCAACTGTGTACGACGCAGTTGCGAAATATATTGCTTCCGAGAAGTCTGGAGAAGGTTTTGCTAACTCGTCACGAAAAAGTTATTCGATAGAACGCGTGACACGGACTTCGGCAGTCGCAGAAAAGGGGCTGAGACGTTGATTTCGGAGGGCCCGAGGCGATCATTAAGGAAATAAGGTCAGTGTTGTGTGTCAGTGAGCGTGGATGGAAACTGTTGCCTCTTTCGACTGTAACGTGGACCATGTTCTGGTCTAAAGAATTCTAGCCCCCCAACAGCCCTGATTTGAGCCTCCTCGATTACTATCTAGAGCGTAGTCGAAAGGGTTACTCACAAGTCCAGTCACCCTAATGTGGCAACTTTACGCGAAGCAAAATTTGCCAATTTGGACAGCGTTGTCTTACAGAGAGCGCGCGAGCGCTTCAGGCCAAGGGTGGAAGCGGTCATTGCGGCTGAGGGGGGTTAACTCAAATTTTACTCTGGACAGGTCACACAACTGACATGCAAAATGATTCTTTGTAATTTTAATTTGTCAAATAGAATTTTATTTAAAAAATGTTAAAATGGCCCGGACTTAAGCGCCGTACCCTGTATATAAATCAAAGTCTTCTCAATGCATGCGGATTACGCTTCCCTTCGAGACGCTCGGTTTGATAAGTAATCTTGAAGGTGATGCCAATAGAATACAGCGTGTTTCACCTCTGCCTGCAATCTTAATATTGCATATCAACTAGTCAAAAAAAATTATTCGAATTTTTGCTTTATTAGTGCCTTATTAGCTTCTTTAAGTACGAGATACGTGACTAGCGCTAGCAAGCTGAATGTGTGACTTCTGCGTACTGTATTTTGCTGCTTGAAATAATATACTTGGTATATAACTTGCTACGATTCTAATGATGAACTAAATCTTCCCAAGGTCCAAAAAGTTTTACTAAGCATAAAAAGTGAACTATGACAGAGACATTTATTCTATGGACACTTGTTTTACAAATACGGTCATTGCAAATGACTATTCAAGTGTCGGCTTAAAATGAAAATATATTATTTCATATTACGTGGGTGGTTTGATGAGCAACTTGATTCACACACTTATAGAGGGCAAAAGTAATGTGCATATAGCCATAAAGTTTCATTTTTATAGATGAATAGTCTATGGTTACCAATCGTTCTGATACTAGTTCGTTGTTTCGCAGTAAATAAATTATAACCCGTGGTGATTTTTTTTTGAAAAGGAAAAAGGCGAATTAGATCCATGAAAGAATTTTTTTTATATTGGGCAAGATGTTTTTCTTACAAGGCGTTTCGATTTTAGGTAAAGGAATTCAACTGCGATAGAGTAAGGTTTTGAAAGCTCAAAAATAACTATCACAAACTATCTATGAAATCCATGATATCGTTTTAACCGACATACTGGTGAAAAGACACGAGTAGCAGAGATCACGGACATCTCCATCAAGCTGACAACTACGCTTATGGATAGCGCATCTGGTTAGTCCAGAGTAAAAACAAGTTTTATAGATGCATAGACATATAGGTCAAACGAAGAGCTTATAGAAAGCTAAATGATTATTTTGATGATTTAAAAGAAACCTATTTGAATAAACGTTGCAGTAAGTTTATTAAACTTTCAGGGGACAAAAGTAAAGAATTTTATAAAACTCAAATTGTTTTTAATGTTGATCCAAGTTGTTCATTAAACTAAAGAATTCTTCTGATTCTTTACAAATTTTGAAATTTAACGTAGTGGCGACTAAGATACCTCTGTTAAAAGTTGGCAGTGAAGAATGGCTGAATAGATTTTCTAGATTTTAAACAGTTTAAAATGGCCAATTTTACATATAGAATGATAGTAATAGTTATAGTTGTATTAAGTATGCAACTTATTTTTCAACCCATTGCAAGAAGTGTCGGTTTTACCAATATAATTTAAAAATCAGCGGTGTGGATGATTCCTAGGAGATGATGTGTGTGATTTTAAGATGCTTTTTCCTAAGGTACGCATAAGAAGTGTTTTAAGGGCTTAATAGTGGAAACTCTGACTTTAATGATGCAAAATGTCTTTGACACCCAAAGAAAATCGTAGATGAGAAATTAGAATAACCTTTAAAAGAGAATTGCTATCGTACACAGTCAGAGTTCACAAAATCTCGAATATGTAAGAGTCATTTCTAAGTATCCACGAGTTGGGAAGAATTCACGAAAAAAAACTTGAGTTCTCTACGAATTCGCAGCTGAGAAAAAAGTAGACCAAACGATATTCACTGTATCGACAGAGAAATGTAAATGAGCTAACCTAAAAAGGTGCATATGATACTATTTAGATTAATTTAAATTACATTACATTTTAGAACTGGGAAATTATTCATCGGTTTTTGCTTTTTGCATTTTCTAAATTTTAGAGCCCTTAATGGTAACAATAAATAAAATAAATGTCTGTACATATAATTATGTAGAACTCTGGAGCGTAGTCGTGAATAAGTTATACGACGGAAAGAAAGCATTTTTAAGCGAACATATCTTTGTTTATAAAAAATAACTTTAAAAATTTAAATAAGTACGTAGCTACAATTTTTACGAATAAAGTCGGGCAAAAAATAGTTAATGCAAGTACAGCCTTTTATATTTTGCATTATTAAACTTCTTGAGGACTTCAGGTGATATAATTTTTGACTTTTTTGCGCAAAGGCTATATGATCCAAATTTGCTATTTTAGTGACCCAGTAAGGTAAGTAACTGTCAGGACTGTGAACGGGCTTGTTACACTATATATTGCGAGAGAAAACAGATTTTTACAATTAATTTGAAACAAATTTTTAATTGTATTTATCCTTCTGATAATTATTTAAATAATCCCATGGATAACTGAGAAATACAGGAAGTTTAGAAAATAACTAGACCTGTCTTAACTACAGATATTTTAAGTCAAATGGAGTGGTTTAAAAGGTGTTCGACATAGACTCTAAACTATTTAAGTATATTTTTATTGGACACTGTGCACTTTATTATATTAAAACAACGATGTGTTACTTTGCTAAATTAATTATAGTCATACAGGACTAAATAATAATAAGGAAAAATACGTAATACAAAAAAAGGCCCACAATATTACCGACAATATACAACACTCTTTATAGAAACTGCAGCACCAGGAAAAATGCAAATTAACAACTAAAACTTTTCAAACTTTTGAATAGAGTAAAAAATTTAGATTTATTCAATAACAGACAAGAAAAAAGCAGAAGGATTTGCAGACCACCTAGCTGAAGTTTTCCAACCAAATTCCAATGAGGTCGATCAGAATATAGAACAAGAACTATAACCACCACTGCAAATGTCTCCTCCGATACGCAAGATTACAGTCAACGAAATAGAGAACGAGATAAAGTTGCTGAAAATAAAAAAGCACCAGGCCAAGATCTAACAACAACAAATATACTTAAACAACTACCTGAACAAGGAATACAATTTTTACAAATTCTTTTTAATGGCATTCTAAGACTCACGTACTGGTCGCAGCTCAAATTCGGACAAATAATCCTCATTTCGAAACCCGGAAAACCCCCAACGAAGTTAATTCCTACCGTTCTATTAGCCTACTCTCTATAATATCCAAGCTCCTTGAGAAATTAGTCCTGAGGCGCATTAATAAAAACTCAATGCAAGAAGCATGGCTGCCTAATAATCAATTTGGATTTAGGCAGCAACACTCAACTATTCAACAATGCCACCGTCTAACAAATATCATCCAAACTACAGTAAAAAATAAAACGTTTTGCACTACTGTTATTCTAAACATAAGACAAGCATTTGATAGGGTATGGCACGGAGGCTTACAATATAAAATTAAAAAAAACCTTTCCTTTTGACTACTATCTTCTATTACGATCATGTCTTACACACAGAATCTTCCAATCAAGGATCGGTTAAAACATTTCCCAAATCAAAGAAATAAGTGCATGGGAGTGTCCTGGGACCTATGTTATAGTTATTATTTACCTCTGACCTACCCATAACAAAATCAACTACGTAGATACATTCGCTGGCGACACGGCTGTGCTTGCGTATATCGAAAATCCGGTAGCAGCATCAGCTGCATTACAAACTCATTTAAACCAAATTGAACAATGGTTACTCCAATGGAGGATCAGAGTCAACGAGACTAAGTCAACTCAAGTTACATTCACGACAAAACATCAAGAATGCCCAGCCGTCACCTGTAATGATACTATCCTCCCCCAGTCCACTGAAATCAAGTACTTGGGATAATATACTGACAAAACATTGACATGGAAGACCCATATTAATAAGAAACAGAAGCAAATAGACCTAAAACTGAAGCAGATGTAGCGGCCCAGTGTAAAAAACTCAAATAGATCCCTAGATTATTATACAGGTCAATTATCAGACCAATTTGTGCCTATGGCTGTCAGCTACGGGGTCGATCGATTGTTGAAGTAATTCAACGTTTTCAATCTATGGCAGCCGCACCTTGGTATGTGACAAACCAGACACTCCTTGTAAACCCCAACATCTCTTATGTGAAAAACTTAATCAAAAAGTATGTTATTAACCACCAAACAGTACTGGATCTTCATCCAAGTGAAAGTCTTAGACCACTGACAGAAGATCCCCAATTTAAACGCTTTCAGAAGAAGTGGCCAAAAGACTTAACTGTTTAAATAAGGGGGGGCTCTACTGAGAGTTTACCAATCAAGCCTAGTTATAGAACAAAACATTAGCTCATAGAATGTATTAATAATCTGATTGCTAATTAAATTAAAAAAAGACTAATGTACTACCCTGGGCTTATGTGATCGTTTACGTTATTCTTAGCATCGAATCTAACAAAGAACAAATGATGGCTTGATGAACTATATCTCACTGATTATTGACACGCTCCCATCATTAAGCCAGACTCCTTGGAAGTCGTTGATGCCACTATATCCTTCACACAATGATATTCCAGTGACTTTCAATCGGTGAAAAGTTAGGTGATCGGACCGACAATGAGATATTTTTCACTTTGTTTTGTTGAAGGAACTTCAAGGTGCTACGTGCCACATTTGCTCGAGTGTTACCTTGTTGAAAGATTACTTGGAGCACTTTGTTAAGTAAACGAAATACCACGGCTGTAAGACCGCGTGGATATAGGTCTTAACTAGTAATTTTCCCTCTACTCTGACTATAGGTAACAAGTTACCATAATTGATAGTTTATGCCATAATACCTAGCATTGGTGTTTTTCATTGTGTTAATCTGGATTCATGATAATAGAGCATTCTGTACTTGAATTGTTTTTAAATAGTAGCCGCTCAAATATCTTGGAAATTAAAAGTAAGAAACTGATGGGTCTATAGGAGAAGATTTGTGTAGGTGGGTGGTTTACCAGGCTTAGGAATTATAGTGATTAGGGTGCGTTGTTTCCATTGAGCAGGGAAGTAACATTGTCGTAAAATGCTGTCTATTATAGCGCTAAGTAATAATAGAGCTTTCCCAGGAAGGTTCTGTAAAACTTCTCCTGATATTAAATCATATCCAGGGGCTTCATGAGCATTTTAAGATGGATTTGTCGACAAATTTTAGCTGGTGAGAATGGTTTCACGATTCAATCTCGCTGTCATCATGAGTACGATGTTGAAAATACAGTAGCAAGATGTTCAGTGAGTGTATCCGTTTTTTCCTTGTTTGATCTGGTCCACATATCATCAATTTTTTGAGTGGAGATATCGTCGCTATCGGTATTATGACCTTTTTGATTACTTTTCATATCATATGCTTAAGGTAGCGGGTAGACACACTTTGCGATCCCGGCAGAGATAGGTGTACTTCAGAGAAATAACCCTATTTGCACGAACCTTGGTCCTTTCTCTCCTTCTCTCTCAAGAAGAATCAAGTCCTAATCCTCTAATCCTATCTATCCTATATTTAATCCCTACCTATATCTTTTCGCTGATTAGGCGGGGAGTGTAATAGAAATAATCTTCAACCGGTTCATGATTGGAATATTATAAGCATGACTGCAACAGTTTGAATGAGTATAATATTGCGATAAGGAAGGAAGGAAAATCACCTTATTAATTTTCCTAATACAAATTTTCATGGCTAAAAATCACGAAGCTACGGCTCTTAGTCCCCAGTAGGTCTTTGATAGCCAGACGGAGCTACGAATCCCCAGATTAACTATGAAAATAAATACGTGGAATGTAAAAAATATGTATCAATCTGGAAAAATGCATAATGCTATGCAAGAGATAGGTAGAATAATAATGAATATCTTAGGAGTCGGTGAATCTAGAGCTAGGGTTATACAATTAAAAATATCGCAACCCGAGGTCAAGTTTTATCAATAGATCAACAACGCGCTAGAGCTTATAAATAACAGAGACATTACAATAACTGTAGGCGATTTAAACACGCCAAGAATGGCAAAGGAACTGTTGATAAAATTGTAAGAAATTACCGATTGGGACAGCGTAACAGCAAAAGAAATCAACTCATGGAATTTTGTCAAGAAAAATACTTAGTTGTAACCAAGACCTGGTTTAAATTAGAATAGAAGGTTATACACATGGCAATCGCCTGCAGACAAATCGAATAAAGTAGTTTGAAATCAGATAGATTACATTATGGTCAAAAACTTACTTAAATATAAAGAAATAGAGAAAGATATCAGCAAGAAGATAAGACAATTAAAAAAAACGTATAAGGCTTTATCTTGTCTGTTGGTTCTTTGCTATTTTTTCGCGACCTGAAGTTTTCAGCAATAAGATCACGTATGTGACATAGAATGTTCATAACATTCTGAGCATTAGTTGTTATACTGGGTGTGGCTTGTCATGAAGCATTTTGTCATAGTAGTTCAGTTTTGCGTTTCTTCATCACGATCTTGGGCATGGGGCATGGTTGGAAGACAATTCATAGTTTGATTCTACTTGGGTTGGTAAAATCAAGCAGATCTAGTATTTTTTTTTTTTGAGTCGGTAGGCCAATAGGTGGGCTCCCCGGTTGTTAGATAATTACAAAGGAGGTTTTGTGTCTCTCGCAGAACGTTGTTACATGGGTTTCTGAGACTAGTAAAATGTCGATATCTCGTAGTTTCAAATATGCTGTTATTTCTGGTATGTGGTTTGATGGGCTGTTTGCATTCCAGAAAGCAAGCCGTAAAGAATTGGCTCTTGTTATGCTAGTTTGTTTATTACTATCATAAGCATGTTTAAAACCATGCTACTTTGGCTAATAAGCTGTGAAAATATTGCTTTAAATTCTACAAGAAAATTATATAATATTTGAATGATGGTTGCTTGTTGAATCTGTGGTTATGAGGTATTCCTCCTGTTTTTTTTTCTAAGGGTACTTTATTTTTAGGATAAGTTGTGGTTTCACTATTTATGTTATTGGTTTGTCTACAAAGTAACGAGAATCCATTTATGTTTGGTGCTGGCTGTTGTAGACGTATTTTGTGTTTGAGTACCCTGTAAGATGAATTTCTAGCTTTCTGGAGCTTTTGATATCCAGTGCAATCTTTGTAGTTGGTCGAGTGACTTCCATAACTTATTTGGGTTTTCTCCATGTTGAAGTTACGTGTCCATCTCCACATTTTGCACAAACGAAAGATTTGTTAGAACATAGCCGTACTCCGAGCATTGGAAGCACTATGGGATAGTTTCAGTTTTCCTGGGAGGTTCAATCGCAACAATTATATTGTTTAGATATTTTACATCAAATATAGTCTTATTATTTTCCTTGGGCTCTTGGTCAATTACGAATAGTGATAGCGGTTATATAGTATCTATGGGACGAATACTAATAATATTACGTACTACATGAGAGAGTTCACCCAATTCTTCAATTATCTCTTTTACTAAACTAGTGTGGTAGAGGTTTCGAATAGCTACTCTTCTTTGATTTGGTAAGTGTCGTAAAATATATCCTCGTCTTTGAGATGTTTGACAAGTATTCCGAACGAATATATAGGGATTCTACTGATTTTTATTGTATTGCTTGACATTGCTTTTTTGCAGTATGGTTTTTCTTCTAGAACATTTTGTATGTTGCCAATCAGTACATTGTTATTATTTACTCCGTTTCGCAATTTTACGTTGTTGATTGTTGGGTGTTTGCTCTGGCTTTGTATTATCCATTCTGGTTTGTGAAAGGACCTTGTATCTGTTCAATGTATTAGTTTGCTTGGGTTGTTTATAATTAGTGAAAGGTTTTGGGTTGTTCTTTTTTAATTTTTTTAGGTGGTTGCTAGTTATGTCTGGGTTCTTCTAATTTATCATCTATGTTAGTAGCATCCAAGTCAGATTCTTTGTTTTCTGACTATTGAAATCTGCCTGAATACCTTCGCAATTGTAATTGCTTGAAGTATTAAGTATTTGCTGGTTTGTGTTATTTTGAGCAGTCTTGAGGAAATGAGGTGATATGAGGATTTGTATAAGGGAGTGGCAGTGACTTTCTAACGTTGAGCTGTTCGTAGTTTTTGAATTAATTTTGTTCAGTGTATTGTAGATCTTTTTGTAAACACAATATTGATTTTGTCTAAGTTGTTTTTGTACACTTTCTTTTTAAATTGCTTTAGAATTCTCCTATAGCAGTAAGTTGTAGAATATTTGATGCATTTGTATTTTTAATTAAAAAAAAGTAGTATTAATTGTTTAAGTATGGTATATTTCTTATCATATCTATATTCTTTCAGTATATTATTTATTAATAAAATCTTTTAATTTTGGAATAGACTACATACAGGGTCATCGAGGTATATCCGGAAAATGAATAAATAATGCAAATAACATTAACAACTAAAGTAAATAGTATTGAGAATCATATTATTCAATGTAGCCCCCATGGGCGGCCCCTACCTTCTCGAGCCGGGACCTACACCCGTTGCAAGACGGAGGCCTCTAATTTGTTCTTGGTGTTAATAATGCCTCCCATTGACCTTCTCTTCAACCACTCCGCGCGCGTGATAGTCTAGAGGATTGTAATCGGGGCTGGAAGGTTGTTCCGAGTTGGGGGACCAGTGGTAATACAAATTCTAGTAAGTAGATATAGCTGTCAGCGGTCACCTTTAAAGCTTCCTCAACTGAAATGGGATGCCGTGGCAATGTGTATGCATGACGGTAGGCGTTTCAAAAGCATCTTGACAAATCCAACGGTCCACATCTCATCTTCCCGTTCTGGTTAAAGTTTGTTTCGTTTGAAAAGAATCACAGGGAGTCAGCGTCAACATGCTTGATGTTATTCATCAGTGCTTGGGCTTTTAAATTCCTCCCCAGCAGTTGGCGCTTCCTCAGGACCAATGACTTGTAGTGTAGCTCGTGGTGGACTGCTAAACTGACTGTTGATCTCGACATGTCCATTTCTTTTGCCAGATCAGTTATGTCCATCCAGGACCCCTATTGATATTCTATTTTAATTTGTGGACGAATTCGTCAGTTCTTTTGCAATCAGATCGCTTTCTGCGAGTTGCCCTGTCAGCAGCTACCTCCTGGTGGTCGGATTCCTTGTGCTTCTTGGCTATGTGATAAACTTGGGTCTTTTTGCAGCCAAACCACGGAACTAAAAACATAACGTTCAGCTAAATAGTCATTATAGATCGTAAAAATAGTTAGATGAAGCAGTGTTCAAGGTTTATTTTGGAAATATGCGAAGTGAAAAACTACGACGTTGATTTGCTGTTTGTTACTATCTGTCATTGATAATATAAGGTATATCTTTTTACAGCTCTAAATTAATTCTGATTTGCTTATTTTGATGTTTATGTCGTTTAATTGTATTTTTCTCATGCTAGAAGCTTTTGGTAAGTTTCAGAGATAATTATAATTCTTTATCCACTGTCATCTTCCGTAATTTTGTGAGGACTGTCGGATCTCTGTGTCGATTTTCCTTAATTTATCCTTTTATTATTTTGTATTATCCATAAAAATAATTCTCTTTGGAAAATAAAAAGTGATGTTCCATTTAGGCAGATTTGATTTTTGGTTAACATCTACCAAATGATAACCATCTTTTTTGAGAATTTTGGTTCGGTACAACTGCGGTTCAATTTTATTAACAATTGGATGACTGTTCTGATTGAGGTTATTAATTATTTTTGGGTTGTTAGTGTTGACTTTATTCTTAAAAAAATAATTGAAAGGTGTTAAATCGCACGACCTTGTTAATATCGCCATTTTGAATTTTTTTTGTATTATAGTGTTATCTTGCTTAAAGAAAATGACCAAATTGGCCATGTCGTGGCGATGCTGTTCTGAATTAACAGTAACTATTTCTTTAAAGGCCCTACAAAACCTTGAGACGACAGAGCGTCTCACAGTTATGTAAAATGGATGTATTGGATATTTTTTGGTCATTCTCAGACCTTCCAGTACCAAAATCTCCATCCACAGGTGAAACTTTAGAATTTATTCTTACAATAGAATGAGAATGTATGCAAAACTTGAACAATTTTTTTAGTTTTATAATGTTGTGGGATATCTAAATGATATATGCAGAATATAAAAATTAAAAAAAATACAAGACGATAAGCTACATAAATGACCAAATGTTTCAGCACATTTATTGCGTATAAAATTGTTAAAATTTCTGTTAAATTCGGCTTGCTTTTTTTAAATATAAAATCAGTTTTAATTGTATGCTAATTAAAATATTGGTTGATTAAAACAAAGCAAGTTTTCAGCTACATGCATGCACATAGTCATTATTGGAATAGAGTAATGTTTTAATTATGTTTTAAACACCATTCATTTTGCTTTGCAAGCAACGGGCACTACAGAAAGATTACATAAAAGCACCTGTCATCTCAAACCTCATCGACGCTGGCTTTTTCTTGTCCTTCAATATCGCGGAGCTTTTATTTCGGCAATTCTAAACTCCTCCGCGCGGGATTAACGCAAGATTTCTTTATTAAAGTAAAAATTAAATCAGATCAAAGACCAACCGCTTCTATTTCCTCATGAGTTATTCCCATTTGCAGGGTTTATCCTTTAATTGTGGTGTGCCCCAATTCTTAACTTTGGTTGCTTAAAAATTAAAAATTTTGTCCCTCTGGTTTTCATCAAATAGAGAGGTTCTTTTTAGCCGTAATTTATACGCCAGGGAGTTAATCACGTATTTTACCCAGTCAAGTCATACTTCTAAACAAGGGTGCTTGAGTTACACCCGTCTCAAAGGAGCTGTAAACGTTGCATTCCTATATTCCACACTCTACATAAATACATACTAATGACGTGATAGCGACTTGAAATGAGACCCGCACATTTACTGGATTATCTTTTCTGTAGTAAGTGTTTTACGGTTGCTTCTAAAAATGCATTGTGCTAAACCCAGAGGGCTCGTTTCTGGGAGCCTTGCAATCAATTTCTGTTGTTAGCGCGAGGTTTCTTTATTCGTTGTAAAACCTTGGAGGGCAATTTTTTATGTCAGCTTTTTTACCAACAGTCCTCGTCTTACTTTTCGAATATTGAATATAATAAATTAAAACTATTGATTTGCGTTACTATTCAAGGGTTTCGACGAGTCTCTATGTGTATTAAGTAAGAAATTACTAAAACGCATTTTATATCATTAAAAAACATTTCTTAAAAGATATAATTTTTTATTCTATTTTGAAGTTTGGTACTGCACCTGCTTTAATACTAGTGGTTATTGACGTTAAGTTATTTATAAACTTTGTTTCTCTTCTATTTGTATTATTTTTTTGGATGTTTCAACTTATTTTTAAAAATAATATTGTAATGTTAGAGTTTGACAAAAATATATCTACTCAGTGTTTGAATGATATTGTATCAGATTTTATATATATAATATAAATGTTCCTCAGTCGCATATAAAATTAAGTTTGAATTGACTAAGGTAATAAATTATTATTCATTCACTGACATGCTAATTAACTAAATAAGCAAAACACAATAAGATCATATATATTTTATCTTAAATTAGAAGCCAAGAACATGCAATGGTATAGATAGCTGTAACATGTAACTGTTACTTAATATTTACATTTCAACTAGGTCTACAACTCAACAGTACCACCATATCACACATTTCATTAATAAAGCCTTGAAAAATAAGCAATATTCTTAGATGTAAGCTAGGCCTTTGAGAAGGTTTGACATCTTGAGTTTTTATATAAAATAAGAAGATATTTAACTACCCTCTTTAAATTAAAGAGTAAATCACAATGTCTCAATTATCATCATCATTACACAGCCATTAGAATCCACTGCAGGACGTAGGCTTCCCTTGAAAATTTTGCAATTTTGCAATTCAAGAGGGGTTTGGCAATTAAACGCCACTCTTGCCGGGCGGGTTGGCGAATGGATAGGGTGTATGGAGGATAAGAGTATGTAGATTACTGGTAGGATTAAGGTTGGGACACGACTTTTCCCCGGTGTTAGGTGGTGGGGAAGAGTCGAGGCTTGCGTGGGTAAGGGTCGCTTCCCTGAAGTAGATCTATTCTCTATCGGGGTCATACAAGATTATCTATCCGCTACCATAGTCTCAATTATACATCCCATTAATTTAGGAGTGCCTCAATGCAGCGTTCTAGAACCGCTGTTATATTTGTTGTTGACTTTCAACGACCGACAGTATCGTACTGGGAACGTTCGCAGATGATACGGTGATCCTTACTTCACACACACATATTAACCAGGCCTCATCACTCCTTCGACAATATTTGACCACGCTCCAAGTATGGCTTTAGAAATGGAGAATTAAAATAAATGAACAAAAGTCCTCCCATGTCACTTATACTTCATCAGGAACCATGCCCACCGATTTACATAAACAACACAGAAGTTCTTCATCTATAATTCTCCACCTAGATAATGAACTAAATTGGAAACAAGACATTAGCAAGAAAAGAAAACAAATGGATATGAAACAAAAAGAAATATACTTATTGGTTATTAGGACGGAAGTCCTAGTCGTCATTAGAAAATAAGCTTTTGCTTTATAAAACCATAATTATTCCAACATAGTTTGACGAAATTGAACTATGGGGATGTGCCATTAATTCTAATACCGCAATAATCGAAAGATGCAAGTCAAAAACATTAAGAGTTGCTATCAATGCCCCCTGATATATCATAAATGAACAGATCCACAACGACTTAAAAATCCGCACCATAAGGGACGTCATTTATGAAAGAAGTGTTAGTCTCCACGAGAAGCTTGAAAGTCATACAATCCTCTGCTACAACCTTTGTTTACAATTTATTAAATAGTATATTTATTTTGCATATTAACTAGCAACCTGCCCCGGTTTCCTACTGAAAACTGTAGCACAAAAATCTTTTGAGATATATATTTTGATTTTTTATATCATTTATTATGCTTAATAATTTATTTATGAATATCATTTCGATATATTTTTATCGATTTAAGCACAAATAAATAAAAAAGTTAACACTGGATTGGCTGGTTTCTCTCGACTAATTTTAATGGAATCGCCCCTATCTGGGTTCTTTCTGCCATATATTCAAAATTTTATAAAGCTAAATAGACATGTAGATACATACCAGGAATTTTACACAAGGTCGTCGATTAAGACCGGATTTTTTAGGCCGTATTACGGGAATGTCAAAAGAGGAGATCCATTATGATCCATGAATGATCCAGCAAAGAACTTGGATGTGGTGAGGCAGTGGTTAGTTTAGCGGTGCACCAGGACATGGAGTACAAATTTTTAATTCTGAGAACTCGTCAACTATTAACTGAGAAGAACAAAATGAACAGGAAGTAAAAGACCCAAGTATTGTTAAAAGATATCAAATACAACAATGCTGGATTCCTGAGGTTTTTTCGGACGAATCACGTTAAATCTGCCAAGATGCCTCTGAAGTGCGTGCCTACCGTCATGCATGCAAAATTTCTCGCCCCTGTGATACTGTTGGGGCTTGTGAGCAGCGAAGGGGATGTCATAGCGCTCAACTTCTTCGAGGAAGGCCTGAAGGTAATCGCTGCACTCCAGTCCGCAAGGCCAGGAAGACCCTAATGACTATACAACAATTTGTATTACTGCTGGCCTGCTGGTACTTGACCACTGTCCAGCTTCGACTGCAATATTCGTGACTACTACGTGTGGGGCGTGATCAAGGCGAATGTCAATGAGAGGCATCATAACACTCCCAATCATGGAGGTAACGACACATATGGACAAGGAGGAATGTTGTTGAATGTATATGTGAATGTAAAAACATAGATGATAACCATGTGGTTAGTGATCGTGTATATCATAGGTATACTTTTTTTAAATGTTTTATAAACAAGCTAAAGTGCGTAGAATAATTAGAAGTGGTGTATTACGAATATTAAAAAGTCGAAATAATTTGAAAAAAAAATTAAAAAATAACAAATTTTGTAGAAAATAAACATGTGGTTTAGAAAGCCCCTTGGTGTGATTTTATGAAGTTCTTATCGTCTTGTAACGAATGATATAGCTGAAAACTTTGGTATTGATAATATATATTCAAAAAGGGCAAGTTTTAGAATATAAAATGAATATAAAATTATTGATTGAAAGCAATCAAATTTAAGAAATTGTAATAAGTTCAGTAAGTTACGATGAGGATAATGATGCAATGTGTTAGTCAATTTCAAATTGAGTAGATTATTAACAATAATATTAAGATACAAAAACTTTTCAGTCTTTATTAAGCTAACAATGTTCAGTCTTAACTATTCACTACTCATTCCATTACGATGTTAATGTTTTTTTTTTACACTTTATTTTTTCGGTGTCGCTTCTTTCCATTTCGTTTAATTTCAGTTGCCATCTGGAATGATTTTAGAATGTTCAGATGATTATTAAAGGTTCATTTTTTACGTTTTTATTGTTTTATAAGATTATCTTTATTAAATAGTTGGTCGATAAAAATGTTATTAACCTTCAAAATGATCCATTTAAAAGTCATACTTAAATATGATTTGAGCTCCTGTCAGTTTGGCAATCTCTATGCTACTGATCTTCGATTATTCCAGCATTCGTATCCAATATAACTCATTTTAGTAAACAATCATTGCTTTTTGTTTCCATTTTATATGAAAACATACAACAATTTTGATTAACTTACTCGACATTCTAACGGGTGTTTACTTTTTATGTGCAACCACAACTCTCATTTTGACATATGTCAAGCCGATTTTTTTACAGTTTATTTAGTTTCGACTCTTCGTCGCGGTCAACGATTGAATTTGTTTCGCGGCAGTCTATAATATTCTGACGAAAGATCTTTATTATCATGCCTACAAGGTTATGTTAACGCAATATGTAAAGTCAACTGATCATGCTTTTTGGCATTAATTTGTTTCTTGAATGTGTTGATCATCTTCAGTTATAAAACACTTTTTCAACTCAATAATCACGTCAACAAGCAAAATTTCCAAATTTGGGGTTTAAAATATCCTCAAATAATTCATCAGACAGAACAGCATCCGAGATAAGTGAATATTGGGTGTGGCTTTTGGTCGGGGGGCGTATGTAATTGGGTCGTATTTTTTTAAGAGGACCAAGGAAATTCACTAACATCAACCGCAATTTGTTATTGCAGCATTAATGAAAAATTTTTGTGGTCCGAATTACTTGGATTTCATCTGGATAACTTTTAGTTTCAACTAGACGGTGCACGTCACACACGGTCCTAGAAACAATTGACGTATTGAAATCAAAATTTGAAGATTGTGTGATTTCGCGCCGGTTAGGCGGTCTCTACGAAGTTGCAATTTGACACAGTTAGACCTGAAAAACCGTATCTATAGCAACAACTCACAAACTGGAACATTGAAAAACAACATTCGAACCGCAATTGCCTAGATTAAGCCAGAAATGTCTTAAAATGTAGCGCAAAATTTCAGTAAAAGAATTGTTGATTGTAATGGCACTCATGGTGGTCATATGCCGAACATTCTGTTTCCGACAAAATTTTTAGATGCAATAAAGAGTTCGCCTCATTTCTCAAAAGATGTGTTTTATATTCATTTGAAATTCGCGCATAAAAAATAAACATCCGTAAATTCTTGAGTGAAAACAAAATCGAAAGACAGGACACTCCCATTTTTTAGTTTAATTGACTCCGTAGGAAGGATTTTTTGCATAATCGATATTGATTTTAACAATCCACAAGCAACAGTAGTTAAGGAATTCTTCTTGAATTTGTTGACGTGTTATCTATTAAGAACTATCACAATTAATTAGTCAGTCACGACGTCGCGTTTAAAAATGATTTACGCCCTCAGGATGTTGCTGGCATTTTACTACCCAATACCGCATTATGTAGAAGATTTATGGTATTCTCATTTTTTAAATTTAATTTTCTGTACTAACCTTAATATACAATTAGTTGCTCACCAAAAATATATAAATGGGGAATGATTAAATCATTCCATAATAATGACCAAATTACAGAATTTCTTTGAAGACCCTTCAGATAAAATGGATGGGTAAGTGGGAGTCAAATCTTTAAACATTATTACATTTCATTATTAATCGGCACGACAGCTCCGTCTCGCTCCAACCGCTAATTGTTCCAAATTTAATTTGGAACAAATTACGGGTTGTAAATATTTCCCGAATAATTGCAAGAATTCCAATTCTCGTTTCCATCTAGGTCTGCTATTCAGCGACAAGTATGCAGGTAGCATTAAAAGCGGTCTTGTATCGCACACCTTCGCCTTATTTACCAGCTAGCATGCCTGTAATCTTTGACAGTTATATTGCGTAGGTAAATGGGGTAGCTTCAGAGCCGTCTGAAATAATAGTAATTTATGGTAACACTTTAATTGTAGTGAATCACCTTTGTGACGAGGGTCGAAACGCGGAAGGGTTTCTACAGCAGCAACTTTCATTATTTTGTGCATTTTCAGCTTCGAGGGAAATTTATTATTCGTTTAGGAAGTAGTCTTCGCGTCCGTCTAGATTTTGCAAAGGAATTAATTACACTAAATGCAGCAATACTTGCATACCGCCTTAATAACCCGTATCGCTTTGTTTGCAATTTCTATTCAAATTCCCTCGACTTTAATTAAATTAGCGAAGAATAACGTATGTACGCCGCGTTTTGTGCTTGTAAAGTTTAATAAAGATTTTCTGAATTAGAATTATTTATTGTCGCTTAATTGAAATTCGAAATACCTAATATTAACGTAAATTGGAATATGAGGATGTTCTGAAAATCTGAAGCATTTGAATATATTCCTTTAGCGCGATGCGCAATACTCACTTTGATCACATGAAGTGTTCAACCACGACAGTCAATTCTGTAAACACTGGGTTGTGTACGGTATTTTTTGAGGAAAAAGAATAAATCGAATGAGAAAGTGCACAGAAAAAGTATTTGCGAGATGAAGAAGGCAAAGAATTTACTGTCAAATAAGTGTGATAGAAACAGAAGTATAGTCTATAGTGTAATTAAAAGAACTAAAAGAGGGAATTTCTCTTAGGAGACCTTTTTCTTAAGGAGTGCAGCACCCGCGTAGCGGATGAAAAAACTCCTGAAAACAAGAGTTCTGTGTAAGTTCAAATTAAATGACTATGGATGAAAAGACCGACTCTTCAGAGATAATGAGATTCCTTGTGGTTGGATGCCTTGGAAGTGGAAAGGAAACCCTCAAAATCGGATGGTCTAATCGAAGATGAAAAGTAGAGAATACGAGTTGCTGTATGTATATAGTCTCACTAAGAGGAAATAAAAAAGAAATCATAGAAGAGGTGGAAATATATTGACTTTATATATTCTTCTTCTTCTTCTCTAATCCTTTATGCCCTTTCGAGCGTCGGATGAGAACACTTTATATATTCAGAATTTTAAAGACCAAGAAAAGAAGTAACGCTGCCACGTCAAATAAAGGGTCCGTCTTTAAGTATGTCGGAGTTCTGGTGGAAAACAAAGCTATAGGATTGGATGTCATAATTAGTATAGTAAAGAAATAGAAACAACAATAAGCAGTTTGCAGGCTATTGCAAAACCTAAAAAAGGGAAAATAAAGAAATATCATCATAAAAAAAGAGCAATCACGTCTTAAAGAAAAAATGAAAGTTTAGTACGTACAACACTCAGCGAAAAAGAAATGGAGGAAGGAAATGTGATATAAGAAAAAGATGAAGAATATAAAATTCATAGCGAAATAAATAACACCGTACTAAATGAAAAAAGAACAAACACGAAAGCAAAAATGTATCTATATAAAGCTTGTTCTGCGTTAGACAAGAAGTTATGATCTTATCCGGAATGAAATAATTACCAAGAGTAGTAAAAATAAGATAGCATTAGAAACTAAAGTATAACAGATAAAGTAGAACAAATGATTATGGTAGAAGAAGTTAACACAAAACAACTTAAATGACAAGGACACGCACTTTGTGAAGATTTTAGATATATACTCTTAACAAATGATAGCTGAGTAGAGAAAACGAAAAAATATACTCAGAATTATATAAGAAAAAATATCAAGAAAGCGACAAGGAAAAGGAAAAAAACATCTAAGAAATTAAGGTAAGAACAAGAGCGAGAAGCACCTATAAGAAGTGAATGTAGATATTACTACCGCAAAACATAAATGAAATTAGAAAAGGAAAAATAATAGAATGGAAATTTATTGAAGAGAAAACAAGATATCTGAAAAGAAAGGAATGTCACTGGAAGGAGTGGAAAATTTAGTTCGTACCATTTTTGGTGCTACGTATCTGCCACTCCATTTATTTAGTGTTTCCACTTTAATTTTTGTTAAAAACCATTACATGTAAGAGTCGTAAGGTGTGTTATGATGATTTTTCTCTGCAGATTTATTATCGATTAACAGTATGCCATCTTTATCTACACAGTGAAGAAATGGTTGACCGAGATGAATAAAGGGCACGCTGCAATTGAAGAAAGCAGAAGAGGGGCTTGTCACGTGATTCTCCATAAAGACCAAAGTTTGGCCGAAACAAGATCGTAGTCAGCAGTTGAGCTAGCCATACACATTGATGTTCCCAAAACATTGAGATTGTTACGTTTAATTTTGAAGTCTGACTCTACATATTTTTCAAGTTTTTTTATTGTCAATATGCGGCTATATTTTTCTTGTGTTTTACGTCTTCAATAATATTCAACATTTTATGATCTTTGAACAAGTTTAGGTTTACATATTTTCGACTATTTTTATGAATAATGCTAAGAATGGTCTTGACTGCTATTTGTAATATATTTATTATATTTTGATATTGGGACTTTTTCATACTCTTTTTGTTTTGTTTGATGTGGTGTTGGTCGGATTCAGCTATTTATCACAGGCATTCATGTTTTTTCTCCCCTTATTAGAATCGATTTACTCTAGCATAGTAACTAGGACATTAGAAACTTCACCAGTATGTCCATTGGTGACGAAGCCATTATATCTGGTCACCATAATATGACGAGTATTAAAGTGGCCTTAATTGTTGATGCAATTTGTTTTATTCTGTTATCTACAGTTTGCAGAACAGTGATTTTATTCTAATGTGGGGTAGGCCTTATAGACATCGATGATGACCAGGTATGAATCACTGAGTTTTGAAGGGATGGGTGCTTTAATATCTTTGTTGAGAATCAAAATAATTGATCTTCTGTCTACGTTAGTTTTTTTTGGCAGCTATCCATTTTGCTAATTTACCTACATCTTTAGGTGCTTAAGGGGTTCATCTAATTCTACCGTAGAAAGAGTATCAAATCTTTTAATAAACGTTTTTGGTAGTGGATGCTTGGCATGTTTGTTCTTTAAGGCTGATAACACTTTTAATAATGCGTGGGCGAATAAATTATAAATCGAAAGGGTGAACAGAGAGGGTACAACTTCTAAGCATTGTAGGTGGATGATGTTTGAAGAGGTTTTTCTCATAAAGTACCTCATACTACCAGTTTTATTCAGAGCTACCGATGTCCGTTGGGAAAATAATTATTATTAAGTTTCTCGTAACATAGGGTGTAAGAGGTTCTGGAAGAATTAAGGAACAGTTCAGAGGCACCGTCTTTAAGAAGTGTACGTGTGCCATAAACAGTTTTCGGAAAGACCAGAAGCAGTTCCAAATCAAGGTTTTTGACGTGGCCCGAGGACCAGCGTGATCGAGGAGTATATTCCTGAGACGATGCTGTTCAATTCGTGAATCAATAGATAAACGCGCAAGCAGTGCGACAAACCTGAACTGGAATGTGGCATAGTCATCTGCGCGATTTAACGTTTCGACAAAAGATCATTCACGGCTATGTGCTACACTAACTGTCCAAATAATATGGAGAATGTAGGAGCAAACAAGAAAAGGAAACGGTCAAAAAATAAAAATCTTTCGTCTTGGAAGAAGGTAAGTCCTAACTATTCTAGTACTTGCTCCACGAAAAATAGAAATAAACATGGCTTGAACTTATAAAGATAAAACATCGGCAGACATTTTTGAACTGTTGTTTGATAACAGCTACTGGAAAAATTATTGAAGAAACGAAAAGGCATGCAATACAGATTTTGTAATGACTATTAATTGTCGTAAAAATTTGTTTGGGGTATTTATATCTACGGGATATAATAGTCTTCCACGGGAAAAATTGTACTGCTCTGAGGACGAAGACCTTGATCGGAAAACTATTCGTCAAGAAATAGAACGAAATAAAACGAAGTATTTATTTCGACAACAAGACCAATATATCTCAATAATCTAAAGATAGAATCTTTAAAATTTGTGCTTTGATCGAACATTTGAACAATAATTTTTTAAAATTGATGAACAAATGGTGTAATGTTACAGTCATCATTTTATGAAGCAGTTTATACGAGGAAAGCCAATAAGATTTGAAGCAATGGGCGATGGCTTGTGGTAGAACATAATTTTGTTATAAAATGGATGTATATGAAGATAAAATTACTGATGAAATGAAAAGCAGTGAATTTAGCGATTGACAGGAGAGTACTCATTCTTTTACAAGTTATAATTTATATACTAAACTTTACTTCGGTGTACTGGGGCGGCTTGGTATAATAGAATGAGTTTTTCTGAAGCTGACAAAAATAATTTAGAATCAGATTTAGAAATAAAAAACCAAAACCAACGTTTCCACGATTGTCATTTTGACCAGAATAGTGAAATTTTGTCAATTGTCTGGAAAGATATAATATAGTAAAAGTCATGTCTAATCACGAAAAAATTGAGCTGTTGATTTTAATGTTACACTACTGTAGGTATCAAAAAAGCACGCAAATATTCTTTAACCTAATTTAATTAATTATTACAATAAATATATGGGAGGATAAATTAGATTAGCATGTTCAAAAATATAGAATTAAGATTCGTGGGAAAAAAGTATTTTTCCTTGTTTACAAATGCAATTGATATTGCGATATATAATCACAAAAACATGCCATTTCTAAATGTTAAGATTTGTAGCAAGGGGTTAGTTGAGTCTTTCATTTTCTGGCCCAAAGAATGTAGGAAGAGCATGAAATACTATTGCAAGAAATATTTTTGTTGACAAAGAAGGACCAGATTGTATTATACTAAGAAGAGTAAGCAACGAAGTTGTGCTTCTTGTAAGAATTGCATATAAATGGTTTTTAAAAACTGAATAATTTTTTAACATCGATATCTACGACTATTTTAAATGAAAGCTGAAAATGCTTATTACTAACACATTCTGTTACAGACAGTATCAAAACTTTACAAATATGTTAATGAGTTAAATTAACTATAATAATATTTAAGGTGTATGAAGTATGGAATATAAATAGAAAGCATTATTAAGAGCAAATAAAAATCCCCTGCAGATTTTTTAATGCTTTCGGCGATCAGCCTACGTAAATTAACTTTATCACAAAGTTCAGTTTATTTTGGCTTATTATAACGAAGTTTAACGCCTAAAGGAATATATTTAATTATTAATTTTCTAGATAAAAGGCAGGTTCGGCGAGGAAACATAATGAATGTTAAAGTGGCTTCAAACTCATACCTTGTGTTCGATGGAGATAAAGGAAAAAGATTAATAAACCCAAGTATGTATGTGTATATATATATATATATATATATATCACTCAAATCCATAAATAATAGATTATTAAAAGAATAACTTTACTGCGTGTATTTCTATGTACAAATTAATTACAGCTGAAATGACTAATATAAAATAAAATTTGACAAGTTACTGGGTATCATTTTAGTTATAATGACAGTTTCAGTAGAGTTAATATCTGCTTCTCAATAAAACGAAGCTGTTAATATTAAGGGGCATAAAAAATGTTGTACATTTACGAACAGAAATAACGAGCTATTTTTGCCTGATACCTACTTTAAAGAGTTATTTAGTTTTTAGGGCATAGTCAGTAACGCGTATCATACTTCAAATAAACCACAACAAACATTTGGGTAGGTTATATGTCAATATTCTATTTTCTATTAAAACTTCAAATATAAATATGATTATACGTAGTATTCTCAAAAATACTGTTAAAAAATCAAACCTATTTGTTTATGACATTCACGTACAGCTGCAATTGCCAAGTCTTAAAATTGTAAGTTACATTGCGTTTCTTGTCAAGTTTTGTTATTTGCCAATGGAGTGGGGTGAGCAAAAAGCTATTGCTGTAATGGCATGACATAAGTGTGAGCTGAAAAAAGTGTAATCTTTAAGACTTCTCATTCTCTCGCCATTAGCGTGTCATTGTGTCAGGCTATAAATTGTTTAATGAGACTAGATGTGTCGAGGATCGTCTAAGTTCTAAAAGACCATGTTTAGTTCGGATTAATAGGGTGTCAAAGCCTTAAAACCTCGATATCTCATATTATTAAGTAAGACCTAGGACTAGCTGCTTAAAAAATACATACGTAACGTTTAATGACAAATACTTTAAAGAAAGGTAGGAGAAAAAAGAGCTTGTTAATTGACGTACATAGTGACCACAGAAAAATTTTACTTAGATGAAAACAATTTTACAGTGGAGGAATATTTCAGTAAACAAAATGACGGGATATAGGCTACGTCGTCCAAAGAAGCATATCAGTTAGTGCTAAGAGTTCAGAGAGACCATCATCTAGCAGCTGTAATGATTTGGTAGGAAGTGTGCTATTATGGAGTGACATATATTCATTTTTGTGAGCCTTGGTTCTTTCAGTAAGGCTCTGCGTACGCCCACAAAGCACAGTCAACTCAAATTTGGGTGAATAAAATCGTGCCCCTTTTTCTAACAGTGGGGGATTGGCCTTCTAGTATCCCAGATCTCAATCCATTAGATTACAAACTAAGGGGAGTTTTCGAGACATAGTTTGCTCAAAACG
This sequence comes from Sinelater perroti, assembly GCA_036346155.1. Taxonomy (NCBI): domain Eukaryota; kingdom Metazoa; phylum Arthropoda; class Insecta; order Coleoptera; family Elateridae; genus Sinelater; species Sinelater perroti. The sequence continues at coordinate 681,902 of JARFIY010000059.1, read as the reverse complement.
ACACCCTAATGTTGATTATTTGAAGCGAGCCCTGGCGAGTCCAGTTAGTACTTCTCCAATGGAAATAAGCCGTGCTATCATAGACGAAAAGTAAGACAAGGTAATAGGAATGAACAAATCGGTAAACGCAAAGGAGTCAAAGGTTGCTAATTGAAAATTAATTATATCCAAGACAATAAGATCTTTAATTGTTAATGACGATTAAAATTATGCTTTACCCTCTTTGCTCTGACTTCCTCAAACTGGGGTGAGTAGAATAGTATAAATCCTTATTCTATTATTTCATTTCTATGAAAATTGTGAAGAAGTATTGATAGTATTTAAAACTTTGTCAGTTTTCGTCTGTGTCCGAGAAAATTACGTTATCACCGATGATTTTACTGATAAAGTGCTATAAACTAATAACCAATGATGAAACGATTAATTTTATGATGAGTTCTAATTGAACGCTTTTCGTTGAGGTACGAACACCGCAAGGCAGTTGGATTTTTATGACTAAGATACGAACATAGAGAATCAAAATCAGTGGTAAAGAATAGCTTTATCATATCGGGTCTGTCGTTCAGAAGATGTTCAATCGGTGTACTGTAGGATGTAACAAGACAACATACGCACAGAGGACATTGTTGGTAGAGAAACTTGTCTATTTTCTACGGACCTGAACACACATAAGTTTTCGACCAATGTGAACCTTACTCTGATGCGTAGAGCGTACAAGGAGATGCTTAATTGCACTTATAAAGAAGAATAGGTTGTAGCTGAAGTCTTCGGTCTGTGTTCCCTTTACGCGACTTTCTATACGGAGCAGGCTCTAGTTGTTAACAAACAATCTGGAAAACCGACTACTTGATTTGAGGCAATCCAATTGTACACGATAGAGCACATTTGGTTTTGGATTATTTTAGTAGGCGAAAGTAGGTTATGGATCCAAATAGCTTGTTGAATCTTGAAACCTGTTGAAAGAATTTAAGCCAAAAACAAATTTTACTCTTTTTTTGACAAAAACTTTCATCTGTTTCAACTCATCTGGTTTCAGTTTGCGAAGACTCAGGTGACGTCACATTGGATCCATAAGTAAGAATTGGAGGGGGTCTACCATAATGATGAGCAAAGGTTTATTAAGTTGTTTTTAACAGTGATGAGCTTATACTGCGCTATTGGGCAAAACTTGTTGATTTTGGCTCCACAGTTTACAGCAAAAATTGTTTAATTGTAGGCAAGTGACTAACTAAGATAACATGCTAGTAGAGTCCGACAAAAAAGTAACCTTAGAAGTGTGAGTAATAAAGCCATCAATAAGCTTGGTCTTCAAAACTAAAATGTGGATACAAACAGAACCATAGACAATTGTAGATTTACACAAAGAATGATTATGATACTGTGGATGTATCAGTAAACCCGTACATTTCGCCAAAATATAGATGCTTCGTGGCACTGATACGATCTCCAAGCATATTTTTTGAAAGACCGCTTTGAAGCAACAGACTACAGGTGAAATCCACCCTTAAAAAGCCACTGATTGTAATTAAGACATCCCTTTGCCAACAGGGTTACTACTTCATAACGTATTTTACTTTAGTGAGGTCACCATTACTAAAAAAAGATATCTAAATAGATTTTAGTGAGAAACTTTGAAGCATGAGTACGTTCACGGGTGCAGTACTAGAAAGATTGGTTTGAAATGCTGTTCTGATATGAAAGTTGTTGTTCGTGGAAGGCTAATCGCCATGCTTGGACGACGTATCGAATATTATTCTAAGCTTCCAAGTGTACTGCCAAATGCCATAGAGATACATGATGCAATATATTACGAATTTGGTTGCAAATACAATTGATTAACATTAAGCTTGGTTATGTGTTTAAGTTTTTCGTATTTTTGCTTGAATGTGAGATATGATTTTTTGAATTCTGATAACATACTATTTTTTATATAAAAAAAATAGACAAAGCGCTAGGCAATATTTCCAAGATGAGATTTTGCTGTTTTGAAAGGAAGTCATGTACAAAATCTTTTAGAATACATCCGATACGTACTTGAGGAGAAGATCTATTTGACCTTTTTCAGCAACCCCAAAGATCTCTACTAAATAGGCAAGTTTGTGGTCGGGGGACAATATTACATAAATAGCTGGTACTTGGTCTTGAAATCTGCGCTTTTTGCTATAGAAGTGTGCAGGGAGTATCAAAATTATCTATGCATCCTTAAGCTTGACGATGGTAGTTAGAAAGATGACAGCTGATGAGTACTTGACAGTACCTTAACGATTTGTTAACTAGTTATATTAGGAGGCTCATTTGGTAAAGAAGACTGCACTCTAGGTTCAACTGTTGATTTAAACAAAATTATAAGACGCTATTTTGATGGGCAGCAATTAAAAAGCTGTTCTTTGTTCTTAAGACTGCACAGCTATATTTAAGTAAGGGATGATCTCTTCGCATTCTGATTTGAGCGCAGTGTTTACTTGGAAATTATACTTTTTGTGACCTTGGGGGTTTCTTTTTTTTTTAAATTACGTTCTGTATCAGTAACATCTAGTGCAAAGTATCCTTACAAATAAATTATAAAAATTGATCAAGTGAAGACTGTTAATTTTTTGATTCGTTTGATACACATCTGTTTTCCGTCCTTGTTGACTTCTTTGAACATCAGATAAATAACTTATGGGTCACGTGACACTGTATACTCTCCCTCAGTTTTCACTTCCGGGAAATAAATTACTAATATTAAAACTGTCCATTTGCAATTGAAAAAAGGAGTCAAAATAGACCAAATTACCATTGCCGGATAATCGAAACCCTTGATTAGTTACTGTAGCATAACGTCGTAATTGTCAATGGATAAACTGATTGTAGAAATCGTTGAAACTTGCAGTGCACATAGACTATCCCTAAAGGACGTATTGGGCTGTTCGGGAAATTTGTGCCGATTATTAAGCAAAATTTTTATTATCTATTCACAATTTCATTCAATAACCTGTCTCCATCTTTCATGCAACTTGAAGATTCCATCTGTTCATAAGTGAAAGCGTCCTAAGCATTAAATTTTTTCGTTAACGATCATTTTCATTATTTTGGATTTAATGTACATAAATTACTCGAGTTGTTAATCCATTCATAAGCTCCTTAAGTGATACTTTATTACCTTTTGAATATTTTCTATTGTAAAGATATTTAATGGTGCAATTAGGGTTTCTTCCAATGTACCCGAAATAATATTGACCTACAGTAGAGGTATCAACCACTCCATTACCGAATAGTCTTTAATTTAAAATATATTCGTTGATTCCATTTGCATTCCACCTTTCGAACTTGTCGAGTATAGTTGTTAAGTTGTTTGTTTGTACACTGTTATAAATAAATAAGTACGAAGTTTCTAAGAGTTTGAATAGTGCCGAAAACGTATAGCGGTGAATTAGTACGTCCTAGATTCTCTACACCATCCTTTCAGGAAAAACAGGGTGATTTTTATGGCTTCTAAATAGTTGCAAAAAATGCATTGTGCGCAACGGATTCCCGTCTGGGCCAGAACGATGTTTTCTGTAATTAAAAATCTCTTTCGAATGAACTATCAATTGTAACCATTGGATGCTTGGTTGCTAAGTTAAGAGGGGGTCCAGGCCCCTCGAAGTTTGAATATGGCCTTTTGAGCGTGAATTTTGGAGCCAGATGTACAGCGGTTTTAAAATAATTTCACTTCGAAAGAAGCGTTACACGATTTCAAGTTGCATGTGCTGCTTAATCTCTTTAGAGTGTTATTTATAGCAGGCATAATAAATTTAAACTTGATATTGTTTCCAGAGGTGATACTTTTTGTGGGGGAAGTCCAGCTTTAGTAGTTACTGAAAAAATATAAAGTTGCGAGAATAATTGAAGAATCGCCTCGTGTATGGTATTAATAGAAGACCTTAGATAGTGGCGGGACTCTTAATAAACTTGATTTTACAAAATCATTTAGATATAAGGGGAACGTGTTGCTAGTGAGTACCTCAAAAATTAACAGAGGTATAAATAGAACATGGAGAATGATATAATAAATTCTTAAACACTATGGTGGAAATAAATTTAAAACAGTTTATAACAACTACTAGCAGTGAATGATGGGCATGCATATTTGAACTAGAATAGAAGCGCCAATTGGCACAATGGGGGTTTCCAACACATTTAATGTAATTGTAGTGTTGGGAAGAAAATTTTAGCTTGTTTCTTTTCAAAATCAGGATCTATCGCAACTCTTGTGCTTGAAAATGAACGTGCGGTTATCGCCTGTGACATTTAAAAGGGTCGTTGAATGTTATATATACATTGCACTCCGGTCACGTTCCGATCTCGATCCAGCCAAAATATTATGAAATGTTTGTTAAATGCAAGTGGCCAGACTGCTGCTGACGCTTCATTCACGCTTGGATTTTGCTCCAGCATGGCTGCTGAAATGATATTTTGAGCGGAGTGCGGGGGTAATGCCAACGATCGTAGCTACGTACACCACCGGCTGTTGAATGAACTTCGGTTCGACGGCGGTTATTCATTCATGAAACTGTACCAAGGACAAATTTTAAGCGGACTAACAAAGAACGCTATCAAAGTGTATCAGCGATTTCAATGAAATTTAGATATGTTGTAGAGCAAAAAGTAAGGGGCACGAATTTTTTCTATCTGCCCATAAGCACTCTAAAGAGGTAAAAACTACCTCTAAAGTTTGCATTTAAAAACAGTTTTTTCAGAATATCCCAAGTTCTGTTTGAGATATCTTTATAAGACAAAATGAAAATTAATTGCTATTAAAAAAGGAACAGAATCGTGGTAGTTTCACCCCCTAAGGATTTACCCCTTATTTTGTACAAGGGCAAATCTTATTTTTTATGAATTTTTATTCTAAAAATTATAGAATCGGCTAGGATTTTTTAAAAATGTTTTTTTTTATGAAGAATATAATAAAGCAAACGGGCTGATCCCCCGCAAAGGATCTCGAAAGCTTCCTTAGAAGCGGCGAAACCCCTCCAATGGGTGTTAAGCCATTCATTTATAATAAAGCAAGGTGGTGTATTTTAAGTTTCCAAAAAAAATTAATAAACAGATAATCATGGTGACTAAATCACCCCGTACTAGCGACAGACATTTTAGTGAAAAATAATTATACATTAAACAAATGTAACTTTTTTCAGGTATTTATTCCAAACAATTTTTATAAGCATAAATGCAGCCCATTTTATTTAGCGGTAGAATTATTTTATGTCTACTACCATATCTATCATATACAACTTTTTATTAGTTCCTTCAGAATTTATAATTCAGCAATTATAAAATAAATAATATAAAATATTCACATTCACAAGTTGGTTGAACGGTTTGTCTTTGATTTTTCTAATCAGGCTAATAGCCTGTTTCTAACTACACATTTGTGTAGTACTATGAGCCATGTTGGATGTATCCCGGGCAGGTAGCTAGTCTGACCCGTTAGAAGGAGCAGAATATACTTTACGACCCTCAACGGTGTTTTTATGACGGCCGAAGAGCATTTGATGTTTGCCGTTACTTTTGACCTGGGAGTCGAACCTAGGCTCGCCCGCCGCGCGCTAGTGAGGCAGGCCGAGACCTTTACCTCGCGCCTGTCGTGCTCTCATTGTCTTTGAATTTTATAACATCAAGTTTTAAAAATTTGAAAAAAGATCGAATTTTAATTTTTTTCATGTATTCTTCTTCTGAGAGCACGACATCCGCGAGATAGAGGCCTCGACCTGCCAAACTGTCGCTCGTGGTCTCGGGTTGTAACCCCAGCAATGGCAAAACATCTAATGCTCTCCGGCCGTCATACAAACATCTTTGGCGGCCGTGAAGTACATTCTACCCCATCCACTCGCCAACCCGCTCAGCAAACGTGGTGTTTAATTGCCAAATCCTCATTGAAATGATTACGTCCTACAGTGGACTTCAATGACTGGAAAAAATTCTTATTCTAAAAATTACCAAATCGCTTATTGTTACAAATGAAAAAAAAAGTTTCATAAAACAATGAATAAATTATAAAGGATAAAAGTAGACTAATAGTAAATTTCACACATAAAATTATTACCCATAATTATAGTCACATGTCTGTATCAACAGTAAAAATATCTTGATACTACAAATCATTGTAAAAGAAAAATCATTCTTATATAGAATTTTTGCAAATACGTTAAAACCTTGTGAATTATAAGCAGAACAATAATGATAATCTTCAAACAAATGTTTTAAACATAACGAACTTTTGCATCAAGAACATTGAATTATAGCAACACTATTGCAACCATTGATTTCACAATGTGTTGCACAGGAATTACCGAAACCAAAATGTACAGGATTTTCGAAATCTTCTGGTATAGTGACTATATGGCCATTCTTGTACCGTGATATTTGAAAATATTTTGATAATGTGGAGATGAAAATTGTTTATGAATTAGTGACTGTAATTTAATTATATTATTCTTCATATGTAAATTCAGGTCTTCATCCATGAGCATCACATTATCTAAAAAATGTTTAACATATGCCATATGCCAAAACCATAAACATCTAGTAGTTGGATATTTTCAGTTGTTCCTGTAAGTCCACTTTGGAACTAACACTATTTTGTACACTCATACTTTGGTATGTATGAAATAATCATTTAACTTTTTTACCAAAAGGCAGTACGTTTTCTTCATTTTTGTCTGATTTTTTTCTTTTAAAAATGTGGTCTGTTTATTTAGGTACACACAATGATATTTACCTTTTGTAATCGGAATTTATTCAGAGAAACCGAAAGAGCAGTGCTTGTGATAAATGTTATGGGTACGAATTTATTTTCGTTTATTTTTATTCGCCATTTTTGTAACCAATTTTGCATGTTATCCGGGCGGCTTTGTATATCACTTATGGTACCTTTTACATAAACATTATTTAATGAGAAGGTAATATTATTATGGCAGAAATGACCAAAAGAACGATCCAGACCAAGAAATAACGCCACGCAATATCTGCGTTATTTGGAGTTCTTTCTCTATAACATCGACAACCTCGGATTGTCGAGGTAAATCCGGGAAATGAATAAACAATAAAAACATTAATATACAAGGAAAATTAAACATAGTAGTCAAGGGGATTCCAGTCGGGACTGGAGGATGGCCACAAGTCGGGGGACCAGTGGTAATACAAAATGTTATATAGCCATGTCTTATAGATTAGTGGAGCCTTACTGAAAGGCCTTAACAATTGTCTCAAGCACGTTGATATTGCTGTCGGTGGTCACTTTCAGGCCTTCCCCAACGAAGTGGGGCGCTATGATATCCCCTTCACTGCTCACAAGCTTCAGCACAATCACAAAGGCGGCAAACTTTGTATGCGTGACGGTAGATACTTCAGAGGTTTATTAGCAGATACAACGGCTATTTTGGCTGTTCTGAATAAAGTTCTTTTCGTCAGAAAAGAATCTCGGGCCTTATGGTGCACTTCTAGACTAACTATCGACCTCGCCATGCCCATTTCTTTTTCAGGTCAGTCATGCTCCACGTAGGATCCTGATCGATCATTTCTTTTAATTTGCTAATGAATTCTTTACGTCTCTTGTGATCAGATCCCTGTCAACAGTTACCTTCTCCTGGTGGTAAGATATTCTGTACTTCTTGGCAACCTTATAAATTTTGGATTTTTTGTTGTTAAATTACGCAATAAATTCTGTTGACGATTTTCCGACGCAAAGGGGCGACATCTAAATATTTTAAGATCTTACCGTCTTCTTGTAATGCAACAACAAAGGCTTAAAATATGTTTGATAACCGTTTTATTAATAGCTCCGTTTTTTATTATCCCCTATATATCTTCATCTTCGTAAATTGTTTTGATTTTTTGTTGCTAACCACAGTGAATATGAGAGGACAAGTTATACGTTTCACATCTGAGTTAATTTAATTCTTCGTTTTAATGATATTATAATATTTATATGGGCCGTTAAATATTTTTGAAACAATTCCTAGTTCATATGGTTGTTGTAAAGTGAGGGGTGCCTTTACCTTGAGATTACAAAGGTGCTAATTGTAGCTATTATGAGAAAATGACTTGAAGGCAGGCTCACTTTACAATCGTTTGAAGAGAGATCGTTGCGATAAAAGATCGATAGGGTTTGGTATTTTATTTGTAAACAAGTAGGTCAGTATGTAGATTCACTGGTAGGAATTTTTTGCGTTATAGTTGTTTTCTATTTTTGAAAAAAGCTTCATATTGCTATTGTTTTATAGAGTATTTTGACGTGCTGTATGCTGATCCATGATAACTTATAAGTCGTCATTTGCAAATTTCTCCATTATGTTCTATAAGATCTTGTTATTTATGACTATTGCAATCGGATTAGTTAAGTATTCTGATTCATGAATTGATATACCTTTTTACATATATGGATAGCAATTTATATAGAGTGATGCCATCAATACTTACTTGAATTTGAATATTAGGTTTTTGTGTTAACGTAACGTTTGAATAGTCGGAATTATTGAAGTCTACCGAGTAGACGTGTGGCGCTTCTATAGTTCATGAAGAACCTGACACCTTTTTTCGAGGTGGTTCCACTAATATTTGAAGGTAGTTTAAGGGTTAACCACGATCAATTATAGTGATAGGTAAATCCACGATAACCTCAATCCTGAATTATCTGATTCTTTAAGTTACATAATCATTGCAGACATTAGATTAACTGGTCCAGGGTAATAAAATACTGATATAATTTTGTCTAATCGTATGGCGTTTATTGTACAAAAATAACAAGACTGAAATATCCTCAAAGAGAAAGATATTTTTTAATCAGTAGCTCGAGAAAATTGTATGTATAATTGTATGTATGGTAACCAGGAATGGGTAAGAAGTACCATAGAATTTAATAGTAAATTTCTTTATTTTAAGAACAGAGAGCCAACTGAACTGTTGTACAAAGTAGCATAAACATTAATATATTCGATGCAAATAAAAATGTCAAAATGGATGCTCTCAAAAGGAAGAGGGCATGCTTTAAAAGAAGATTTTTAAAATCGAGCTACTGAGAAAAGATGTAGAAGTTACGTTGTTAACAATAATAGAAAACGGGTAAATTATTAAGTTAAAGCATCAAAAAGAGAACTAACAAGCAACGGCCAACAAGGTGCTGACATAGACAGAAGACTAATGCTGGGAACGAGATGTGCAGCAGCCTTAGATAAAATACTAAGAGACAAAAACATACAAAGAAAAGCGAAAATAAAGCTGTATAAAACAATAATAAGGCCAGTAGTAACTTTTGGTGCAGAAACCTGGGTGACTACAAAAGCATATGGAAGTGAGATAGGTATATGGGAAAGAAGAATACTGAGGAAAATATTTGGAGGAATAAAAGTGAATGAAGAATGAAGGAAAAGAACCAACCAAGAAATAGAAGAACTATATCAAGAAAGAAAATTAATTACAGTCATTAAACAATGTCGACTACGATGGTTGGGACACATAAACAGGATGAAGAAAGAAGATCCAGTAAGAATATGCCTAGAAAGAGAAGCAGAAGGAAGAAACAAGACGGAAAGACCAAGAACGACCTGGTGGAACGATGTGCAACAAGATATCAGAACGTACGGTTTAACAAATTGGAAGACGAAATCCAAAGATAGGGAGGCATGGAAACATGCCATCGAAGCCATGGGCCATTAGGTCTTTTAGTGCTGTATATATATATATATATATATATATATATATATATATATATATATATATATATATAAAAAAGATAAATTGTTAAATTATAAAATGCAAAAAGCACAAAGAGAATTGACAAATTAAAAAATTGTATAATAGTCTTTAGTTTTCCAATAAATTACATTTTAAATCAGATTTTACGCTTATTTTGCAGTTTTATTAAAAATGGTGTTTCTCTTGAGAGACATTACTTATGAAAGTTCCTAGAACGAGACAGTTGTGATTGTACTTCAGAAATAGGTAGCTGATTATAATTTCAACCGCGTGTGGTAGTATTTTTTTCTCTATTTATTTAGCAATCAGAACAATGTTTACAATCTATAAGCTAAACAGCTAACGGCTACTAGGTGTACTAGCAGATATATAATATGATAAGATTTGCATCCATCGATGTAACTTAAGTCTAAGTCTTATAAATTGTCTTTGTCAAAAGATCTTGAGAACTCGCACTTACAGTAGGTTTATTCGCCACAACTTTTTGTCTTTTATTGATCTTTGGTTCTAGTAATTATTCCAGTAAGGGGTTTGTGTGGGTTTCTAATGTTACGTGATGGGTAGTAGCTTTCTCCTGGATTACTTCGTAGACTATTGGTGCAAGTCGATCTGTATGAAGCGTATGATTCGTTATACACCACGGAGCATCTACAATCTGTCGGAGTATTTTTGATTGACTCCTTTGAATGATTGCTACATTTGTTTTGGAAGCACAGCCCCATAGCTTTACCTCATATGTCCAAATAGGCCGAACGGCTACCTTGTAAATTAGAATTTTATTTTCTATTGATAGTCTAGATTTTCTTTCTATTAGCCAATTTAGCTCCCGTACTTGACGTCTTTATGTTTTTTCTTTTTTTTAATGTGTTCCTTCAATGCCAGCTTATTATCTAGGTGTAACCCTAAGTTTTCATGTGTGGTATCTGTACATTGGTTATTACAACTGCTAGATATATTTGTTTACGGAGGGTAAATGTTACATGTGCCGACTTGTTTTTATTTATTTTATTTTTTCATTTGTTTAACCACTGTTGGAGATTCAACAAGTAAATCTGAATATAATCTGATACTATTTGAAGGTTTTCATAACTGGATAGAATACCAGTATCGTCTGCAAATTTTCCTGTTGATGTATTTTGTGTAGTTAGCAGCAGTGACATAACTAGCGTATGTGCTGCCCGGGGCGAACTCTGAAAGTGCCGCCCTAATCCCTTCTCTAAATTCGTTTAAATATCAACGTGCCGCCCCCGTCAGGTGCTGGCCACATGGTGCGGTAGTAAGACGGATTGGAACGACTAGGCCTAGATAATCCCGCTCAATACCTACGTTCGGACTTTATGGTTTCGTGGAAGGTCGGCATTAATATTAGCATAAACGGTTGTTTTCCAAACGCGTGGGTTTCCATCAGGACCTGCAGGTCGTTGTACTTAAATGAATTTTTACTTGAATAGATTGGGACCGGGGCGCTATTTGCCGCCCCTGTCAAAGTGCCGCCCTGGGCGGAGCGACCCCCTCCCTAATTACGCCACTGGTTAGCAGGTCTGACTTATAAAGAGCGTGGAGTTAAAGGCCTTAGCATACTACCCTGCAGCACTCCGGAATTAATTGGAAGGTAATTTTATTTTTCTTTATTTTCTTTGGTTTGGAACGTTCTCTCACTTGGGTATTATTTTAGTAACTTATAGTAGGCTGGAGGGAATGTTTGATTTTGTAGATTAATCCAAGATGCCATACTTTGTTAAATTCGTGACCAATGTCAAGAAAGTCGGCGGAGCAGTATTGTTTATTTTCGAGTGTTTTGTTTATTACTTGAGTGATTATATGGACTTGCTGCGCCGTGGAATGAGCGCGACGAACACCAAACTGATTATCCGGAATCTAATTTTGAAGTTGAAGATCTTCATTAATTCTACCAATTCTAACAGTTTGGAAATTACTGGGAGCAAGCTTATAGAACGATAGGAAGCTATGTTTTTTCCTGGCTTACCAATCAATTTGATTTGGGCAACTTTGAGACATTTTAGCCAATATTCAAGTCTCAGTATCGCATTATAAATGTAAGTTAACAATACAATGCTGTTTCTTGGAAGTTGGCTCAGTATTTTAGCTGTTATTAGATCAATACTAGGAGCTTTTTTGGGATTAAGCAATTTTATTTCAGCAGTTATGTCCTTTGTTAGTAAATGGTTTAATATTTTGATATGGTTCTAGAGGAATGGATAAATTTTGTTCAATTTCTTGATCTGGTACATTGTCTAGTGGTTGAAAAACTGTGATTAGATGCTTTGTGAATAGGTTAGTCTTTTCTTTATTACTCTTCGCCCAAGGTTCAGTATTATTTTTCCTTATTGGTGATACATTTAGTTTAGGGTTTCCGAAGTTTTTGATTGATTTCCATATAGAATTATCAGTTCTAGTTAGTGTGGATATATATTCTTCAAATTGTTTATTTATTACTTTCTGTTTTCCATTTATTACTCAATAGATTATAAGCATTTTTATAAGTGGGTAAGTGACTTGTTGCCAATTTGCTCTAGCACGTTTTTTTTTAAATTGTTAGTAGTACGTCGTTATTTAATTTCTTTTGAAGAATCTTTGGTTTTGATTGCTGTACGGCTTGATTTACTTTTGTTATTAGTTCTTTCGTAACCATCTCTATTTCTTTAGGCTCTTCGAGTCGAATTTTTAAGTTTATGTTTTCACTTACTGTGTTACGATAAGTATCCCACTTTGTTCTACTATTGTGTAACCTTGGTGCGGGGTTGTTGGGTTTAATAGTTGTGTCCACTATTATTAAGATAGGAGAATGGTCAGATGATAAGTCAAAGCTAGATACTAGTTCCGTATATGCCGGATTGATTCTGTTTGCGACAAAGAAGTCCAAAAGGCCAGATTTTTTGGATCGGTAGGCCAATAGGTTGATGTTCGTGTTGATGATTTAGTATCTATTGTCCTCTATTGTTTTATGAAGTTCTCTACCTTTAGTTGTTATTAGACGTGAGCCCCATCTTATGTATGCTTACTATTGTAGTCTCCTCCGGCTATGAATTTTGCTCCTAATGTTTACCATTTTTATATTGTCCCGAGGTGGGCAATAAACTGCTGATAGTGCCAGTTCATATGGCAGAGTTGTTACTTTTACTGTGGTTGCCTGCAAAAAGTTTTCTTGATATTTTAATTCTTCACGTGTTGGATAGGGCGCTTAATGAGGACCATCAGGATGACTGGTATGGTATATTTCATAAATAGGTATTTTTTTGTGAAGTGGGTTTTGTATTATTTTGATTATATGCTAGGCAGATTTTTATTTCTTCTTTATGTCGCATTAATCCATTAATGAGGTTTTCTTATTAACGTTGTGCCTACCGTGTAATGTATGTTTTAATGACGACTCTGTAGGCTTGTTCTTCTTTTATTTGGTATCTATAATGTACAGAGTGTCCCAGATTCGATGGGATTTGGGGGTTACACCTATTTCCGCACAAGATAGAAAAAAATAGTTGCACATCCATGGACCTGTTTTTAAAAAGAAATCGATTGGCGTAAACCCAATCTTCATATCACTAACCGTTTTGGAGATATAAGCCAAAAGTCATTTTTGGTCGATTTCCATAAAGGGCCATAACTTCGTTGTTATGAATATTTTTTTAAAACTGTAAGAACATTTTTGATGCAGATGCTTCCGATACTGTTAAAATAATATTTTTAACTCGTAAGTGTTGTATTTTTTAAAATGGGGATCATAGTTAGTTGTCACCAAAAAATTGCTTATTTTTTGAGCTTTCCAAAAGTTTTGTTACCTTTATTTTCAACATTGTGACATGTATGGCCATTTCATTAATATTCTTAAATATTTTATGGATCTTCCCCGTAATATAGCGGGTTTCCATGACAACGCATGAAGTTGAAAAATAAAAACAAAATTTTTCTGGCATTTTGTTTTTGTGTTATAAATGTGAAAAACTGTAAGTATTTTGAAAAAACCAGATGTGATAAGTGCTCTCTAGAAGCAGAAAAATTCACGAAAGGTTGCAAATTCATGTTTAAATTTATATCCTAAAAAGTGGAAACTAAATATTAAAATACTCGCACGACTTCCAAATAACTCGAAAAGTTTTGGATAAAAAATTTAGTTCATTTCGCCCGTCTTCACTAGTTGCCGGCATTCTCAGTAATTGCCGATTGGCGTACTCGTGGTGCGTTGAATTTATACCTGCAGTTGTGACAGTACTGTTGCTGTATTGGGTTCATCGGGGGGACAGCGCTAGGGAATGTTTGATGCGGTATTATATTTTGTGGTATGTTATTGTAGTTTATTTGTTGTAATGGAATTGTTGCGTGCTGTTGATTATTTTTTAATTGTGAATTTGTGTCATTATTAAGATACGCCACCGGCGTATTGCATGAAAAAGGATGTGCGTACATGTTCGCATTGGAGCTGATTCCTTATATTCTTTGCTTTCTATTCACTTAAAATGTAATAAGATTAATAAACTTAAAATTAAATTGATAAATAAATTCGCCGACTTAGGCAAGGCCGCGGCTTCGCCTTTGCAATAGCGCAGGTATCCAGGATAGTCCGGCACTCACATGCGGTCGGCTTGCAGGTGCGGACCAAACTTTTTCTTTGGTAGTATAAGTACCGATATCGCAATAATTACAACCTACAGGTTGAGCTAGGCGAGGAAGTTTATTTTCTAAATAATAAGACAAATTTCTGTAGTATTTCTTGTTCTGATGAATTAATGATTGTGTACTTGTTTATCCGATGATTTTGGAGTTTAAATTGTGCCTGCTACTAGATATCTGTTATAAACCTCTTTTAAAGCTTGCAGATACCGAGAATTGCATAAATATTGTGTTATCATGGGTAAAATCAGGGCAGTGTAGAATGATGTTTATGAGTGGGCGTTAATTGAAAAATAATCATTTCTATTTCTTAAAAGTTTAGCGTTTGATCCAGGAAATCTTCAAATATGTGGGAACATTAGGGATAATTGGCACTATTATGAAAACTTTGCTTTATATTCCTTAATAAGAGTTCACTTTGCGGCATTTTATATACTTAGGTATTAAATCGGCTGTGGTATGTGTTACGTTCCGTATAATTCTACATGCAGTTGATTCATGGAACTTTACAATGTCCAATGATGATACAAGATCATGATCCCGATCCAGATGTGTGACAAAAAAAGATCGATCAAAACAATTAATCCGCGATTAACACTTTTTTTCATCTTGGTTTAGAATTCATTTTGATTGGTGCAACCCATTCCGGGCGTTTTGTTTCTTACATTTCTTTTAGCAGTTACTTCTAAGTCAACAAAGACCGTAGTCAAAGATTCCTTGGTTCTTATACTGATGACATTTTGCACATTGTGAGAACATTTGTACTTCATTTTCAATTTCTACAATATTCACAGAGCACATAAATTTGAAAACTTCCTTATTTTCTGACATACCATTTGTGTGTATGTTCTGATAACTCTTAGTTAGTGGATTTATTGGTGGCTGTTGACTCATTGATGTGGGGTGGCTGAGAATGTGGCTGTTGAAACACTGCTACCACATATATCATATTTGCTATTTACAGCATACAAAGAAAATAAGATTTTATATTTTATACTCTAAGCACAATTTGAAGCATAACTTTAGTTGCATTTTAGTAAAGAATTGGTAAAAGAAACGTGGGGTATTGAATTTTTTCTCTTAAATTATGGAGCATACCGATATAGTAGGGACTTATATACATGAGTGTCTTTAAGTATCTTAAAACAATCATGTAAAATACATAACCCGTCCAAAAGTATTAAACCATATAACACAAAATATTTTAGTTACAATAATAAAAAATCTTTTTTTCTTCTTCTTCCATAGCGCTTCATGTCCATTTTTGAACTAACGCCTCTTCAATCTCTCTCCATTGTTCTCGGATGCTTGCTTGTTGAATCCATTTAAGGCCTGCTGTTAATTTGAGGTCGTCTACCCAACGCATAGATAGTCTATCCCTAGGTCTTCATGTTAATGTAGCTTTGTGCCATCTATCTGAATCGCTTCTTGCCACATGTCCGTCCTACATATGTTCATTTCAGTTTTGCGGTCTTTTCTGTTACGCCTGTTGCTTGTCTTATACAGTTAGTAGATTTCCTATCTTTTAATGTTATTTCCAGCATTGTTCTTTCTGGTGTGTTGTGTTGTTCTTAAATTGTTCATATTTCGTTGCGTCATTGTCCAGTTTTCCGCTCCATAACACATCACAGGTAAAATGCATGTGTTGAATATTTTTGCCTTGAAATCTATGGACATATTTTTATTTTTTATTATAAAGTTTAATTTTCCAACTGCCGCCCATGTCTGATTAACCCTTCCATTTGTTTCTACGGTTTGATTTTTTTCTTGTTAACACGACTTTTTGTCGTAAATTGATATATTCTTCCATTATATATATTTCTTTGTTTTCTAGGTGTATTTATATCCTTCTCTTTAAACGGTACTTTGCTCTAGTCTGGGTTCATCTTTAATGTCATTATTTGCTGTAGTTCTTTTCTAGTTTTCACTACTATATCATTTGCATAACTAAGGTTATTAAGGTATTTTCCGTTGATGTTGATACCTCTTTTTCACCATTCTAATATTTTAAACACATTTTCCAAGCCTAACGTAAATAATTTTGGCGATAGGCTCCCGAATAGGCAGGGTTTAAGATATATGTATGTATATATATATATCTTGAACCATGCCTCTTCAATGGGTTGATATGCGTCCAGCTTATAAGTCAATCTATTATTTTACTTAACAGTTGGTACAGATGTGACAAGAATCTTATAGGTCGGTAATTTTTTAGTATTTTTCCGTCTCCTTTTTTAAATAATAAAATAACATTAGTGTGATTCCATGCATTTGTGGTCTCACCTTGTTGGAGACATTTGTTTAATACTTTTGTTATTATTATTACAGTGTCATCCCCTTTGTTTATCATTTTCGTAATGCTCTGGTCTTCTCCGGGTGCTTTGTTTCTTTTCATGTCCTTCAAAGCGTTTTCACTTTTTCTCTCATAATTTTTGGTAGTTTTTCTGACCCCACATTTCTTATCCCTCGTATCCTTCGTATGTTCTTTTAGTTGGGATTCATATAAGTCGGTATAGTGTTCCTCAACAATCTTTAATATTTGTTCTCTGTTTGTTATAATCTTCCCTCGTTATTTATAAGAGTGTGTTTATGTTTTTGTTTCATTTATTAGTTTATCTTGCTGTATTCTGCAAAATTCTCTTATTCTTCTTCGTATTTTTTTATTAATCTCCACGTATTCAATCGTCTCTTTTTTGTTGTTTTTATTTCTTTATTAAGTTGGTCAATAACTATTGTAGATTCCTCGTTTTTTTTGTTGCGTTTCTAGTTTTCTTTCTATGGTTGTTTTAAAATCCCATAACGTCCCATATGTTATTATTATGTTCTTTTCAGAATGTAGTTTCTGTCTCTGTAATTTATTGTCTATTATTACATTTGATCTGAACATTCTGTGGTCACTTCCAGTGTCAAAACTATTTAGTACTTTAACATCTTATTTTTATAGATGTAGTTGATTCCATTTTTCGTGGTTTTGTTTGGGGCGATCCATATTTACATTTAATTTTTACTCTTCTTAAAGAATGAGTTTATTATATATAATCTAAATTCATTCATAAAGTTTATTAGTACTTCTCCTCGCTCGTTTCGATGATCAAAGCCGTAATCTCCTATTTGCGTTTCACATTCTTCTTGTTTTACACCGAGTTTCGCATTGAAGTCGCCTAATGATTTTAAACGATCGTGGATTGCTCTTCTTAGTTCCTCATAAATAGTTCTTTTTCTTCATCTGTATGTGTACTGGTTGGGGCATAAGTTTATATTATTTTTATGTTTGCCCTTCTATTAATTCTTAAATTAATACAAGGTGTTGAATGATTCGATGTATGGGGCCATACGTTTATTAATCATAAAGGGCACACCACTATAAGTCTCTCCTTTGTACACAAAATGATTTTCCGACTTTAAGGTAATATATTCTCATTTTCTTTTAATTTCACTCAATCCTATAACATCTTACTTGATTTTCTCTAATTCGTTTTCCATTTTGATACATTTGAAAGAATGAAAAGGAATTCTGAAAGACGTCTTAAAAACGTCTTATAGATATTACTGTAGAAAGTGGAGAATACTTTGTAGGTGGCAAAGAGCAATAGTCACTATAAGCTCCAAAAAATTAGAAAAATAGTGTTGTCACTTTTTGAAGAGGGTTTATGTGTTATTTTTTTATGTTGAAAGCCTTTCGACCTATGTCTCCGGTAGCATTGCAACTTCATGGATTTATTGTACTTTTCTCGTTTTCTTTACAGCACTTTTCCTTGTACCAGTTTGTACAAATCCCTTACTGGATAGTGGATATATTCTTCTGGATTGGTTTTCCATGAATAATTTGAATCGTGTGAGTTAAGGCCTCAGACAAAACATGGATGGCTGTCACATTGCCTGCATTGTACAATCCTATTTTTTTAAGGCGTCCTCTGAGAAAACAGTGCCGTGTGAAGAGACATGTAATATATGGTAACTGATTCGTCTTTTGTACTAATAGTTCTTCAATTCTTTTACGAGATAGTCCTTTTGTGAATGTTTTTACATATCTATTCCACTATATTTTTCCAGTATTTTTTATCTTGTTTTCTGATCCATTCTTTCACCCGGTTTCGTATCTTATCTTGGTGATCCTTTTATTTTAAATATAAATACAAGGTAATCTAAAACAGATTCCATTATCTATATTCTATATTTATTATTGTAGATACAACATAATGAGCAAAAAACTGATAAATAATGGGTATATGAGGTGATCCTAGTTGAACATTAGGATTTAAATTGCACGCCGTTTGCGTTCTGTGAACGTTGAAAATTTGCATTTGCACAAATGGTATCTAAAGACATGGCAAAGTTCACCAAAGTCCACCAGAAACGTTGTATATTTGTGAACTGAGTTTTAGAGAATACAGCAGTTGATTTTTGAACTATGAAACTCATTTTTTAAGTAGCTTTGTGAATCATCAAAATTGGCGCATCTGGAGTAGTGAAAAAATACGTACTATTCATAAAAATCAACGCATCCGCGACAATGCATTATTTGGTGTGCATGGTGAGCTGAAGAAAACATTGGCCCGTACTTTTCTGAGGACGAAGCTGGCAACGCGGTTACTACCAATGGTGTACGCTATTGGGAAATGTTAAACTTCTTTTGAAATGAAATTAACCATTTGAATTTGAATAACTTGTGGTTTCAACATGCCGGAGCCACTGTCACACAGCACGTAAAACACTCACTTTACTTCAAACCAAATTTCCTGCTTGTGTTATCTCGCAAAGGGTGACATCGATTGGCCACAACAGTCTTGCGATCTAAGCCCATTAAACTTTTTTCCTATGGAGGTACTTGAAAGAGGGACTGTACGTCAATAACTGGTGAAACAGAGTCGCATTTATGGAGAGTTTTCCTAAAGAAATGTGAAGGACATTTGGCCAACATCATATTTGATAACAGCGTTCGGATAGTTCTAATAATCACCCCATATTAAAAATTACGTCTGGAAGGGATCCTCGCTCTTTTAAATGCAGAAATCTAAACGTTTAATGAATTGTTCATTAATTTTTCATAATTCAGTGTTTTATTTTAAAGTTATTATAGTGCCACGGTAACATTAATACACACACTCTTTAAAAAAAATCAAAGAAATCTAGTACCTTTATGTCAGGTTTTGCTTAATAGGACATAATTCTAGTAAACAAATCTCCAACTCATTTTGCTCATATGTGACCAGTTGCTCCATCTTGTTGAAAGTTTTCTCTTTTTTCAATTTTAAAACGATAAAAACTCCAAATGTACCATTAGTACCTTTAAAACGTAAGGACCGATAACTCCAAATTTTTCTGTTACTTTTAAGGGAAATTCTTAAAACATTAATTGTTTTCGCAGTGACAGAAATGGAGAGTTTTGAATTGCTAACCGTATTCTTTTTAAACTTTGTGGCATACCCAAATCTATCAGCTATCAGTGGTAACAAATTTATTAACCCAACTTAAAAAGATCTTGTGAGTGGGAATTGCATCTAGCCTTGGGATATTAAAATGCGCATCTGAGTAACCAGTCGCGGCCCATTGAATCTTTGACCATTGTTCCATTTGCTTTTGGCCAACTATAGTTGCACCATCTGACGTTGACGTATACTAAAGTACCTTTTCTATTAAGAGAAAATCTTTCAAGGGATTTGAAAATTGTTCATAAGTGGACTGCACGATATTTCTTTTGAATTGGTAACCTTGCGATTTCACGTTTGTATCATACAGTTTGACGTTTTTGACTGCATACGTACTCAGGACGTTATGTCATACGGACGCTATTTATTTTGTTTCCATGAAGTTGAAAATTTCCTCTTGGCCAAAAAGTGGAATTAACTTATGAACATTTTTTACGACTTTTGACGTGGATTATCTCAACAACAGTGCGTCGATCAACTCATTTCGACTTTTAATTACGAAGCCCCACACATAGCTACTGTATATTATTGGTTCAATGAATTTCGTCGTGGTCGTAGATCGATGGTGGATGAATTTAAAGAAGGTCATCTAAAATCGGTTAAGGTGTTGCTAGCAAACATAGATTGCGAAATTCAGGCAATTTTAGGCATGAGCTAGTATGACTAGTATTCATTCAAAATTTCATGTACTTTTAACCGTGAAAAAATTGCGTACGCGTTGGATCCCGCATAAGTTAATGATCGTTCAAAAACAAACTCGTGTCGATTGGTCGAAAGAAATACTCAATAAATACGACGACTGTGGTGCTTAAAAAACGGTTTACAGCATCGTCACAGGTATCGAAACTTGGTTTATGCGTATGTGCCCGAAAGTAAATAGCAATTAACTGTATGGGTCTTCTAAGATGAGTCAAATCCATTAAAAATCGTTCGCCCTCGAAGCACTTCGAGGCAAACCGTCGCCTTTTTTTGGAAAAATTGGACATGTAACCATGGTTTTAGAGGATCGTAAAATGGTTAATTTTGAATGGTACACAACCATTTGTTTGCTTGAAGTATTCGGGGAAATAAAAAAAACCTACGTGCAACACCGGATTATTCTCCATCATGGCAATGCGAGCTCACGCACATCGACGCAAATAACTGGCTCTTTAGTCACTCGAATTGATGGGTGATCTGCCGTACAGTCCTGATTTGGCCGCTAACGATTTCTTTTCGTTCCAACACATAAAGAGCAAACTGCGTGGACAACGATTTTCGACACCGGAAGAGGCGGCCGATGGGTTAAAATCTCATGTTTCAGAGATGCCTGATTCGGTATGGAAAAAATGCTATGAAAATTGGTTCCGGCGTATGCAACAAAGCGTTGGCTGTCAGGGAGAATATTTTGAAAAACAATAAAAGATTCCAACATTTCTGTTAGTCTTTCGCAATAGATATCGTGCAGCCCGGGTATACATATGCATCAGGCTTTTTTGCAGTGTATGCATAGCCACAACAAAATAAAATGAGTTCATTTTATGGCTCCTTGTATATACACACAAAATTCGCTGGATGAATTAGTACGTTGTTATGCGAGGCATTGCTCACTACTGGCTTATCGCGAACGCTGCAATTTTAGAAGCTCAAGTCTGCATGTTGACACGTTCTCGTCTGTCATTAATTTCAAGGTTATGGTACACAGCTAAGGGTGTTGAATATAATTTGTACCGGACTGTATCCGGCAAAAGCAATAAGACAAAGTGCAACGCAATTCTTGCTGACTAGTCGAGTCCCCACTTCTCTGATCAGTGCTGTGGTAACATTCTCGGTTGAAGATTGAAAACAACGGCTGAAGTGCTACTGTGCGAGAAGCGATTATTAACGTATGTTTTGATTATTTTTAATTATATAGCGCAAATTACGGTTTTACCTGGTTCTCTTTTCTTATTAACCATGATCATGTATGATTTTATTTTCTGGGGTTAAATAACCTTTTCGTTCGTACATGCACATGCTATTTGCTAATTTAAATTTTCAAATTTTGCCGTTATTTGTCAGTTTGCTAGTTGAAAAGGAAAATAAAAATATTATTTTAACCGTTGGAATCTCGTACTGAATAACATTTAAGGCGATGCTGCTTTATTTATTCACCTCGGCACTCAACGCCGTAAAATTTAATATCCAGGAAAATACGTAAAAATGTAGGTGCAAAATGGAATAGACCGTTCTCTATTATTCGAGTACGATATTAAATTTTAAGCACTCGATTCTGCGGATGACACAAAAAAGTGACCTCAACTTTAAAAGAAAATTCAAAGGAATGGTGCTTATTATTGTTGCTAAAAATAAACTAACAAAATAATGCTTATTTTAATATTGAGATAATCTCCAAATTCGTGTTTTATTAGATTTTAAATGCAAATATTAGGGTACTGCATACGTTTTTTATTTTTTAATATCAATTTTTTTCATATTTTGAAGAATGCGCGAAATTAAAAATCAAAATGTATGCCTTTGTGTAGTAGCCATCTGGCTCCTATGTCTAGTTGGTACTATTTTTGTGGCTTGGAATCAAAGAACTGAAATAAGAAGGGTGCCTTATATTTCCTCCTTGGATCGGAAACGTGGAACAATTTAATTTAGCGCCCTTTCATAATAAGCTGTTAATAAAAAATACGAAATATGTAAAGTTGATTCAGTGCAAAGCTTATGCGCTCGTTCATAGCGCACTCTGTTTTATGTCCAAACGTGAGAAATACTTAAAGTTGAAATCTGTTCAACTTTACTTATTTCTTGGGTACATTTGCAGTAATTTTCAATTTTTCCCTATATTAATGTTGGCAGCAGTAACAGAATGTTTGTTTTGATTTTGAAAATGCATAACTTAACTTCAGTATCGTCGACATTTTGGCTTCGTTGTTACAACTGGTAGGGAACTATTAATTAAGTTAGTAAATATGCATCTGTTCCTACACCATAAAGCGGCCCGACGTTGTGCACGAACGCACGGACCTCCTCGTTTAAATTAAGCGCTCAGAGCGCGGCATGCCAAATTTCGTATCGACCGTCTTTGTTTACTTTTCGTATAAATGTATAAGCGGTCTTTGTTTACTACGCACGGACCTTTTCGTGTAAATCAAGAGCGTAGAGTGCGGCACGCTAAATTTTATGTAGGCCGTCTTTGTTTACTTTCCGTTCAAATGTATAGGCTGTCTTTGTTTATTACGCACGGATCTCCTCGTGTAAATCAAGGGCGTTGGACAACGCCACATGACGTTTTTTTACATTCTGTTCAAATGTAGATAGATATTAAATACTAGTTTTTAATTTATATAATTTTTTGTTTAAAATAGCTTCCTGCTCTTCATTTTCAGTCTTCTTCTCTTTTCCTTTTTTGTTGCGCATTTACTTTTCATATGTAACATTTTGTCTTAATAATTTTTATACCATGGGTGTGTGCTTTATTAGTACAGCTTCTGAGATTCAATTTGATCTCACGATTAACTTTTTGTTTCTTGTTATTTTAAATACTTCTCTTTTATTGAAAAGTATTTTTTTCAATTGTTTATGAAAAAGGTAATGGCAAATATTGATGAAAATGAAGATTATGTTTTTTTGGTATATTTCTATTCATATATTAACACCAGGAAATGTAACAAAAACTTGAAGAATGGTTATCGTATATTTTTTAGTTAAGCAGTCTCACACACCAAAATGAAATTATCAATGACCTTGACTTATGAACAATTTACCGCTAAGTAAATTAATAAAAAATAGAAAATAATAACTTTTAGTCTTCAATACAAGGAACTGAAAATATTTAAAATTGTCAGAATTGTTTAACTTTGATCCAGTTTTTGATACTCTATGTTATTTTTATTTAACAAATTTAAAAATGTTGGTGTCTACAAAATATTTTTGTTATAGTTGCTGTTCACCTATTTCTTCGCTATGTCGCTAGAATCGAGAGAAGAAATGATGCCGTAAGTTCTTAGTTCTTGAACCATCGCGATATACATTTGTTTTTAATTGTTTTTTTTTATCATATAGCTTTGGATTAACACATTACATCATGCAGGAGCAGTTAGGTCTTGTGGGCTTCTGCACCTGCTTATACCATGACGTGAGTATGAAATACATTTACAAATTTAATTTAATCACATTAAATTTGCAGCTGGATATGGATGTGGTCAAATTAGATGATATTACCGGAGTTCGCATCCACACCATCCTCATTGATACCATCAGACAGCCAAGCCAGAAAATCCATCGCACGACCTGCTACTGGCTAAACCGATCTCGCGTAAGCTGTTTTAGTAATAATTTCCTTTTTTTGTCTCATAACCGAAAAACCTTTAAGAAGTTTTAAAATGCTTTTGTCACTACTTACCAATGTTACCACCACCTTTAAAGTAAAATTTCTATTGGTTCAAATAATTAAGAAGATGTATAGATCTTCTTTTTCTTTAGGTACCATTTTCAGGTCAAAGGTTGGCAATCGTCATCACTATTGTAATTTTAGAAACTACTGTTCTGAACAGTTCGCTAGAAGTGCAGCAGAACCACTCTCCGAGGTTTCGTAACCATGATATTTTTCTGCTTTCCACATTCCTTCTTCCTTGGATTCTACCCTGTATTACTAACTGTAGTCTGGTGTATTTTTTTCCTCTCGTGATATGTCCAAGATATTCCAGCTTTTTTTTCTTTATGGGGTCTACTAATTCTTTATCTTTTTCCATTTATCGTAGGACCTTTATGTTTGTTATACAATCCATGTACGATATTTTAAGGACCCTCCCGTACACCCATGCTTTGATGTTCTTGAGATTTGTTGGTAGAGAAGAGCAGTAAAAGTTTTTGCTAATCGGCTCTTAACTTTGAGCTCAAGTCTTTGTGACATAAGACTCGTTTCATTTTAATAAAATTTGCCTGAGCTTTTTCTATTTCTGTTTTGATTTCGTGGATATAGTGGTTTGTCTGGTTTAGCCTCATGCCAAGATATGTGTAACTGTTGATCTGTTCAGTGTTTTTTTCATCGATACTAAGATTTTAATTCCTTCTGTGAGTTTTGATATTCTCATGTTGTTGGTATTTTCGATATTAAGTATTATTCTTTGCTGCATGCAGTTATTTCGTTTATTAGATTTTGCAAATCTTAAAAGCTTTGCCAAGATGGCCCTATTGTCAGCATATCTAATGTTTAATTAGTGTTCCATTAACTTTTATTCTAGTTATTTCGAGATTTTTTAAGGATTCCTTCAGAATATGCATTAAAGAGAGTTGGCGGCAACATTTCCTTGTCTCACTCCTCTTTTTATCTATTTATTCTGATATTTGATTGTCGATGTGTATTGTAGCCTTTTGACTACAATGCAATTTTTATATAATCTTATTATTAGTTGATCGTAACGGACTTTATTGAATGCCTATTTTAATTGATAAAGCATGTATATACATCTTAGTTTATAGCTAAATCTATACATTAAATAAAAATAGGGGTTCTTGAGTCCCCAACCCCTTTCAAAATACTTGTCTAACTTCCGATATATTCGGTTACGGATAACTTTAAGAAATAATTTTAGTGTGGGACATGAAAGTAATGCTATGATAATCATTATATTCTTTTGAGTTTGTTTTTTTAGCTAAGCAGATAAAGCAGACACCAATCATTTAGGAATAATTATTGATTTGTGTATTTTATTGAATATATTGATCAATATATCCATATGTTTTCATCTTAATCATTTCAGGATGTCACTTGAGAGTTCATCAGATGCAAGACTTTTCCATCTTTCATAGTTTTAAGAGCATATAATAATTCTTTTTTTGGTGATATCCAGACCAATTTCATTTCGATATGAAAGCATTCCTCTGGACCAGTTCTATTATCTGCAAATAAATCATCGGTGCGTTCCTTCCATCGTCGAAGTTTGTCTTCTTTATTTGTTAAGATCTTTCCATCTTTATCTAAAAGAGCATTTGTTTGATTTTTTTTTAGTAAGCCTGCTAATTTTTTCACTTCTTTATGCAGGTTGAATAAATCGCAATACCTTATCTCCTTACCCTCTTCCTGATATATTTCTCTATTTCGTTGTATTCTAGTATATTTTTGTATATCTATCTTTTATTCATCATATTTAAAAACTCATCAGTCATCCATTTATGTTTAATAACTCTACATGAATTAAGTATGTCAACTTTTAGTGCTTTCCATATCCTGTTAACGTTATCTGATCTAAGTTTTCATAAATTTTCTTTTGGAAGGTTTTCTGTTATAATGCTCGTTCTTTAATCCAGGATTTTTTGGGTTTTTTTATTTTTCAGGTTAATTTTCAGGTTGGCAATTAGAAGATTATGGTATGATGATATGTCAACCTGTGGATAAGATTTGACTGATTTAATGGAATTTCTGTACCTGTGTGTAACGGGGATGTAATTTATCTGATTTTGAACTATTTTATCTGGTTTGTCTACAGGCCAAGTGTATAATCTTCTATTTGGTAATTTAAACCATGTATTAATTAAGATCAGTTGTTTCCCTTGACAAAATTCCTTTTTTGTTATATTGTTATAGTCTGTAATTTCTTATGATTTTGTCAATACTTTCTTCGCCAACATTGGCGTTGAAATCATAATTATTATGTGTCTGTTATTCAGACGCTCTAATGCGTTATTGATCTGTTGATAAAATGATTCTACTTATTCATTTCTCTTCTTAGGTTTGGCTTGAAAAATTTTTAGTTGCATAACCGTCACTCTGATGTTGGGGCAAATCCCACTGATTTGTTTGATGTTTTATCTAGTATTGCAACATCACACATATGTTGGGCATTGTTTCCTCCTGAGTAGTAGATTATTCTATTGTCTACTGTAAATTGTCTAGAGTTTAGCCATCTAGCTTCACTGACTCCTAAAATATTAATTATAATTCTATGCATTTATTGCATGCTATGCATTTTTCCAGGTTGATGCATATTTTTTACATTCGACATACTTATTCTCATAACTAACCTGGGGATTCTTAGCATCCTCTGGCCATCGAAGACTTGCTGGGGACTAAGGGTCATAGCTTCGTGATTTTTAGCCATGAAAATTTGTATTAGGGAAATTAATGGGATAGTTTCCTCCTTGTCATCTTCATCTTAACCATTTTAAGTGTTCTAGTTTAGCTTATAATATTCCAGTCATGAACCAGTCCAAGATTAGCTTTTTTACACTTCAAACTAGTATTAATGATCACTGGTGCCTTTCATGGAAGTAAGGATATAAGTAGGAATTAAATATGGGATATATAAGATTAGAAGATTAGGACTGATTCATCTCAGTGTTAGGAGAGAGGGTAGGGTTCGTTCCCTAAAGTAGCCCTATCTCTGCCGAGATCACAGCTATCACCTGTAGATCAGCAGGATAGCATATCACCAATGGAACCAAAAAGCCTAATATCCTAAAATATAAAGTATTTTTAAATCACTATTTCATTATTTTCTTTTATTAACAATGGATCTTGAATGAAATCATTAAACTCAAACAGCTGCAAATGCTAAAAGCAATAAAATTTTATCTGCGATTCTGTGGGAGTATTGTAACAGATTTTGACAATAGCTTAGAATTGTCTTACTTAATTTATGTTTGTTAAATTTAACCACTTGTCTTTTGTTGAGTAAAGAAATTATTAGCAGAGAATACCCTGTTTAAGGTTTAGATTAGTGTTAGTTTCAAAATGTGTATGCATCATTTCTGTATATTGGTCTCTCAATTGCTTAAAATTAAAATACATATTTTTGATATTGATTTGCGTAACCTTTAACTATAATAAGATTACGATCTGTGAATATCAATGTAATATTTTTTAACGAACATTTTTTTATAGTTCCCAGACGCAAAAATCCTTAATTTCTTCTTGAGCCCCCTGATGCACCACGAGGATATTGCCACTTTCCTCAGTCGTGTGTGGAGATTGCTTTTGTCGAAGCAGAATGAGCAGTTGGGGGTTAGTAATTAAACACATTTTTTTATTTAGTGGTTATATATTTCGTTGCAGATCAAGGGAGGCATGTTCTGCTCTGTGCATGGCCTATCTACAACCTACTAAGTGAATAAACCTGTAGTATGGTTTAATAGTTGTGGGGTGTGTTATTAAATGTTCTATAAAACGTAAATTCATACTTACGTTTGTTTTGTTTTGTCAGATTTATTAATCTGCATTGACTAGAAGTAGACATGGTAACAATGAGACTATATTAGTATACAATTATTTTGCTAATTTGATAGATACATTTTTGAACTTTGGCATATAAATATTAAGGGAAGCGGAGCATGTATATTTCTTCTAGTACACTGAAAACAAACTAAATTTTTTATAAAATATCATTTTTTGATATTTTAAATTCCACCAGAAAAATTTTCTTATATAATATATAATTCATAATTTTTCTATTTAAAAGAATCAAGTTTAGAAAATCGGAAAGTAAGTTTCTTTATTTTATATGAGATTATTAAAATGTTTTTAATGCGGCTAAATTTATATTACTGTATGTTATATAAATTTTCTTCAATTTGTGGTTTCTTGTTATAGAAACATATTTATGAAATATGTTAATTCGTGATGGAAATTTGGAAAATATCTTTAATGGAAAAGTCATGTGACATGCATCACATCTGAAATTTACAATTAAATCAAACATGCGAAAATATGTAAGATAACTGTTCATAAATTAAAAACATATTACTTCGCCTTCAATGAAGTGATATTAAAATTTTGGTATCTATTAACAAAATAGTTGGCTTTTATATTATCTCATTGTTACTTACGTAGTAATAATATTTTCTACTCTTAAATTTCCACAATATTTTTCTGTTTATCTAGTGTTCTAAGAGTTGTCAGCAACTTTGTATTCTACTGTTGTGGAAATCAAATATGTAAACATGTTAAGAGTTCATTAAATACATTTATAAACATTGTATTTTATTTGATTTGTAATGTTAGAAATATAGCAAGGGGTTCAAATCTATTATTTACTACATTTTGCTTTTAGATAAATAGATGAATGTGTTAGAAAATTAAATCCAATTCTGAGAGTTAATTTGATATATTTTTTTACCATTTTTGAGGAAATAGTAATATAAGTTTGTTAAATAGTAAGTTTTCAAATAATCAAGTGATAATAAAAATTAACTACTTATAATAATAAGAAGTTGGAAAATTCAAATATTTAGGTTGCTGGTTAAACTCAGATCTAAACTCAAATATAGAAATAAGGAGTAGAATAGAAATAGCTAGGCAA
Organism: Sinelater perroti; assembly: GCA_036346155.1. Taxonomy (NCBI): domain Eukaryota; kingdom Metazoa; phylum Arthropoda; class Insecta; order Coleoptera; family Elateridae; genus Sinelater; species Sinelater perroti. The sequence goes on along the minus strand of JARFIY010000059.1, from coordinate 652,858 downwards.
GGATTTATAAAAATGAAAACACTCCTGACAAATAAAAATCTAAATTTACAAATCAGATGGAGAATGGTAAAGAGTTATATATGGTCAATATTGTTATATGGAACGGAAGTCTGGACACTAAATAAACACGAAATAGACAAACTGCAAGCCTTTGAAATGTGGTTGATGAGACGAATACTTAAAATCCCATGGACAGCCAGGATTACAAACCAAGAGGTACTACAAAGAATGAACTGTAATAGAGAAATTATAACTACCATAAAAAGAAGAAAAACCGCCTACTTGGGACACCTACTAAGAAATAAAAAATATAACCTACCCCAACTTATCATACAGGGTAAGGTTGAAGGCAAACGCGGAAGGGGTAGAAGGAAAACTTCTTGGCTTAAGAATATAAGGCAGTGGACAGGCAAATATTTAGAGCAGCTGCAGAAAGAGAAACATTTGCCAATGTAATCGCCAACCTCTATTAAGAGAAGGCACGACAAAAAGAAGACAATTTTTAAAAATTCAATTAATTGTCGCACCATATAGTATAGGCAACACATCTTACTAGCCTTAATATCAGGTAGTCTACAAATTGGTAATTCATGAATAAAAAAATAGCTTTAGAAAGGTTTTTGAAATACACTTTGTTTTCATATTTCAGAATACTTTTTATAACACCACACATTTCTGCATCCTTCAAAAGTAGTAGTCAAACTAATTCTTTCATATTTCATCAAGGATATGGGCGTATTTGTCATCATATGCAATTAGAAAGTCTTTACCATTAAAAACCTTTGTTGGGTTTTAGTGTGCGTACCATAAAAATAAAGTTAGATTTTTTTACGTTTAGTGGTGCAGTTTGTATAGTCAAAACTTTTCAAGCCTCTGGTGGCACTATGAAATCTGTTATTTGTTCCTCAGTTAAAACATATTGTACACAAAGGGAATAAACCCTTCTTAGATAAGTACGCCCATGTACTCAGACCACCCCTTTTAATAAAAATTGAACTAGTCCGACTGGATACTCGTTTTATGCGCTGATGACGTTAGTGTGACGTATGTATTCTTCTCTAAAAAATTTCGAATGCAAAATGGTATTAATTACTGGTGCAGGTATATCCGAACATTCTTCCATATCATAACAGGTCTCATTCTTGAGTCCAACTTATTCCGAAGATTGATTAACATTGGAGCAAAATTGTTCTATATTCCATTTCTCACCAAGATGGCACTGTGAGCTTTCTTAGCATCACAATTTAGAAGTAACTAACGTTCAGCTGCAGTATAGATTTGGACATGTCTCAAGATGTTTTCTTTTTAGTTGTAACAAGATCAGGGGGCGAAACGGTAATATATACAAATGTTGAAACTCATAAACACCTTGGAAACTCAAACTTAGACCAACCAATCAACTATGAAGGTCTCAGCACTCTATATATTATCGTTCATGAGATATGTCACTTTAAAATAAAAAAAGCAGGAAAACCCCCCTTAGGGGTGTTTCAATGGGTCGGGTTTATGAGACATTCCTATTCTACTTTTTGATGAGGAGTTCAAAAAAGGTGGTCAGAAGTTTCGACCTAATTGTACAATTGATCACTATACTCAATTGTATATATTACCTCTAAGTATACTTATACTCCCAATTACCTCTAACAACACATGACCATTATTTGTGCTACACTTTGAAACTATCTTAGTACCCTACATACCTATTTAAAATTAATAATAGCTAGTAACTACACAAACATAAACATTGAAAAATGTCTATTCAGTGAATGCAGGAAAAAATATTAATATTTTGATAAAATGAAGTTTTTTTAAGACCAAAGACAATACCAAAGAAATATTAATAAATTACATTTGATATGTTAGAAGCAAATGTACTAATAAACAAATAAGCAAATGAAGTGCAATGAGATATGGAAAAATGAAGATTGAAAATACGAGCTTAAATGAAACGAAATAAAGGAATGGCAATTTCAATTTGAAATCTCTAATGAAGTAAAAATTCTACTACAATATTGTGGCAGGAAACTTATAAAAAGGTAGCAGGGCAAAGAACAAAAATGAAATTGATGCAGAAAAGAAGTTGAGATAGGCTACACATATGGTGTAAATGAGAATAGAAAGGTGAGCGAAGTGAATAACAGAATGGAGACATGAATGGCAGATATAGAGAAAAATTTCATATGTGATTTAACCAAAAGAGAGAAGAAACATTCAAATAAAGAAAAAAAGGGTTGAAGGTATGGGTATAATAAAAGTGTCAGAATTGGATATAATAATGTCATAAGTGTAAAACTGAAATATTAAAACTAATATTTGGTGACGATAAATGGAAAGGTTAAGCATATAAGTATTTACGATAAAATAGTAGGTTTTAAAAAAGGAAAGCAAATACAGGAAATAGAAGTTTGCAAGCATTAAATGATAAATTCAGAGAAAAACACCAGGAAATATTTGCGAAAAAAAAAATAGGAAGTGATATTGAAAAAAAGAAAAAAACAAACATACACGAATTTTTAAAGAAATAAATTAAGTAGCTAAGTAGGTATTTAAGGTAATCGGAACAATCAATACTAAAAAACAAACATCTTGGTAAAACGAATAAATAAAAAGAAGTTAACTAAAGAAACATGTAGGAAGATTAGTAGAAATGAATGGAAATGCAGTGGTAATAAAAAATGTTTAGAAGTTTATGCGAATCACAAGTTATAAAAATAATAAAACACTTGTAGTCTCACCGTTTATTGTAATTATAGGAGCTACAGGGATCTTTTTTTTGTCTGTGAGTAGTTGTATGTCATAAGAATCCATGGTGTTAGTTTTTATAGGATTGGAAGGAACAAGAAAAAATGTTGGTTGTGTGGAGCAGAAGTTGAAGAAAAAGGAAGGTTAAATGGGAAAGCTAGCCGTCTTAAGCATAAGTTATGGTGATGGACAGCTTGTAGAGGTTTATCAGGCGACATCGTTGCTTAAAGATGCATCATCTCTAATGATAGTATAATGTCATTTTTAATGTCTCATAGTGCAGCTGACTAGGATCGTGCAAGAGAATATTTACAATACTAAATATGAAAGCAATACCAGATGCTATGAGAAACAAAAATACTAATTGTGGGGGTTAGTGGTAATACAAGTTGTTGTATAGTCATGCTGGGGTCTTCATTTCCCAGGGCTTGACAGGTGTCTTTAGCATCAACATGCTGTCGGGGGCCATCTTGAGGCCTTCTTTAATAAAATGGGGTGCCGTGACATTTCCTTTGCTGCTCACAAGCCTCAGCACTATCACAGAGGCACTTTGTATACATGACGGCAGGCATTTCAGAGCCATCTTGGCAGATACAACGGCGATTGACCTTCCTGTCTTAAATGAAGTCCTTTTCTTCAGAAAAGAATTTCGGGAAACCAGCACTATCATGCTTTATTTCATTTAGTAGTGCTTAACCCTTTAATTTCCTGTTTATTTTTATATGTCGTTTTCAATATCAGCTACCAGTAAAGTATGTTTAAATAGTTTTTTCAATTGTTACTTGGGCTTTTACCTTTCCACAAACCTTTGCTGAAGCCTCAGTGGCTGTCCGAAGTCAGTTGGCAGAAAATATCTGGACGTTTTGATAATATCGGATTTTCCAATAGTACCCTTCCTGCAATTTTACATCTAGTCCTCCATGGGTGCCTTATTTAATTCCCTAGTATTTGCTGTCAGTTCTTTTATATTGGCACGTCTTTTGAAAGCCTGTTTGGCAACTTCAAATTCCAATGCTTGGGTGAGCGTTTTAATCAATATTTTTGGTTTGACCAATCCTATTGCTTGCTGTGTTTCCAGATTATTAATGTCGTCAATAAATGTTAGAGCCAATACTTCCAAGAAATCATTTTGGGCTATTGGATATGAAATGCGAATTAGACGCATTCTTGGAGAGTTTCGTCAGATTTTTCTACTCGATTTTAAAGCTATGTGCGGTAAATCTTGTCCAGATGAGCATTATATTAAAGCCTTTCAAGCCGTTTGACAATCTAGCTATAACTTTTGCTCATTAATGGGCATAGTTTGTAGCATGTCGAGAGCATCGCTACGTAGAAAAACAATTAAAGCAATCGCATTTTCAGTTTCTGGTCTATTTACTCTAGCAAGCAATCGCTTAAAATTATTTTTGATAATTTACCTAAAAAGACTCACCATCACACGTTGGAGGTTTGACTTTAATCTTCAGCATATTGACGTTTAAAAATGGCTCTCTCACTTGCGAGTTTTCTTGATTGTCCTCGTTAGACCGCCAAGTACGTTACTAAAAGAGATCTTAATTGGAAGCTTGAACCTATTTTTAATTTCTTTTATTTTCTCTTCAAGGGTGCACATCTGGTACCAACTGTAACGTTTCAACTCTTAATTATGGCGAAGAAGATGCTTAAATTTATTTAAACTATTTTATTTATCTACAACACTATTTATTTTGAGCTAAAATCTTTTACTTTGTTTTCTGTAACTTGACTTCTTTCATTGTTGCTCATTTGCGTGTTTTTTATATATTCAGAATCTGTTTTGAGTCTTTCTGTGTTCAAAATTGGTTTACATTTCTTTTGAAACACTCTTGCACTATTCTAGTATTCAATCGTTTATGAGCTCTGTGGGGATCTTAACGGGAAAGGCTCATACATCGAAAGCGACGCATTATTAGTCGCGAGCTTCACAAGGTGACGCCGCTTTTATGGTGGGGTTCGGAAATTTGTTCAGGTCAGTAGTCGTATTCCTTTCTCGAAAGATGAGCAGCTCCCGAAAATGCATTTTTGGCTGTCCGTCTGCCAGCCTGATGAACGTGACACTCGTCATGCGAGCTCAGGTGGTGCTGACACTGGTAATACAGGTCCTATGTAAGACTTGGATGTGCGATGATGATCACCAGACGGCAGACAAGTTCAGTGAGAACGCGATCGGTGCTTTGGTTTATAGTGCGCATCTCGTGGAAGGAGATGTTGGGTTAACTGCTCCTCAGGCAAATTCCCTCTTAACAAGCATGAGAAACGCGTACCACGCTCTGAAGTCGACATTTGTTCTTCAGTACTTGGGTAACAATAATGGCTCAGGTTCACGACAGAAGATTCTCGATGACACCACATCGTATGTCCGGACATTGCTTAGAGTGAACGAAACAGTCACCATCACGGTTTGGGATAGGACGTATTTGTAAAACCAGAAGAGTGAATTCTTCCCTCGCCAGATGACGACGTCGCGCGCCCTAAAGAATAGGAACCTGCAGAAGCTGATGACGATAATGACGACAAGTGGCTACATTGTAGATGTCAAACGCTTGTATGGGAAAATAATAGACGAAGTAACATTCCTCAAAAATGATGTTTTTGTCTTAGACAGAGGCTTCATGCCAATAAAAGTTGATCTGGAGGTTTCGAAGATTTAGTCATCATTCCACACGACCAGGTAGAAAAACAATTCACAGATGAACAGGCAAAAGAATTTCGACTCTGCACTTGCAACAGATAGGTTGTTGAGGCTCATTACCATACGGTGATACGTTATAAGTATCCGGTTTCTGTTGTCGACAAGAAGAATCTCACACACCTGCTGGACGACGTGAGTCTTGTGAATGCATTTGAAAACCCATTACTGGTTGGAGGTGATGCCGAGGATGTTGTTAAAAGGGTGAGGTCGATTAGTGTGAGAGACTTCAATAAGCTGAAAATGTTTGTTGAACATTACAACCTGAATCTCTTAAAAACTGCATTCGAACACTTTGACTTGAATGTGATTCCTATAATGGACACTTACGACATTTGATTGTCAAGTTTATACCAAAGAGTACTCACAATGTCGTATTATGACTTGGAGGAGTGGGATCCTGACAATCCACTCATTGAAAGGCTTAAGGATGACGAACAAACAAAAATATGGTTTGACGCAGTCCAAATAGAAGCTGATGATTCTCTGCTGGTTTGAGCAGTTAGGTCCCATCATGCATGTAGTGTAGTATATCATGTATTCATCGTTTTTTTTTTGTCAAAAAAGGACGAAAACATTGTCTGTGGGTTTTACTGTCATTGTAAAGCATGTGTTAAATATCTGGGATACAGACGGTTGCTCCCTGAATTCAGACCCCCTAGACATCACATGCCAATAAATCCCAACTTTACGTGACAATAAAGTAAAAAATCACAATGTAAATAAGACAACTCTGTTTAAAATAAATAATACATGTACATTTGAAGTAATAAAAAAAATGCATTGTTTTTCTAATTTTTTCGTCAATTTAACGCAACCTAAGGTCACATGTTTATTTATTCTGCTTGTACTCGTCAAGAAGAAATTCACATTCTATATGTCTTCCTATCACATAAGATACGCGTTTTCCATTTAATTAAAAATCATCAATTATCTCATTAACTAATGAATTTTAAACCCTAATATGCATATGTATCAACTCTACTCACAATGTCTTTTTATATGATATCTCACACATACCCCTAAATCTCTGGCGCCTTTTCCCATATACAGCTTTTTGATCTAATGTTTTGATATAATTTATAACTGCACGTAAAATTTAAGGATTTTAGCAATCAAATTTAATTAAATTTAATTAACTTTAATACTAGTTGTCATGCTAGGTCGTTGATACACAGATATTAAAATATTATTGACCTAAAACCGTTTTTGAGCTCAAATGTACTTTAGAGGAAAATAAAATTGAAGCAATGAATATACCCGACTCTTACATATTTAATATAGGAACTTTTAAAATATTGTAACTTTGCAACTTTGTATTCGCTCAAACTGAAACATGTCTTATTCGATTTAACTTACCAAACCGGCAAGGATGGAGCAGGTAACAACTTCAATTTTGTTTTCCGTTTAAGAAAATTTGACCTACAAATAATAATGACGTAGATATATGTATAGTTTCAAAAATTAGTGAGTTTGCATTTTGTTGCCATGAGGGCTGGCTGATTCGTGTGCTTCGCTGAAAATTAGGACAGAGGCATCCGATACACTAGATCTATTCCAAACACTTCCTAGAGTTAAGTAAATGCATTAAAAATTGTATTTTATGTTTACTTTTGTCAAATGACAAATATGTAAGCATATTGTTTTGATGACATCCTATCAGGGGTGGGGGTCTTATAAAGATTATATTTGGATCTATTCGCATTCAAATAATTTCTCATCCACCAATCCGAAATATAAATTGGGATCTTTTGAGTAAGTTGAAATAAATTTTAAACTAAACTTAAGGATGCAGTAGTAACATGGTAAATTTGTTGTAAAATCCAGTTCTTAAGATTGCTACATTAAATTTTAGGCTGAGGGCGAAGAAGAGAAAATTATGGTTTGGAATTTGGAGAGATGGTTGATAATAGAATATCCTAAAATTAAGTTTTGAAGGTAAATGAGTGGAATTAAGCATCAAGAATTAAAAAAGTTATAAAATTAAGAAACATATATTCAGATAAAAATATTGTGCAACAATCAAACCTACATATTCACGGTGCAACAAAACTTATGCAGTTAATATACCAAATTTTATTTAAGTATTCATTTATGGTTACTTATCACTAAGGCAAATTTCTTATTCAGAAAATATTGTACCATTTTATTGAGCTTATAAATACATGTTTCTTGATAGAAATGCCAGATAATTGTCCAATAACCGTGGAGTAACATATAGAAGAAAATAATTAGATGCTACCTATATGTTATTCAGATAAAAAGTTCAACTGGACCAGATAAGGAATATAAATTAAAATTTGAAACTGAAGAGATCTGGGAAACCAATCAATTCAAGTTTTTCTAGTAATTTCTTTTACATTGAGGCATACAAAGAACGCTTGGAATGTAGTGGGACTAACTTTATTGATCTAAGGAGAAGGGTCAGGGGTGGAATCTTCAGGCCTAACGGTTGGTTGTAGATGTCAGGTAAACGATTCAATCCAGCTCATTTGCCTTTGAACTTTCACAGAGTACGGGTCGTTTGTGAACTGGACAGCTGTTTCAGCATGTTTCCTTGACCAAAAAAGGCTTGTATAAGCAAGTTAAAGATGAAAGTGAAACTCATTGTTTTTTGACTCTAAAGAAGTTATCTATAAGAAGTTTGTAACACCCGGACAGATAGTTACAGTCTGAGAAAAAGAGTCATGCGCGTTTTCCTAGAGATCATTAAATGGTTAGATCACGAATTTTCTAGAAAATGCTTTGATAAAGGAATTAACTATATCTTAGATGATAAGCTCAACATAAAAGTATTTAATAGCGTAATATCTCACTCTGGAGTAAAACTGATTTCCAATAAATATTTACAGTAATGTTCTGGAAAATATTGAAAATAAGTCATATCGTTTAGAAAACGTGATCACTCGTGATGAAACCTGACTTTAGAAATAATTACTGTTTTATGCATTAGAAAAGTTTCAGTTTATCAATAATCAAATAAACAAAATTCAGTGTGATGATAATTGTTCTTAGGCAATACATGATAAAACCTGTTTTTATACTGTAAAAGTCATTCGAAGTATAGAAAGCATATCTAATTTTACCAAGAATCAGGAAAGAACGGAAATTAAAACTAAAAGCAATTCTGATAGTCTTCTTCGATGTCAGATGGGTTGAGTGGTGATTAGAAAGATTTATCGTAAACAGATGAGCAAAAGAAAGCAGAACTGTGACTGATTGGTTTATGAATCGTTCACCAAGACCGCACTGTAACGTAGTTTTGGCGAACGATAAGATTATATTGGCATAAAAAACATGTTTCAAGTCTATAGATGGGCATTCGCGTATTGATATTCCAGACGTTTTCGATCGGTGAAATGTTAAGTGATCGAGTCGGTCATGCGAGAGTTTCCACTTTGTTTTGGTGAAGCTTAATATGTTACGTGGCATATTATCTTGTTGAAAGATTGCTCGAGGCATCTTCTGAAGGATGAAAACTACCACGGGCTATAAGAGCGTGCCTATGTAGGTCTTATTGGTAATGTTATCTGTTATTCTGATTAGAGGGGATCTGCTGTCTTGTAACTGGTAGCTTCCCATACTATAATGTCTATAGTTGACGTTGTATTTATCATACAAATGTTTAAACAAAATCTGGATTAGTCAGACGTCTTACCGTTAGTGGTAGTTGCAAGAAAAAACCTTGAGTAAAGGAGGTAGACCATCGGTGCTTTGTAATGATCTACAATCGTTGCTCTAAGGCATTTGAAATCGCGCTACGATCGGTAATTTCAAGCCTTTGATGATGACAATCATCTTGCTGGGACTTTCTTCAATCCATTGGTTACTGCTCGTAAGAAACCAACTCTTTTATGTACACCAACAGTATACCCCCTTTCAAATTCGCCAACTTGTTGATGACGAGGTGTCTTTATATTGTGTAAGTTACACGTACCAAATCTGAATGGCTGATAACACCGTCATGTCTATTTTACATATGATATTACTACTTCCCCCAGACCCCATATCTAAGTAACGATATAACAATGTTATCAATACAATTCTCAAAATTGCCAATTTTTGTTCCCACGCAGTTTATTAATTCTATAATGCGCCGTAAAATAAGTACTGAGAAATTCGCCACTTTAATAATTCTGTATTTTAAAGTGGCAAGGCTGTGGCAATGTTACAGGTATTTCTCAACTTAGTGAAAATTAAATTTGGTACATGAATTTTGATTATGAGAAAGGACGTTTATGGTGTTTTTAAGTGTTATCTTGAGGATATATTTTCAGAAATTTAATCTATTGGAATGACTAATTTATTTTTCATTGAACCAGAATTGAATTTTTGGTACACGCGTAATTTGGGAAAATTAAAGTGTCATTGATATTTGTTCGGTTGAAAAATGTTTTTATTATATTCTGACCTTACAGTCTGTTACGAGTTTTGCCATATCGTTATTTGTAAGTGGTGTGGCGGCCTTTTCGCCCTTGAACCGCTTTATATCGCGGCGGCATGCGAGCCTTTGATATCAGCTACGTTTTGCCGTCGCACACAAACGGCATGGGCTTTTGCCCCGCAAGAATTCATGCCCCGCAGCGCGGCCACTACGGTCGTGTCTCAGTCCGCATAAATTCGCATTTCGCATCCCCGTAAATATTCACGCATCGCAGCTCGTCCAATTTGGTCGTGTCTCAACATCCCGCAGATACCAGATCCGCAACGCAGAGGTGGCCACCTTGGAATCGCCGACGAAGCCGAAGCCGAAGCCGATTCAGGTGAGCGATTTGGCAATTCATTGGTTGATATCGGTAGCCGCCCCCATCCGCTAACTCGACGGCCGTTTAAGGGACGATTTTGGCCTTATCGGCTGACCTTCCACTACGGACCGTACTACGTTTCCACACCGCACCACGAGAGCGGCTATTTACACGCCTGCCTCTCCATTTTTTGGTCCTTACGAGCCGCATCGATATCGTATCCTACACCGCATCCATGAGAGCGGCTATTTACACGCCTGCCTCTCCAGTAAGCTTTTAAATTCAGACCCTTTTTAATATGCAAAATATAATCTGGATTTTATTATATTAACTTTGTAGCCCGTCTTTATTGGCATTTTTGGGTGTGTAAGTTGCATTTAAGCCAGTTCATCGGGTTTTATAATACAAAATCCTAATTTCCCAAATCAAACAACCTACCAGCCACCCAACCTGCAATACCCAAATACTTAATTCTACCTAACAATGCAGTCTCAGCAATTACCCGTATCACAGACATTTTTAACATCACAATCACAATTAGCGCAATACTCGAATCACACAAAAAATAACGAAAAGACAAACCAAGCCATTGAAATAGACGAGGACTATGACGAGGAGGACCAACTAATTGAAAACACTAACAGCTGGCAAATAGTCAAAGGGCATAAACGTAAAAGAAATCAAAAATCAAACTCCCCGATATCAACAAATGTACAACAATCAGACTTAAATACAAACAGATACTTAGTTCTAGCAGAAAACCCTACAAATCAATCAACAAAAAATAATAATGAAGAAACCTCAGCCTCATTAGTAAACAAACCACCCCCCATTTTTATACAAGGTGTGGCTAACTATGACGAAATGATAAAAAGCTTAATTGATATAGCAGAAATTGAGCAATACACGACAAAGTGTTTAACTAACAATGTAGTTAAAATAAATGCAAAAACACTTGACACTTACAGAAAGCTAATAAAATACTTATGTGAAAAAAATATCGTACACCACTCCTATCAGCTGAAACAGGATCGACTATATAAAATAGTATTAAAACATGTGCATCACACCACCCCAACGCAAGAAATCATAAAGGCCCTGGATAAATTAGGTCATAAAGTACGAAATATTATACACATTAAAAAACAAACGCACGAAAGATCCACTCCCAATATTCTTTATTGACTTTGAACCGGCCAAGAATAACAAAGAAATATACAATATTCGATACCTGAGTAACATAGATGTCAACTTTGAGCCACCAAGAAAAAATGTAGAAATTGTGCAAAGCACACGTTGTCAGAACTATGCACATACACGAACATACTGTAATAGACCATATGCGTGTGTTAAGTGCGGTGGACCCCATGACACCAGAATATGTCGCAAAACCAGGGAAACTGAGACCACGTGTGTATTATGCGAAGGTTCGCACCCGGCCAATTACAAGGGGTGCTCAGTATATCAAGAATTACAAAAAAAAATAAAATACCAACCAGTGGTCAGAAAACCTATTTAGTTAACAGCATAAAATTTTCCAATCCTAAATCGACAACAAAATAATCAGCAACCCTCTATAACTCTACCACATCCATCTAACCTTACCTATTCCCAAATAGTCTCAAATCAGTTAAACCACGGTCACGACCTAACCCTTCAACAATTTCTAGACGAATTCAATGCCTTATTTAATCAATTACTCCAACAAAACAGCATAATTATAAATATGCTAAGTACAGTCATTATTAAAATAGCTCACTAATGGCTAAGTTTCTTCGACTAGCTTTATGGAACGCCAACGGGCTTCAATACAAAAGCCTGGAAATTGAAAACTTCTTACATGTAAATAACATCGACATTTTGCTTGTGTCAGAAACACATTTTACTGGTAGAACGCACATAAAAATACCACGCTATTCTGTCTATCACACGGAACACCCAGACGGTACGGCACACGGTGGATCAGCAATACTCATCCGTAGTTCTATTACTCATTACCAGCAACCAGAATATAGAACTGACTGTTTGCAAGCTACAACAATCCAAGTCACTAAAAAACTCACAACTTCACTCAATATCTCGGCTATTTTCTGTCCTCCCAGACTCAATCTAACTCAACAACTTCTCCAACTGTTTTTGAGAGTCTAGGACAAAAATTTATAGCCGGCGGGGATTTCAACGCCAAGAACACGCACTGGGGCTTGCGCTTGACTACAATTAAAGGCAGAACATTACTTAAACTCATTACAGATAACAACTATGACTTCCTATCAACCGATAGCCCAACATATTGGCCATCAGACCCTAACATAATTTCAGACGTTCTGCACTTCTTCGTAACAAACCGTGTTTCATCCAACTATATGAATGTCATCTTCAATTATGATCTGATGTCCGATCACTTACCGATCATCGCCACCATAAGCAGTACCATTATCTACAAAACACCTGTCCAGGAAAACTAACTGGGAAATCTTCAAGGCTCATATTGAACAGCATCTTACTACAACTATTAGCCTAAAAACCGCAGAAGACATAGAATTAGCAACGAATCACTTTATAACTATAATTCAGGAAGCGGACTGGAAAGCCATACAGCAGCCAGATAATATAAAAATAATGAGTCCCAACCAAACGAGGTCATGGAAATAGTGAAAGAAAAGAGACGAGCGAGAGCTAGATGGCAACGCACCCACAACGTTGAAGACAAAAGAATGTACAATCAACTAAATAACCATAATTCAAACACCAATTAAAATCTATCAAGAATGAATCCTTTCAAATCTACATGAAGTCTTTAAATGTCCATTACAATTCAATTTGGAAAGCCGCTAAAGGTATCAAAAAACCACAAATTTATATTCCTCCATTGAGAAACCAAAGGGGATCATGGTTAAGATCATACAAAGAGAAGGCAGAATAGTTTGCAAACCACCTAGCTGAAATATTTCAACCAAACTCTCTTGAGGTTAATCTTGAAATAGAAGAAGAATTACAATCTCTAATACAAATGTCCTTACCAATACGAAAGTTTACAGCCAAAGAAATAAAGAAAGAGATAAAATGGTTAAAAGATGGAAAAGCACCAAGTCAAGATCTGATTACAGTAATCGTGCTCAAACAATTACCTGAACAAGGAATAAAATGTTTACAAATTTTATTCAACGGAAGACCGCTGTATTTCAAATTCGCGCAGATCATTCTGGTCCCAAATCCGGTAAACCTCCCAACGAAATCAGTTCCTACCGCCCAATTAGCCTGCTTCTTCTATTATCCAAGTTGCTTGAGAAAATAGTTCTGAAAACTCATTGCAAGAAGAATGGTTGCCTAACCACCAATTTGGGTTCAGGCACCAACACTCCGCTATTCAACAATGCCACCGACTTACCAACATCATACAAACTACACTACAAATAAAGCGTTCTGCACTGCTGCTTTCCTAGATGATAGACAGGCGTTCAATCGAGTTTGGCACAGAGGATTAATACACAAAATCAAAAAAACTTTTCCTTCTGACTATTATCTACTATTACGCTCGTATCTCACACACAGAACCTTTCAAACAAGGATTGGTCAAGATGTCTCTCAAATTAAAGTAATAAAGGCAGGTGTACCGCAGGGAAGTGTCCTGGGACCTTTGTTATACCTGCTATTTACATCTGACCTACCCACAACGGAGTCCACTGAAATAGGCACATTTGCAGACGACACGGCGATGCTCGCGTGTAACCAAGACCCGATAGCAGCATCAGCTGTACTGCAAATCCATTTAAATCAAATCGAAGAATGGTTACTTAAGTGGAGAATCAAAGTAAATGAGACAAGTCGGTATATGTCACATTTACAACAAAACACCAAGAATGTTCACCAGTAACCCTTAATGGTACTACTCCCCCACAGTCCACTGAAGTTAAATATCTGGGGCTCCATCTTGACAAAAGATTAACCTGGAAAACGTATATTAATAAAAAGCGGAAACAAATGGACTTAAAAATGAAGCAGATGTACTGCCTCATTGGAAAAAAATCCATACTATCCTTAGAGACTGTTATAAAAGGCTGTTATCAGACCAATCTGGACCTATGGATGCCAGCTCTGGGGCTGTGCAAGTCGATCCAATATTGAAATGATTCAACGTTGGTAGCCGCACCTTGGTATGTGACAAACCAGACATCCCCTATGTGAAAGACCTAATCAAAGAATATACAATCAAACATCAAACCACAATGGAACATCACCCAAACGAAACCCTGGCACCATTGACAGTAAATCCGCAAAATTGACGTCTTCAGAAAAAATGGCCAAAAAACTTGACCGTCTAAAGAAGGGATGACTCCAATGGAAGTCTGCCCATCGAGTTTCGTAAACACATACTATTAGCTCATAGGATGTACATACATTCTGATTGCTGATTATAAATAATACAAAAAATAAATAAAAAAAGAGTTGCATTTATCAATAGCACACTTTAAATAGTACCATAACAATCACATGATTTTTGTAAGCACTCCGTGAAATCCAACTGATCATGGCAGTTAAATAGGAAGGCTTTTTACTATATATTTTAATAATAACTCTTTATATAGATAGTTGTCACTTTTGACTAAAAATCCATAACGTAGGTTGTATCATTCTATGTAATAAGTTTACGAGAAAGTTCTGCCACACTTGTGAAAAATTTAATTTTTGTGGAATTTGTGTTTATAATATTCCAGTTAGCTACTTCTTCGATTATAGATGGATAAAGCTAAACTTAGAATCCTGATAAGTTATTGTTGGAAGCGACAACTTTCATCAAGAGAGACTGTGGAGGAGAAGGAAGAGTAAGACAGAGAACCGCGGCAAGATGATACAAAAAGTTTGATTCTGGCGAGCTCGGTCTTGAAGATTAGCCACGTTCCGGCCGACCATTTGTTCTAGATGATGAAGACTTGCAAGCTGTTAGAACGCCGAACCGTCTTCGAGCACTCGCGATTTGGCTGAAGAGCTTGGAGTCGACTAGAAAACGGTATGGAATTATTTTCAGCAGTTTGATTTTGTCCATAAGAAGCCCCGATAAGATCTACACGAGCTGACCGAAGCACAGGCCAATATTCGAAATTTTCCGCCAGTGTGATAGAACCTTCTCCTTAACCTGATATTAATGGTAAGTAATAATCAACAGTAATATTTTTTTTATTTAATACCGTCATAAAAATGTTGCGTTTTTATAATTTTTTTTTAATTCAAATAAAATTGAGAGATTAGTCAATGACTGTTTAACCATTACCTTACAAACCAATTTTTTTAAATTTTTATATGCGAAGGAGCCTAACTATTTGAAAATGCAGAAGGAAATAATTTAGACATTTGTACTTTTATATATTATGATATATATAAATAACAGATATAAATAAACTTAAACCGACATTGTTTAATTTGCTGTTATATCTATTTATCTATCTATCTGTGTTAGCCCATTTCCATCCAAAAGCGAATATCAGCCTTCCGAATTTATCTCTAGTTTTTTGATTTTTTTTACTATCTCGTTTGCAAACGTCTTTTTCCTCTCTTTGGTATTCATGGTCTCCATTTCTGAATTGCTTTGTTTCAGTTGTTGCATAGTACGACCAGCCCATCTTCATTTCAGAGATGCTTTAGGTTAATTAAGTCTTTTGGTCACATTCCTCTTTTTACTATTATGGACTGCGTATTGTTATATAATTGTATCATTTCTGCCTTTAGATGTATGCTATGAATTACATATATATATTCTGCATTGATTTTTCCACTGGATATAATTCTATGGCATCAAATTCATTCTGGTAGTGTATAAAGGCTAGGTACAGTGGTGGTCTGTATTCATTTAATTTTGTATATTAACGTCCTTATCGTTAGTATGTAGATGAAAACATGCTTCTTCGATTGGTTGTTAATTTTTCAAATTGTTGTTAAGTCCAGTAATTATTATTCCAGTTATTAATTTGTATAATTGCAACAACAAAAACATTGGATGGTAATTTTCCAGTCTGCTTTCATTGCTGTTTCTATACAGTAAGTGTTCCATTCTTTTGGTTGCTTTTTAAACATTTATTTAAGAGTATTTTCAATGTATTGAGTGGTATTTATCTTCTTCGCATTAATTTCTCATGCTGATTTATTTTTTTTCCATATATTTTAAGCCTGCTGATACCTCTTCTTCATATGTCAATATTTCCGGCATTTCCTTAGAGTTTATATGTTTTACGTTTTAATTTCTTATGTTTCTTAATTTACTTCTGGTATTTTTTGTTTTTGTTTACACAAATCTGTACAGAACTCTTTCACTACTTTTAGAGTCTTCTTTTTATTATTGATTTTGGTATTGAAGTTATCTTTAATTTTATTCACTTGTTCTCTTCATAATGATCTTCTTACCTTTTATTTTTCATGTTTTTGTTTTCTTCTATTACTTTTTCTATTTTTATTTGCAATTGTTTTTATTCTCCTTTAGTAGATTTCAAGAAAGTATTAATATTCGCATAAGTTGGGGTATTTCTTTCATTACTTTTCAGTAGTTCTCTTCCTTCTTCGACCAGCTCTAGGTAGACTCGTCAAAATATACGTAGCCAGGATACTTCTTAGTTTTAGTTTTAGTAAATTGTTTGAATAGAAACTGTGATGCATTTTTGAAGGAAGAAATATTTTAAATTTAAACCTTGTCATAGACAATTCTTTTTTAAACTTAATTACGAAACAGATTTCAAAAACGTGGTTATATTATTTGCAATTGCTAAGAAATGCCTTGGCTACATTGTTGAGATACGTAATATAATTATTCAATGGGTAGTCTCTATTGAGGAAATAAATTATATCATATTGAAAGGTGAAGATGTTATTTTAATGGTTGTTTCAGTAAAGAAGATTTATAAAAGGATTTTGTCTTTACCTAAAACCGTTTGATTTCGGATAAAGCAATGAATACGCAAAGCCCCAAAAAAGTTGTCAAGTCAGAATTCATTGACAAAATCCATGATTTTAGCTGACGGGCAAGTGAAAGTGCACGAAATGGCAGAGATCACGGATATCTTAACTGATTGGTTACATTTTATTTGGTAAGATGAAAAAAAATTGCTTGCAGACTTATTCTAGAAGAAAATCGAATCCGTATGAGCATATAATTCGACTGTTTCTAAGCGCTAAAGAAGAATCCAAGGCATTTTTGTGACATCTTGAAATGTATTAAATATACAGCAAATGAAAATATCAATTTAAACAGTGACTGCACGAAATAAACCAGTTTAAAAAATGTACTGTCTGTTGAAAGGTGGTGGTATCATTTTTTTAGAACTCAAGGAAAATTTTTTGACCGGCTATCTTAAGATAAATAAAATCATTACTGCGAATACTATAACCTGAAATAGCCACAAATTGACCGAACTCTTACCCTCAGGATTGTACTTCTTCTTAAAACTGAAAGAACATAATCAAGTATTTTGACATCCCCTAAGAAACCTACATTCGTTGAAAAATTCTAAACATATGTTAGGAGAACGTTTGGTGTAAGCATGTTGAACTTGAAGGGGACTATGTCGAAGGATAGAGTACTTTATAAGATTTAAATTGTTATCTTCAATATCAAATCAAGTTACTCATCAAATAATTCTGATATAGTATTTGCTACTTTTTAAAAATATACACCATGTTGATATATTGTAGCTTGTTTTTATTTATGTTGATCAGTATTGCAGTATTTGAAAGTAAATGAGATATATTCATTATCATTAATAAAATACTCTCTTGCTGTATTGAAGTAAAGAAGGAAAATGGTGAAACTAGAGATACTAAAAGAAAATATGAATAAGTATGATTGCGCAACAAATGAATAATAAAATATATATAAAACAGTAGTATTTGAGAAAAGAACAAGTTTGTCGAAAAATTTATGAAAGAAATAAAAGAAGTAAAAAATAGAGTAATAAAATAATTAATAATAATATTTTATGATAATGTGGAAAAGAAACGGGAACAAAGGAAGGCTAAATTAGGCCCAACAAATAATTTAAAAATAGATAAAATTTTATAAAAGTAAACGAATCTAAAATTATACGTAGGCCCTTAAAAAATCGAAAAGTTTGGTAAATTATATTATAGTAAAATTCAATATTATGATCAAAATAAAAGATGTATCAAGACAAAAACAAACAACCAGTGTTTGTAATAAGGAATTGGTAAAGCAAAAAAAGCAAGACAAAATTGAAAAATTAAGAGGAATTTGCCTTACAAAGTTACGCAGAGTAATTTGTTGAACATACTAAGCATATCCAGAAAGTAATGAGAGTGAATCCAGAAAATGCGTTTAATTGGCCGCGTGGTAGCCCATTTGGAAGTCTTAATTTGGAAAGTCATTCAAAGCACTTGTTACAGCAGATATAACAGCGGAAAAGAAATTGGGCAGCGCAAGGGTTGGACTGTAAGGAGGTTGGGATAGCATTGCTATGGTTTGTTTAAGCAAAAACACTCTCACCAGCAGCGACGTAGTGAAGAACCCTGGTATTGGCGATGGGGCGCACACTAGTCTTTTCTTCAATCATTTAAGAAATTACACATAAAATGCATCATTGATTGCCTGTCTGGGTGGTACGAACTCCTTATGGACAACACCTTTAGAGTCAAAATAGACATGCGCATTGATTTCATCTTTAATTTACTCATTCGAGTATTCTTTGGTGGAAGAAACCTGGTAGTGTGCCGCTCAGAGCTTTTATCTCTTCGTCTCGATTGTACTTAAAAAACTACTTTTTATCACTAATTAATTATCAGTCTCCAAAAAGTCAAGCTCACTTCTCACATGGTCCAAAAGCTCACGAGAAATCTCTTCGTCGTCCAAAACCTTGGATATCAATTTAGCACAAACTTTCCGCATCTGTAATTCCTTTATGACAATTTTATATGCAATAAATTTGGGATTAGTTCAAATTTTAAAACTGTTTTCACCTTAGGAGCAATGTTAGAAGTGTCAGATGTCTTTTATTTTTTGAAAGATTAACCTAAATATTTGTGTTTTTAATAAAGCATCTTCCCCTTCGATCTTCTATATAATAGTAAGCGTCGCTGTAGCAGATATTCCGAGTTTAACGAAAAATTTGATCTATTCCCCACCATCAGGTACGAAGACTACCCCCCCCCCTCCCAGGCGACTCTTGCATGTACCCATAAGACTCAATAACGGAAAAATTAGAAAGAATAGAAATAGATGAGGAGCAGTAAACAACCTCTATAAAAATAATAAATTGCCGAAAAGTTATTGGAGAAAATAGTGTTTAAATATCGTCCTGTTTTTTCCGTAGATCTTCTATACGAAGCTCAATTTTCTAAGATTATGATGTACAAATAAACTCGAATTTTCAAATAAGTCAACGAATGTTGCTCTTCAACTTGGCAGTTGTATATGGTTTATTTATATAAATCATGGTTCCAGTTTTGTTGAAACCACATATTACTAAAATCTATTCCTTCCATTTGAAATAAAAGAATGAGCTACAGTAACCTGTAATTTTCGTATTTTTGGTGAGTGATGAAAAGCTGAATAGTTTTGTGCTCATTTTCCAGCTTTACTAAATATATCGTCAAAATTCGACGATATGGTCCTCATGAAATGTCGCACATGTGACATCCTCATCGAAAAATTTTATTTAGAAGTTAAGCAAATTTTATTTGGTAACAATAAAACTATTAATCAATAATGAATTAATTGTGTTTGAATGCATTAAAACGATTAGAATTCCAATCGAAAGTGTTAGACCAAGAACTAAGAAATTAGTTGAAGACGTCGCTGCAGCTGACAGCGTTTAGGAAAAGCTAGAACGTCTACTCGCCTGCAACCTACTTAGTTAAACTTGTCACGATCCTCGCCAGCTAATTCTGCAAAAAGATTCAATTTCTGTAAAATGTAAGTGGCGCAACAATTTATATCCAGACATTTTTAATTATTCTTGAAATAGATAAGTAAACTGGCCATATTTTTAAACCGCGAAATGGTAGAGCAATATATTTTACAGTAGAGAGATAATCCAATGTCATTTAGTGTGAACAAATGACAACAATATTATTTTTTTCATTATCTAGTTGCATGCAGGGATTTTAATGGCAGGATTGATTATTATTGTGACTGGGCAATATAAAATCTATCTGACGCGTTATTAAAAAAATATAAATAAATAAATAAAATCCAGGCGGTGATATAAAACAAGAATATGTTGGGGTTATGTAAATTTGTATATTAAAACAAATGAGGTTTGTCCGGAAAATATCTAGTCGCTAATATAACGAGAACAGTTTGAGCAACATCGATGTCGTCTGGCACACAAGCAGAGATGATTGATTAAAATGAACAAACGATTACGTCTTTATTGTACTAGATAACTGTTAAGATGTTAGATTAGTGTATGCAATGTAAGTATACCGAGCGAATAGAGCAACGAATTTGTATTTACGTTAAGTTTAAACATTCCTTTAAGTAACCTATTCGACTGGCTTCAAAATTTGCAACAAAGGATTTTGTAGTGTTTTGAATAGTTTAAAAGAGAGTGAACGACGTGTACTTAATTTGAAGAGATTGTAACTGTTTTTATGAGTGCATAGCAAAATACTTTCTGAAAAACTTACTATGTGCAAGCCTACTTACAATTAGTATATGAACTATGTTTATTATAAGTATCAAATGCATTGTCAGTAAATCCTAAAATAAAAAGTTACATATAGAATATGTCAAAACAGTATCAGGAAATGACGCCGTAATATATTTTTTTAAATTTTAACATTAATTTGTTGTTCATAGTTAGGGTGGCAGAGTTAGTTGACACAGATGTATACATACCAGTGTATACTTAGGTAGCATAGATATCTGGACTTCATAAGATAATTTTCAACAGATATTTGGCACGGTGTGAGGAAAACACTGTCATCGTTGTTACAATCTCTCGTATCGGGGAATTTAAACCGAATTTGAGTTTTAGACAGTTGATAATTGTATAAAGGAACGATGAAGAATCCGAAACGCCCCTAGCTGATGAAACATCATTGACTAAATTCTGGATTCTCAGGGAAACATGTTAGTCTGCAATGGATCATATCACGGTCTCGTCGAACAGCTTTTGAGATTTCGATCACTAGATGGTTAATGCAGCAGTCAAACTGTGGCGCAGCATCGATAAAAAAGGACTATTAATGTTCTGTAGTCCCAATAAGCTAGGGTAACCAGTTACGTATCGCTCACGCCAGGAACTTCTATATCACTATCGAGAAGATTCGAGCGCGTGCACATCATCTTCGTGGTCTTGCCGATCTTCAGAGGTTACAGATATTGCCTAATCCATGTTAATCGCTTTCCACGCTGGCTAGAAGTCATATCCATAGATTAAGAGGCTTCAATCATCACTCAAACGTTCTACATTCCTTGGATTGCCAGATTCAGTACACTGTTGCGAGTTGCAATCGATCAGGAATGACCGACGTATTCATACGAAACAATGCATCAAAGAAACCATACAAAAGTCCATTCAGACTGATTTCTATATCAAACAAAACCTTTGTGATGTGAAATCACCATGCCTATTAAGAGATCAGTCAGCCTGCGTAATGCAAGATGAGCGCTGAAGATTATATCACATCAACCTAATATCGTAAGTATACCAAGAGCACAACTACCAGCATGTAGCTCCAACTCGAACACTTACGGCGGAATACATTATGAGATTAGGAAGGCGTGCTCGTGTTTCAGACTGGCCAAGGTGAGTTTCCGTGATCTCAAACTAGTAGGAGAGTATTGTGATAATTACTCTCAAATATGTAAAATAGTTCTAGGTACTTATCTTTATTGTAAACAATATCTCGTGTGATTCTAGTCGAGCGTACTATGTGCCATCGGAAATGGCATTATATTGTCATTAAGAAAAATAGGATTTTATGTAGCGGCGCTGCCTGATGACTTATATTAGCGGTCTAATATTATAACTCGAGGCTAATGCGGCCAAATTTTCCAATTAAGATTCATTCAACCAATAGATTTCTCCGTTCCTTTCAAATCTATGAAATTTGTCACAATAGGTCTCAAGACACATCGATATAACGAAAAATCCAGAGATCAGCCATTTGCTCGTTTGCAGCTCTGGTGGTGGTATGCAATAAATGCTAAGACTATAACTTTATAATTTGAATGAAGGATGCTGCGCTTAGTTATAATATAACGTGGTACTATCTTTCTCTAAGTTAGACTAAAGGTAATGAGTCGCCATTTATGGCGTACGACTGATTAAAAGTTTGTAACATGAAAGGAAATGTTAAAAGGTATTTAAATTCGTTTAAACTCAAGCCTCTTAACAGCTTTGTTCAGTTGTTTTGATTTCTGGACATTTCATTTGATAGTTTACACGCTGGTAACATGCTTAGTTCCTGCAGTACTATTTTTGACGATGCTGGTACAAAGAGTATCTCACTCAACTGCAAGAAAGATTCAGTTGGAGAATTAGCAGCGCTTAATTACTGTAGGTAGGCTGGTTCAGGACAACGCCCCGCCACTTTGTTGAAATCTGGGCCGGGTAACCCAGGCATATCCCGACAAAGACAGTTCCATTCGGTGGTGTGATAAAACGGGATGTCTGAAAATTGCGTGTTCTTCCGCCTTAACAAGATAACATATTGTGGGAAATTATTCAATTGCTCTTGTGTATTCTTTTTGTAAGGGTGTTAATTAGTTTATTCATTAATGGTGCCATATTACGTTCTATTAAAAGGTAAGTACTTATCTAGCTGTCTTGTTTATACGCTTCATTTAATGTTGCGTTAAATGGTTCATTGTTATTTGGTAAGCGCCTTAAATTATTTCTTGTATGGTCGGACGGTACTTCGGGTTATCTCGGTTCGCCCGAACGCAGGTAGTTTTGGACGGCTAGGTTATTTTTATGAGTAAAAGCAATAGTCGCGGCAGCTATAGTATAAGCTGTCGCAACCAGTTTGCCAGCAATCGTTGTAAAGGCTGCCGACCTAGCAGACCCTCGGAGTTATAAATGCCCAAATATTTTTCTATTTTATAGTACCATTAATGCTCCTTCGAGTAATACCGAATTGCCCAGGGCAGGCACTTATTCAAGTACAGTTACGGGTATACATTTACAATTCGCAGAATTAGACTGTAAAATTAAAATTTCTTAAATATTTTTTTTGTTACACCAAAACCAAAGCATGTTCTTTTTCATTAGTTTCATTTATTGCTTCTTTGTTTTCATTGCTTAGGAGAAATATTTGTGATGATAATCATACTTATGTTTGTAGTTTAGTTTACGCTAAGTTAATTCTTAATTTTACTATAATGAGATAATGATCGAATCATTGTCTACTTGCCGTTATATTTTTCGTTGAACTGCACACTTTTTGTAAATTATTATACTTTTATTATTTTTAATTTAATATACGAATTTGTAACCAGAAATGCTCCTTTCAAATGCACACACACAAGCACTTATAATTAATCTTTCTGTTTCTTCGTTTTGTCTTTAGTACATTCTTTTAATTTAATTTGTTCCACTACCATTACATTTAACTTCTGGTCATATTAATCAGCTGTTTATTAAAAAACGAAGCACACTTGAGTCATTCCATAACAAATCGCCGGGTCGTTGGATATGACATCTCCGATTTTGATGAAATTTGGTATGTTGGTAGCATTTGTGGAGGGAAGTAAAAAACTAGTGAAAAAAATTCTAAAATATGTGCAGCGCCCATTTGTTTCATATATTACAATGTAAAACTATCGATAAGGTACTTTAATGAACCTTTTTATTAATGAAAGCTTTTTTTAAAGGAGAGCTTTACATAATATTTAGGAAAATAGTTTCTTTGGTATCAGTTGATCGATGTTCTTTGGGGTAATTGTTAAATACACCGAAGTTTTGTACAATCATTTTTTTTTGAAATAGAAGTTCTGAAAAAATATAATTTTATAGCTAAGCAATAAGGGTTATTTTACAGTATAAAAAAGGAAAACCTTCAAGAAGGAGAAACCCTAATTATACAGGATTTCTCAGAGAATTAGAATTTTGCCTTCCAGGATGAAGCACAATCTTACTATTGGAGTAGTATAATGGCTACAATACATCCCGTGGTTGTTTACTACAAAGAAGATAACATGTACTAAAACATAAAAGCGTAATATTTATTTCAGACAGTTGAAAGCATGATACTACGTTAGTGTACTTGTTTCAAAAGAAAATTTAAATTATTTGAAAGATTCGAATCTGCTACTAAAGCAAGTCTTCAAAAACCGTACGATAATCAGATAAGGAATCTAATGGAATTATACTTTAGGCCAAAGATAATATTTTTTTTTAGTTTTGTAAAGATCAAGAATACGCCAAAGAAAAAGAAAGTTAAAAAATCGTTTCAAGGAATACGGAAACGACCGTTGGAATCCAAAAGCTCTATTGCTACGTTTCTAAAACAAAGGACACATTAGAAACGAAAATATTTTCATTTCATTTATAAGGAAATGTGATACAATTAAGTTAATCAGAAGTAGATAGCACAAGACAAAGAAAAAACCTTTGAAAAACTCAGTAAAAGCTAAAAGTAGTAAGAACTTTTTTCAGGAGAAATAACTGCGAATATATTAAAGGGTTTTTACTGCTGCTGCTGCTGTTGGAATGTTCCTGCTGTGCAAAATGACGGAATTGAAAAAAGAAATTTTGTTTCTCAATGTTCTATAGGCTCTCCTTCAAAGAAAAGTTTTCTTTAACAAAAAAATGTATTAAAGTGTATTATAAATAGTTTTACATTGTAACATACGAAGCAAATAGACACTGCACAGTTTTTGGAATTTTTTTTTCACTATAGACCTATGCTTGTCTTATGAAGGAATTTGGAATTCAAGTAAAAACTTAGTCCTAGAATAACATATTTTTTTCTGAAAATTTTAAAGTGGTTGCGTCTGAGATGTCAAAGGTCAAAGTTTAGGGGTTAATGACCCCGACAGCACAACAGCATCGAATCCCGTCGTGACGTATATCGTATGAAAGCTTAACTCTTCGTTCTTCGATTCGAGTTTACTTTATCTTTCTAGCTATAAATTTGACCAAGATATAAGCATTTAACGGTATTAAGGTTTCAAACGACCGTAATTTCGAAACCAGTTTCAATTTTTTTTAAATTGTTTTTTCTCCTCCTTGTAGCTGCCAACATACCAAATCTCATCAAAATCGATGTCATCTCGAACAACTCGCCGATTTAGTATGGAATGACATAATTTTATGTTCTCCTTGTAACTATATCAATTTCAATTTGAGATTTTTAAAAGTTTTTTACATATTTGCTTTAATAATGTGTTTTAGCAAAAATAGTAACAATTTGTAATGAAGATTGATCAATATTTTTAAACTGCAACTTCAACTACTGCCAAACAACAAAATAATGACTAATTTTTATAGTTTTGTTATTAGATTAAGGAAAATACCAGTGTAAGCATAATTCTAAATAATGTACGTACGTGTATGCATTGTTTGTCTCACAATGTTACTATAAAGGATCGACATTCGGAGGATTTATCTCTCGTGTGCAGGCATGTACATAATCACTACGTACACCACGCTTTTGTATAGGGATTTAGAATGCTTAAACGAAGGAATATTAATGTATTTAGTTTGATGATGCACTATGCATTAAATGCTTCTTTCTGCATGCTGAAATAAATTTAACTTTGACGTACTCTTACAATAATTTCACATTTCTTTAGTATGATAAACAAGAAAACCTTATTTGGTGTTCTACTCGGATTTTAAGAATTTTTGGGAGACGTAGAGAGAGATATAAGTAAAGCAACATATAAACAAATCTTATAAATTTAAATAAATAACGAATATGGAAAGGGGAACTATATTTTGAGTTATACCACGTAAAATTTGTTTTTTATATGTGCTAATGGTGCGCATTACAATCACAACTTATAATTGTATTGAACTAAATTATAGATAAACAAAGATATGTTATATGATACATAGTTGGTGCAAAGATAAAATTTAATTAAAAATCACTATTTTAAAATGTAATTTTTCAATAAGACGAATAAAAAACTTAATTACACATTGAACAATTTTCGCCGTTAATTTTAAAAGCAAAGGCATTCCGTAAAGTCTGGTACGAAATATTAAAATACAAGATTAATAGAAGCTTGGCTAAACAGCCCAGTTAACTATTTTAATCATATTTTAGAAACACAGTAAAAATTAAAAAAAAAATTAGATGGTGCTTCACAACGAAGCCTAGTAGACCTATTTTTGTACTTTTTATATATGAATGACATACTGAAAGTGAAAGATACTACGTTATAACTGTAGACGATAGTATTAAAGAGGCAATAAACAAAATGCAAGTTATACATAGTACGCCCATAAATATTGTGACACATTGATTAGAACGACAAAATAAAACGATTAATTGTTTTGCATGATATTTTCAGTATTTATTAAATGGTTGTTGGTAAGTACAATTATAATGAATTATCCAAAATGGCCCGCTTTGGCCTATACACAAGTTTCCGGGTCATTCTATGGCAGCACGCACTACATCCATTGGAAAAGTATCGACAGCAACTGCTCGCTTCAAAGAATCAACATTAGGGTGTTTTTTGAGCAAACTAACTATAATTTGTAATCTAATGGATTAAGATTTGGACTGCCAGAAGGCCCATCCTCTACTGTTTGAAAATTGTTGCTCAGCCAAGTTTGGGTTGGCCGTGCTTTGTGGGTGGCTGTGGAGTCTTGCTGAAAGATGCAAGTGCTTTAGAGGTTTCACTACATCTTCCAAAATATTCTGTTGATAGATAGCGGCCAAAGTTTTGACTCTCTTTTCACAAAAATGAATATGGGTTATTCCATTGCAACACACACCCCACCAAACCATCACAGCGGATGTATTGTATAATGGTCTCTCCGAACCCTGGGCACTAGTTAAGATGCTTTTTTGAATAACTCTGCGTTTGTCTTGCCATTTTGTTTGCTGAATGATGCCTTTACTGTAAATTTTTTTTATCCGCAAACAAAATTTTTCTGTGACTATAATACGGGTACTCAATCAACGATCTCTGCTTTTTCTCTTCTATCTTTCTTCAAATTATCTGTCGGTAAATGTCCTGTATATATTGCTTACTAATACGAGACATCAAAGTTTTGGAAATTTGTATCTTCTGCTTACGAGGGGGATTTCGTTTAATTGTTGTATTCATTGCTACGACTGCATGAACAGTCTTATTAAACTTGTGTAATGCTATTACAACGGTTTTCGTTACCCCACTTCATTGGTAAATAACCAAACTTGACAAGAAACGCAATGTAACTTATAACTTTAAGGCTTAACAATTGCAAGCGTATGTCAATGGCATAGATGTCTTTATGTTGTGTAAAAAAAAATTGTAACAGTATTTATGGGAATGCTAGGTATAAACTCAACAACTGAATAAAGAATTGGTGAATCAAAGTAAACGAAAATCAATGAAGGTAACTGTGCTAAGAATAGCTCAACCATATTTGTATCGTGAGCAAATAATGCAAAATAGCTAAGTATAACGTTAAACGCAAAATTGAGAGATTGAAAGAGCACATCAAAAATAAGACAGAACTCAACATAAAGCTTACAAAATATTGTTTAAAAAAGTTCTGAAACCATGGTGTTCCGGATATCCGAATTTTAAGCCTTTGGTTTACATATTCAGCTTTAAATCCACTATTCAGAAACATGTCTTAAATACAGAAAAGATTATAACTTGATAAGGGTGTTCCGTTAACGTAGGATTATTTTAGCATTACGTATGATAATTTCTTCCATTTGTTTAAAGAAGAATGCGTCTATGTACGGAAGCTGTAGATGTCTCGGGGTTAAAGTAAACTCTTAGTATTTGAAGATACTTCATGAATTATAACTTTTTACCTGCCATGATGCACTTTTCCCTTAAACGTAATTCAGAAATCAAATACTTTGAAGCCAGAAAGCACATTTTTTAGTCATGCAACAGGATTTTTTTGCATTACCAGGTTTTGCCTCTGTTATTATAATATTTGGTGGTCGAAACAAGATATCTGCACAAGTCCAATTTATATAAAATACAATGAGAATAATCGTATAAGAAAAAATAATATAATTTCAATTATATTTGTAAAACCAACATCAAGCAAAATTTCCTTTGTTTCTGGTAGAATGTGATAATATAGAACAAGAAATATCAGCACGAAATAATGAAAAACAATCTGCAAATGATAATGACGTACAGAAAGACAACATATATTTGCAAATTGAAGATGTACCGACTAAATTGCGTAGAAAAAACGGATTCAAGTGGAGTGGTAAACCAGGAAAAAGACATTTTGAACTATTGCTCGAAATTTAGTTTTAAATCTTCCTAGAAATAAAGGATCTGCTCGTGATGTGTCTAGTGGACTTGAAGCACGGTCTTTGTTTTTCACGGAAGATATTTTCAACCCGACGGTTACGTTCACAAATAAGGAAATATGCAAGCGATCGCACCAATGAAGATGTACTTATGGTAAGTAATTTATCAAAACTATCATTTTTATAGTAATTCACATGTTTTCTATTTGATCATTACACCACGTGATGTACTTTGAGTTTGGCAACTTCAGCCACCAAGATGGGAAAGACAGTCGCAGGAAAAAAAGCCCAAAACAAAAGCTTCAGAGATTGTATATCTGCTTAAGAAAGAAGGTCAAGGAAAAAGTACAATATGTTTGGGCTTGAATGGGCGGGCCCAGTCAGATAATGGGCAGTGATAACTGAATAATGGACGAAATTAGTTCATAATGACCAGCATTTGCTGGATATGGCATAGAATAGAAGGTTAGTGAGCAAAGATTTTAAAATAATGCTCAAATAGAGACAAAGGATGTGTCAGGTTTCGACCGTCGTACAGTGACATTTTAGTATTCTGGGAGAACCTACTATTGCTTCAAAACTATATTGGTCGTTTAGGGTTATCTTAAGACTTTTGGTTTTAGAACACGAAAGTGAAAGTGTATTTACTTTCAGTTCATTACATAACTGCAAATGCTTTATATTTCCATAAATCTTCAGTTTTTAAATAAAAAACGTTTTTTCACAATATTTTGTCAGTTTATTGATAGTTCTATTGGGTAGTTTGTAAATAATTTTAAAAGTATTATGATGTATTCAGAAAGAGTTGCCGTGTACAGTGAAATCTGTATGGGAATGTAAAATGAGCGCAACCATATTCAATGTGGTGATGTAACGATAAAAAAGAAATGACAGGTTTTGCACTGTGCGTACGTCAAAAGCCATTAAGCGAGTACGAGAATGCTTCAGGCGTAATCCCTGCCGCAAGCTTAAGTCACGGTCATTGCAAGTAAACGTATCACCAAAATCGACATGAAAACTTTGATTTTAAGGCTTACACCCGAAGTTGTGTTCATATTTTTAACGAACAATTATTAAAGAATAAATTATAAAAATCCAAACAGCTGTCCATGCAGCAAGATCTTCTAGAAATTTTGTTATAAACAATATTTATTCTAGAAAAATTTAATTAAGAGAATGGTACAGTTTAGGTAGAATCAAACAAAGAGACTCCCAAAAATACAAAAAACAATGAGAATCTTAAATCCACAAAGATTATGGTTTGATCAGGTGTTTTATATGAGTGAGCGACAGAAGTTCGCTTTTCTCATATGAAAATAAAAACTAACATGACTTACTATATCCAAGAGATTTTTGAAAAGTTTATTAAATTTCTGTCACAGATACTTTTCAAAATAAATATTGGTTTTTTCAATAAAACTACGCCTTCTCACAAGACCATAAAGATTCAAGGTTGGACCTGGTGACTTGACTACAAGTTGTCAGCACTTTATTGTTCGAGCACCGAAGCAAGTATCTCTAAATGCGGTACATGCTGCCACTGATGACATTTAAATGCATTAAAAAGGTATTAATAATAGAGGCGGGTATTTTCAATGCTATTTGTCTGAGTAATATTTTAATATAAATAGCAATAGAGTTGTCAAAATTTTTTTTAAATACTTATCCCATGAAATCTATTAAAATGCAAGTTTTACGATTTACGGCGAAGATAGGTAATATCAACTAATAGTACAACATAAAGTAACAAGGTTCAAACATAAAATATTTGCTTGAAGGTAAATTAATGTGCATACCAAGTATTTGTAACATAAAATCTTGTTTCTAAAGATACGTATTTAACCACTAGTTGAAATGGGGGATTTTCCAAAAATGGATATTTTCATTGCAAACACATTACAGATTTTATTATTTTCTGAACTACGTAAATTGTGGCTTGTAATATTAGGCACTCTCATATGACGCAGACACGCTTTGTTAGCTCTATATCTTAGTAATTTCAGAAAAAAATCTGCAAGAAATTACCACTTTAGCATGCACAAGATCAGTATAAATTTGACATAACAATTTCTGCTACCTCTCTATTTATTTCTTAGCCGAAATGAACTTAGTAGGACGATAGTACCCTTGTAGCTACTTGTTGCAGCATGTGATTATGTGGGTAAATGAGATTCACTCGATTCTTTTTGGAGGAAAACTATTGTCGTGTCCATTTTTGTCGACGACCAAGTTGATAATTAATTCTTTAAAATAGATCGATGCTTAATAAGAGAGGTTATTCTAAAATAACAGAAATAAAATATGATCACGCAACTTCTTGCATTAAAAAGTCCAAGTTTTAGCTTAATGTCATTGTAAAATAAACACTGAATAATGAATTAAAAGAGAAAATAGAACTTTAAACAGGAACACAGAATCGCATTGTGTACCGCGTTTTCACACTGAATAATTGTTAAAATGTCTATAGCAACCAGAAAAATTTAAATCCTGTATAAATGCTTTAGTTTTGCAAAGGTCCAACATGAAAATATTCGAGATGGTGTAACTTTTTAACCGTTCCTTTCTATAAGCTGAAGGCTTAATCGGTCTAGTTCATCGAGTGAATTGAGGAATTGATGAAATTAAGTACTTGTAAATCGTTTTAGAAGTGTAAAAACTATCTTGTGGCTAAAAATGAAATTTTTAAAATGAAAATTTGTTTTCGTAAGCTAAAATCGATCTTATTCGATTACGTTTGTTGAGCTGCGAAAAATAGAATGGATATGGATTTCATTTTTAGTGTTTATAATTTTTTCCAAATGATTCATTGTAAAAATTTGGTGCTAAAGAATTTCTTTGGCCACAAATATTCCCCGCCACTAAAATCAACCCAAATTTTGAGAAATAACCAAGAAAGTTGAAACTGTTACTTCTCAACGTAATCTCCGTCTAGACGTACACATTTTTCACAACGTCATCGCCATAATTCTATGGCTGCTGAGAACAGTTCTTTGGGGGTGTGTTTAGCTCACTGAAAAATCGCTGGTGCAACAGCGGTTCGTTTGGAAAATGAGCGGATACGGGGAGTGTGCTTCATGATCGGAAATTCATGGCAGCATCACGTGTCAACAGGTTCTGAGACATTGGCACCCGCGCAGACGTGTGTTTGTCTGTCAGCATTAGTGGGACTCACGAATGCTGACAGATGGACTGCAGAGATTCTACGGAAATGTCAACTTTAGAGGCGATATCACACGCACCTAATCGATGGTCTTCCATAACAACTTACTCCACTTTCGCAATCATGGTTTCGGTCCAGCTGGTTCGTGGCCGAGGCTGCTTTGGTTTATTGTCACACAACTCTCGAGCTTCTTTGAAATTTCGCACCTACGAACGCGCATTTCTAACATTCATAACGCCTTCACCGCATATCTCACATAATTGGCGATTAATTTTGATTGGCGTTTCATCCCACACGAGAAAACGGATGATTACATGTTGTTCTTGAACTTAAATGTCGTTATTTTTGTATGGTGCTGCCATTTATATTACAAATCTAATTTTTAAAATTAACCGCATCTTTCTACTTATTCCCACTGCTGAGAAAAAATTTGAATAACTTGAACGCACCTCGTAATAAATAAGTTGAAAAATTAGTATGCTAACTTTATATCTGTGGTGATAAATGTTGCAAGTTTTACACCAGAAAAAATTATTTTTTTTTATTCTGAAGTATAGCTTAGTTATCTATTGCAAGAAGCAAAAAATATACAACTGCTATTTTTAGAAAATGAACGGTTGCCATTGCTCCTGGGTAGAGATAATTAAGCAACGGCGACAAATAACCCATTTAGGGGCTTTATCACACTAGAAGTGAAGTATGGTATTAAGTGACCATACGGAGAAAAGCCCGATAATAATAATGGAAAAAGAGAATTTTGCATAGATAGCAATCTTGATTGTATATTATTATTTCTAACATGAGTGGACAGAAAATTTATAATAGATTATATGCTGTTGCAGAAGAGCAACTGGAAATAAATATATAAACAATATAAGATGCAAAAGGATATTCAAAAAGCCATTTTTAGCAATAGAGAATAAAGTATTATTATTTTAGTATATAAATAAAATGAGAGAAGGTGAGAAAATTTAAATAAGGGTTATAGTTAAAAACAATATGATTTAATAAATTATTTATTGTAGTAAAAAGAGATACTAATGTGTTGGAAGCATTAGGGCAAAAATCAAATGAAATACTGACTCTAGCCTTTAGGTGCAATGCTTGCATGATG